>JAODKL010000025.1:219071-248367 GCA_026780765.1 Petrocephalus schoutedeni | reverse complement strand
GCCCGTAGCTTCCGGGATAGGCTCCGGATCCCCCGCGACCCTGAACGGATAAGCGGGTTGGAAAATGGATGGATGGAGAAATCAATAACGCTACGGCGCTGTAACTGTGCAGTCAGAATTACAGCCCCTAGTTACTTGGAGTTGTACCTGTGACCCTGACCAGGATAAGCAATTAGATTGTGGATGGGTGGATGGATGGATCCACGGCTTAGTTGTCAATATTTATGGATCGCTGCTTTCTTCAGTGTTCAGCTAAGAGTATTATTGCTGAAGTCATGTAGGCATCCCATAGGGCAGGGCTGGCCAGTTCCAGTCCTGCTTGGTCATTTTGCAACACGGCTAAATCGGGATGTTTGAGTAGGGAAATCTGCAAACTGTTGGATTGCTGTGTTGGATTCAGGAAGAGCTCCCCCGGAATTGGGGAGCCTTGTCATAGAATGCCATGGGGCCTATCGTTCTCATTCCTGTTTTTGCTTCTCCTAAAAGCTTATGAACTCATGGCCACCATCAAAGTCGTTCGGTGCATGGAAAGAGCGAATTTGTTCCATTTAAGCCCCGCTTTTCAGCACTATTCTGATTCTGCGTAGGGATGAGTTGAGCTGCGGATGAGTTTTCAATCAGGAAGTGGTGAGATAATGTCGACGAGCAGCATTGCTGTGACTCATAGCCCTACATGGCCATTGTTGCTGGCACACAGTTCGGAAACACAGCTTGGTAGACGAGCTCACCTGGCCTTTTCGTGTGTCTGGAAGTGCCCCACACACCAGCGGCCCTCCGACTCAAAACATTCTACATCAAATTTTTTTTGTATTATTTTTAACGCATCTTGTGTTTGAATGGGTGAGAAGTTGCTAGCAACCAAGGAGGAGTTGTTGCCAGCAGCCTGCCGGCATAGTGTACTGTGGACATCATGACAGATTTGGTAACTCATTATGTTTCTACAAATGGTGGCACAAGAAATGACAGAAAACACATTTTGTACTTCATACAGCTGGTTGTTTTTTTTTTGCATTCTCATATAGGCCTAGGAAAGGTTTATAACAAGTTTATATCAAATTTTAAAGTCTTACTTTGAGTCTATATTTTTGTGGCTTCGACAGATCAGAAAAAAACCAGCCATATAGACTTGGTTAATTCACTTTTTATTAACTAAGCAATAAAATAATATGACACTTTTTAAGACGCACATTGCACTGTTAATGTGCCTCGTTAGATGGTTATCTGTGCACTAACTGCCCCCTTATGAAAGTATGTAAAATATAAAGACTTCCATGATAAAGCTGGCACTGTGAATCTTCATTATGAGCCATAGTGTTTTTATTTACACTTCATTTTTTTGGCCTCTATCTTACTGCCTTTTGTTCAGAATAAAATACTGCAGTTACCGAAGTAGTGAAATAATCGTTAATGCAACCAAATGTCTAAGCAGGTTGCTGTGCTTGGTCAGTTTGTCTGAAAGATGACCCATGGGACTGACCATAAACCTTGCTCACTACTCTACAAGGAGTTACATGCATTGTCTTAGAAGAGTATGGTTATTGAAGGAATGTTGTGCGGTTCAGTTCTCGATTCACAGAAGAAATCCATTCCACAAACTCTTACGCAAGTCAAATTTGACCCAAGTCAGATATATACCCCATACCATTCAGGACACGTAACAACAAAAGGTGGATAAGGCAGGCATATACTAGTAAAACTGTCTAAAGAATGCATATTGAATAAAAGAGATCAGCCTGAACATCTTTCGGAACAAATTGTTAGTTTTACAGAAATGCTACACAAATGCTTAATTCAACCACTCGGACTCTGCTGGGAAGGTTCAAAATGAAGAGAACGTCAGGCATGGGCTGACAACTTCTGCTAGACTGAACATGTGAAACGTGAGTCCGGAATCAAAGGCATGATCTTCCAAATGACCTGACTACAGAAAGCAGTGAAAATGGAGACTGCTGGAGGAACTTCAGCATGGATGAGCGTGGCTATTATACGATGACTAAGCCAGAGGTATTACCTAGCACAAATAAGCAAGACATGTGTGTGGCTCTTAGAGACCCATTTGTCATATCCCAGCCAGCGAGGCTTACGCACAGCACGCCCACGGGGGCTTTTGCTCTCTGTTGATTGGTTTGTGTGGCAGTTGCCACTTCACAATGCCTGCTAAGTGCGTCACGATTTTCAAACGAATTCACAGTACGACGCTCCGATTCATTCATTATTTCCTGTCTCTTTTACTACTTAGGAACACTTCGACTGTGTTCCCAACCTAAACAATGGACCAGCCACCACACACACCTGTAATTATCCTGTCTGTGAGGTCCCATCTAGAAACTGCGCTTGCTCTTAGTGACACCTGTATAAATGTAGCCAGCTGCATGAATTAGAGCATAAACATGCAGACATATTAGTTTCTTCATGCATCTTCAGCAAAAACCATACATGGAAAAGTAGGTGTGTCTGTTAAACATTTTTGTGAACTATATAGCAATATATATCTTAATAAAATGGTAACAACACATATCAGAGGTCGGGAGGAGCACAGACATAACATTTTCACAGAGTAAAACAGAAAAAAACTGTAAACACTGCAGCAATATACTGAGGATTATAATGGTTTCATATAAGGTTCTTAAAAAGTACATAGAACAGTCTCCCCTGTTATCACTGAAAAATGCTGCAGGCTGGTTACAGTTGGGCCAGTGTAGGAAATGTCACCGTCATGGTTAAGGTAGCTATATGATAAGCACACGTTCACTACAGTATACTGCCTACCTATAGCCAACAGTAACTGTGGGTCTATATGACACCCATAAGAGAAAATGCACCTCAGGGCCAACCGACTTCGTTCATTACTTAAACGGTTACTTTTCAGCTGAATCATAATGCAAAATATCGTCCCACTGGGCAGCGCATGACTATTGTCATGTGTGCAGCTTTATATACATATAGAAAAGACATTGTTCCGTCTCTTCTCATGCTTTTGTTTTCATGTAATGGAGATTTCTTGTAGAACCACATTTACTCTGACGGCAGCAGCTGAGTGCAGAGGTATGTCATGTGACGTAACTGAGGCAGAGCGCCGCGTCTTTTGTCCCTTATCGCTTCCAGTTAAAGTCAGGTACATCAGTCAGCCATGACTAATTCTTCTTGAGGCATTTTTGTTTCATTGTAGTGCGGGTGAAGAGCCCAAACCAGCTGACTTTCTGTTTGTCTCGCATGCCTGAAAAAAATCTTATCATGCTCAGAAATCCTGAAAGCCTTCAAGTAAGCTTTAGATGAATAGATATAATGTTGCGGTTTGTGCCAAAGTATTACACAAAGATATTTGTGGTGATGATGAATATTTTCAATAGAAACAAATTATAAATGTATATTGTGTGGTAGGTTGTGTGATGAAGGTCTGCTGTAAGGGGAAAGAGGCACAGGATGCCGGGTTTAAACAAAACTAGCACAAGTGAAATGTAAAATTTGAGGTATGACCCTGGTTACTAACATCACAAAGAGAGGTGCAAAAACCACAAAACTTAAAGATTTCCTTAACTCAAGGAAATGCACAGGAAACCGCTTCTAACCCAAACACAGCCATTGTTCCTGAGATCATGACTCCGGCTGTCTCAGATCCACCCAGCTGCACCCTTCAAGGTGATCTTTTCAGTTGGCCGGTGTTTACCCTGCTAACGATGTTGCATTCTAGGAGCGTTGACCGAGCGATACGATAAAGGAATGGAAACGTTCAAAGTGTCCAGTCTCCTGATGTTCCCAGAACTTCCAGATCCCACTACTACAGCTAAGAATAGTAAGGTAGAAGCAAATAACGGGTATGTTGGAGCAGCAGGCAACACTCTCTTTGCGCCTCTAAGGTCATAGGTTCATGGCAGGATGGTGCGTTTGCAGAATACAAAATAGCACTCTTATGAAGTAGCAGTTGTACTATAAAACAATGCTTTTCAACATTAATCACGTTAAAAGGATGTTCAGGTAATAATATTATCGCACTGCCATTGACGGAACCATTGTTAAAACGTAAGATGTGGAAGTGGTGTTCCATTAACGTTACAGTAAGAGCATTCTCCACCAGCTTTGAGAAGACCTTCAAGTAACATTAGCTGAAGTTCTGGAAACGTTCCCAGTTAGCTGGGTAGGTGATGGGGCTGATGGTCGATTGCTGTTGTGATGTTAAAGATTAATTAAAACCTGCTTGCTTCCGTTGTGCATGGAGGCATGCATGAACTTAATTTGAGCTTATTCCAAGTGCTCACCACAGACTTCTGCTTGTTAGTCTGGCTTTTCCGACAAAGAGTGAATGGGGAAGAACTTTGCGCAGAGCTGATTTAAGAGCATTAAGTGCTCTGTGGGCACTAGCAGTGGGCCTGCTGGCACCCACAGAGATGATTTCCGCCTCTACATTACATTTCAGTTTAATCATTCACTATTTGGCAGTCAGGGATTATTACGTGGTCTCGTGGTTGCTTGGTTGCTGAAAGCAGTCTCTCCCACCTGCGTCCCATCTCTCGGACACAGGCCGTCGCATAGGCAAGCCCACTGACGTCGGCATTGGCGAGCGAATCGGCACAAATTATCACCAGTACTGGTCTGTTCTCTGGATGTCTAAGTATGGGATGCTAGTAAATCTTTGATCATTTCATGGGCGCCTGACACGGTGGCGGAATCGACTGGAGCAGCAGCTAGCCCGGCCGCTCATGGCCACCTGAAACGGTGGCGGAATCGACTAGAGCGGCAGCTAGCCCGGCCACTCATGGCCGCCTGACACAGTGGCGGAATCGACTGGAGCGGCAGCTAGCCCGGCCGCTCATGGGCGCCTGACACGGTGGCGGAATCGACTGGAGCGGCAGCTAGCCCGGCTGCTCAGGGGTGCCTGGCAGACTAATAATTATTCATCATCAGTTCAGCAGCTGGAGTTTTTCCAGAGCATGAAATATCTGTTTGTGGAAATGAAAATGGCACAGAGCTAATTCAGTTCAAAGTTCAGTTCATTTAGATGTTTCTTCCATAGACAGGTTTTCTTGACTATAGAGAAAAGCAATTATTTGTTTATGATTCATAAACGTCATTCATTCACATGGGAGCGACGAATAGATCTTTCACAAGCGATGCATCTATCAGCTTCACTTATCTAGTCTTAAATACTGAGATTTTTAGTGTGGTCAGAGTTTCCCTGAAAGAATTTACATCCTCACTGTCCTCTGTGTGAATGATTCATGGCGCTCAGATGAAAGCAGCAGCTTGGACAGCACTTTGAGTGGCCTCTGCCCAGACCCTCACGCCCCACTCTGGGCCTCAGCCCTGTCAGAAGGCCACTGTCACGCATGGAGGAAAACGGGACTTTGTAGCTTCTGTGTATGTGAGGAAGAAACGGTAAAATGGTAGTACATCTACTCATAGAATAGAATGTATGAATTTGGATCAGTGACAAATAAGGCTTGGCGAGATGAGCAGTTAGAAAATCTTTTAAAACTTGTTTTTAAAGCATTCGTCGGGTTTGACCTGAACATGTCAAATGGTGTAACCACAATCGAATGAGAAATATTAAATATTTTTGCCAACTGTAGTGTATCCAAGTATAATCCTCAAAATAATTACTTCATTTTAAAATATCACAAAAAAAAATTACAAAATATTCTCTATATTTAAATTTTTCTGCAATTTTCGGTCATGCAATTTTGTGTTATTGCAATATTGAGTGGGGCATATGCCAAAAACACCTCTTCTCTAAATACACATTGGCAAAGAATGTAAATTGATAAAACTAAACAATGTTATTATACTGTAATTGAGTATTACATTTTATTCCATAATTTCCTGTATATTATTATTTTTCTGAAAAATACTGGTTACGCCAGTTGACACAAACCATTTCCTGGGGTCATATCATTTGACATGAAAACCTAAGCATACCTGGCCATACTGTACCCTAAAAATGTCAAATTATCTACTATCTTAAAAAGGGTTACTAACCTTGGCATGCAGCAGTTAGGGTCACCAGGGGTCCTTCTCTGTGATATTATTTACATTTACGTTTACAGCATTTGGCAGACGCCCTTAACCAGAGCGACTTACATAAGTGCATATTTCCAATCGAAGTTGGCCTGACTAACATAATTCCACAAATAATCTATAACAGAATAATCAGAATAATGGTGTTCCATTACTTGTATGTCCTATTAAATAATGAAAATTATGCCCAAGTAGTTGAATGGGTATTTTATTGAGAATTTCACCTTTAATTACTTTAATTATTTGGTACAAAGTTTTTACATTAACACCATATTGACATTTTTGCCATTATCTCCCCAAATATTTTCTCAAAATTGATTAAACCCAGAAATATTTGATGAGGTCCTCACAAAGTATATATGCAAGTAATGTTTTTATTTTCAAATTCTAACTTTTAGCTGAAACATATGGACACAAAAAAATTACCGTCACGTGTCTGACCCATATATTCCCAGTTCTATTCTGGATAAAAAAATTTTGCCAAACGGTGCATCTAAGAACTATTCTCCATTTCCACAATTTGGCTGTTTGAGGACTGTCCCAGCAAGATGCTTAAGATATCCATGATTTTTTTTGTCCTCTCCTATGTTAAAAAACAGAAAGTGAGAATATGCCATCCACAGCATATTCTCTGTGGTTCTTTTCTGGTCTGGTCCATATCCACAGCTTTTGTCCATCTGTGCAGTCATTAGATCCAACTAAATGACTAATAATCCAACTTGATCATTATGAGCTGGAAAATGTGCCTTTTGTCTGTTGTCTGTGCGCTTGACTGAGCTGGTTTTGTGCTTTGGATAAGAGGGTTTCACACTGTTTAGAGGAATAAATGGCATCTTACTGTACATCAAGCCAAGTAATTAGCTTAGGTCAATACCGGTTAGGTCACAAATATAGTAAATAGCAGTGAAAAACCATGCACTTTGGTCCCCAGCCCCCATTCTGCTCCTGCACAGCAGATTGCTCTTTAATTCAATCGTTCATCATCTCCCTATTTCTGGATTCTTACTTTTGAATTGTTCTATCTGGAATATTTACTTGATTCCCTGGCTTTGGAAGCATTTTTGAATTCCATTTGGCCACAGTGAGGCACACAGAGCAATCGATGGTGGTTTCTTCAGTTTCTAGAAATGATTTATCAAATGTTCGGTAATTTTATAAATATTTGCTATACTTTAAACATAGGAATGTTGTGTGGTTTCTGAACCTCCTGAATTTAAACAAATCCCATCACATTGTTCCAAATATTGGCCCAGGAGCTTAAAGAACTTTTTTTCTTCTCCTCCTGGTGTTTTAAAGTCTTCTCTTGCATACAAGAAGAAAGTTCTATAAAGCAAAAGAACCGAGATCTCTGGAGTCACAGGATTATCACTTTTGTCAACAAGCTCACTAATCTGAGGCAGCTAATGTTCCTTTCTTTTTTCCCCTTTCCATTAACTTCCCTGAGAGACGTGGCAAACTCACAAGCTCTAGTGTATTTTGGTGAATTTTAATTGTGTAATATTTTTTTAGCAATGTAGCTTGCTGGTCATTTGGAGCGACTTTCTGCATTCATCCTTGTACTTCTGCTTATGTGTTATGTCAGCCGTGCTGTAACATTAGCTATCAGATATTTTTGAATTCCATCCTTTAGCATTGTCCTTCTGGTATCACTTTGACTTCTCAATAACATGTCATGAGTAGAAATGTACATAAGGACCAGTATATCTATTTACTTTTCTGATTGTGACATTCAGCATGCCAGCATGATGATATTTTGATTTGGTTCCGGTGTTTTGATGGTTTTCAAGTTTGGAACGATGTTCCCGCCGTTAAATGACTTCATGTGTGTGACATGCTGTCTTGTTCTGCCCTCCAGCATGCTTGCACATTTATTAACGTTGTCTAAGGCTGGGAGAGCCTATAATATGTATGGTAAAGTGTAGAGTATTGTTAAGCTCTCCTCAGGCCATTTGCTTTTATGGAGTAATATGCAGTCCCGTAGCAGTGGGCCTGACTCCCTGTCATGTTTCCTGCAATTGTATCAACTCAGGTAGAGCGAATAGTAGACAAGCGCAGGAACAAGAAGGGCAAGTGGGAGTACCTGATCCGGTGGAAGGGCTACGGCAGCAACGAGGACACCTGGGAGCCGGAGCACCACCTGCTGCACTGCGAGGAGTTCATCGACCAGTTCAACAGCCTGCGTCTGCAGCGGGAGAAGCGGCCGCGGCAGGCCAGGCCCGGCGAGGCGGTGCGAGGCCGGGGGGAGGCGCGCAGGAAGAAGAGGAGTGGCACGGGGGCCACGCTGAAGCCGAGCAAGATCAGCACTGGCACCGGCAAGCAGGCAGGAGACAGGGTGACCAAGACTGTGACTTATAGGAGCGCGTCCGGCGAACTGCAGCCTCTACCTGTGCGGAAGGTGCACAACGGAGTGGAGAACGGGGACATGAGCACCTTGGACTATGACGGCGCCGCCCCAGTGGACAAAATGATGCAGGACCTGGATGTTACAAAAACACCCCTGCTGAACGAAATAGGTGAGCTTTTCCCTTTACAGTACGTCGTTCTTACAATGCATAGGAGGCTCTAAACAATGCTGTTTTTCTTCGGTAAGCAGCAAGAGAGCTAAATGAATTGTCATGGTTACTCCGTAGATCAGTTTACCCAAAGTGACTCAGTGTACAGTTTTAAACACTGACTAATTCTATGCCTCTAGTTATTAACCGAAGGAGTGAAATACCTTTCCTTTCAGTCACAGGATGATAATTATATATATTTAATTTATGAGAAATATCTGTATAATGGTATAACGTGCCACATTTTATATTATTACTACTACTCTTCCAAGGTGTGATTTCAACAAACTATGAAAACTGATGTTAAGACTTTGATAAGGAAGGAAAAGGGATGGTCTTTACTTGGATTACTTGGTTGAATGATCAGTTTTTAAATCAGGCATACATTTGGGATGTTTTACAAACAAGTCATTGATCACTTTTGCTGGTTTGCATATTTAATCTCCAAATACAGGGTTTTGTGGTTTTAAATGCTCAGTTTGTTTTATGAACAGATAAGGTTTTTTGAATGATAGACGTCTTTCCATCCAAGTCACCATAATTAAAGTTCTTATTGTGATGCAAATGAGATAGTACAGTGATAATGAGTAACACTAGGCCTTTTAATGTTCATTAACTGGTTCTCGAATTGAAACCCGTATTTGTTTTTTTTTTTTGTGTTTCAGAGCCAGGTCTGTTCCGGCTTCTTTATTGTATTTCTTTTAATATAGCTGTCCACTTTTTGCCTTATCCCTTTTATATGCCCACAAATCAAAACTGAAGCTTTTGTTACTGTGGGAAAATGATCTGCAGAGCAGAGCGCCTTGTTTTGGTCCAGGGAAAGACGGATCTGTATTCATCTCACCTGCTAAGTCTGATTGCATTCTGCATCCCTTCTCACGTTGGGCATCCCTAAGGTTTTGTGGTGGTGTGCTGGGGCAAGCAGGTGGCCCTCGTCACACTGTAAGCGTGGGGGAAGCGGGGGGGGGGGGGGGGGGGGGGGGGGGGGGGGGGGGGGAACGGAAGAAGGTGAGAAGGTGTCGGCTATAATTTGGTGTTTTGTTCTAATTTCTCAGCGTGCTTCCCATGAGTCAGGCCACTTCTTTGATCCTGGTTTAGTTTCTAAGTCTCCTTCATAACTAGCAGGTTAAATTTGTTTTCATTATACGAAGATAATATAGTACAGGTCCACGCGTTAAGAACGACAAAACATACTTACGAGCAGACTGCCATAAAGTGTATTATATTCTAAATTTGAGTAAAATACATTGGTTAGTAATAATTAAGGCACACGCTACGTTTTGACGCTCATGAAAACATTGCATGGCTTTACATCTTGGTCGGCTCCAGGTGCAGTACAGTACTGTATGCAGTCACTTTTATTACTGCTGTATAATTTTTTATTACTAGGTGGCATGGTGGTGCAGCAGTCATCACACCTCTAGGACCAGGGTTCGAGTCTCTGACGAGGTTCTGTGTGTGTGGAGTCTGCATGTTCTCCCCGTGTTGATGTGGGATTTCCCCTGAGAACTCTGCTTTCCCTCCACAGTCCAAAACTATGCTGAGGTTCACTGGAGTTACCAAATTGACTGTAACAGTGTGTGAATAGTGTGTGAGTCTGCCCAATAATGGCTTGGTGCCCGTAGCCTCCAGGATAGGATCCGGACCCCCCATGACCCTAAACAGGACAAGCGGTTACAAAAAATGGATTGATGTGTATATATTTATTATTATTATTATATACTTAATTCCGACTTAGCTGCAGATTAGACTTAAAGACAGACTCGGGTAACGGATATGGCTCGTAACCTGGGGACCTGCTTGTAATTAGCCTGTGTGTAATAAATATCTCATCTTTGCACCGCGTGCCAAGCAGGTCAGACCAAACCTCTCTTGCGGGGGATTCCTGTATGTACCAAAGCCTTCTGGAAGATCCCTCTCCTGCGTCCCCTACCTAGTGGGAATACCGGCAATGGCTCTCCTGGGTGATGTCCAGGTAGCATCATTATAAATTGCACAAACCGCCTCAGCTGGGTCCAAAGGAGCGGTGGCTTAATTTCAAGGTCCCTCCACAACTCCAGACTCTTCGCTGTGTCACGGAAAGCAATCGGACCTTGGCCGAGTTCTGAATAAGTGTACAGCACATTCAGAACTGCTTTTGGGTAGAGTCATTCTGCAAGCCAGCAAGCAGTGGGGGTGCCCTCGATGGATAAAATGTGTTTGATACTGACTGCTTTCTCCTTTACAAAGAACACTAATATCACGTTGGTTTTTCACCCTAAACAAGGTCAAACCGTCGGACATGTTTAAGTAGAGCAGTTTTTTTTTTTCTTTTTGCCCTGAAATTCATCAAACATACACTCTTTTGTGTTTCTGACTTCCTGTCGAAGGACTTTCTGCCTCTGTATCATCTGAAATGTATGCCCGGAATACGAGGGGATTTACTGCGTGATTTCCCAAGAACCTTTTTATTAATGCCCCTAACCATGTCATCTTATGAAGTCTCATTAACAAGTAGCAGTGTTTGGTGGCTGAATCGATCAGAGGCATGAGGAGGGGATAGAGAGTAGAGATTGCGCCACCTAAGTTACATCACAGCAGAAGCTGGAGCTGCAAATTGAATGTGGTGCTGCTGTCGAGAAGCTGCAGCCTGCGGGAAGCCACCTCTCGCAGCGAGGGGAATTGAAACATACTCTACTTCTGTATTTATGCACTTCATTTCACCTTGGTCAAGCCCATGGAGATGGTAATCACAGCCTTTTTTTTTATAATTTAAGACTGCATAGATTTTGGGTCCCTCAGCAGGTGTGTTAAACATGTTCCAGTCACAATAATAACAAAGATTTAATGGGAATTTGCATGTGAACCACATAACCTGGTAGAATCACACGATGGAATATTTTTTCTCTGATTTCCCTTTTGGTTAATTTGTTCTTGTTGCTGCTGATGTTTGCTATTATTATTCTTATTTTTGTTATTATTATTGTTGTTGCTGTTGTTTATGAAAGTCTATATTCATACTGCTGGTGTCTTGAAGAAGGTTTGGCAAGAACAGATCAAAGTAGTTAATCCATCCATCCATCCATCCACCTATCCTTCTGCCAGCCCTACTGAACGAAGCCGGGATACGACCTGAATGCAATATGCAATCATACTCTAAAGTGGGGGTCCCCAACCCCCGAACCGTGGTCTTTGGCCCGTATTTCACTGGGCTGTGGATCGCTGAGGGTTTGCAGGAAGGGCTGGTTAAGGGCTGGTCCAAAAGCTATATTTTTAGAAGTCTTTATTAACCCCCCCCCCCCCCTGTTTGCGTGTTCAGTTTGCATCTGGAAAAAAATGGAGATGATTAAACTTATGAAACCGGCAATCAATCCTCCGATGGCAACCCCATGGTCGGTGAAATTAAAAGGTCAGAGGACATCAAAGGCCTGGGAAGCCCAACTCTACGGGACACCAGTCAGTTTACCGTTTTGTGTACTTCAGGAGGAAACCAGGGTGCCTGGAGCAAACGTGTGGCACAGAGAGAACATGCAATCTCTACCCATGCACACATTTGTATTCCTGTCTTAGTGAGGACCGTCCTTTCATTTCTGTGGGGAAAAACCCTAATCCCAGTCACAACATCCTTAACCCCTACCGCCCTAGCCTTAACCATAAGTAACCAACAAAAAACAAGACTTCTGGCATTTTTAGTTTAGTTTTGTTACAGATTCTTATAAAATTGAGTCTAGCAGGTTTTTATTACTGTACATCGTGGGGACATTTGATTCCCACAATGTAATATATGCTTAACACACACACACACATACAAACACACACACCCACACACACTCACAAAGCAGAGGCATGATTTGAATTCCCAGCCCTGGGGGTTTGAGTTACATCATTAGCCACAGTGCTGCCCTGTTAAGGTAAACATTTAGATTTTGAGGTCTCTTATCTCCCTGAACTCAGACCTTTTGGAGGGTCCACTCTAATAATGGCTGCTTCTGGCACTCTAGCAGGTGGCTCGTGTGAGCTGTAGTGTCGGATTTAACGGGAAGTTAAAAGTGAATAATTCACTGTGAGGGCACCATTGTGCCGCATTTGTCTGTGTACGGCCTCCTCTTCTCGTCTCTCGACTACATGCACTCCCGTGAATAATCCATTATCATATATAAGCCATTGTCATTTTCCCTAGCAAGGTATTGGCTGTATCAATGGAATATTGATTTACGTATAATTATGCAAAGGTTTTTCTGTTGGATTCATTCAATGATTCAACATGGGCAGTGCAGTTTGCTTTGAGGAGGAAATTGATTAATGACTGTTCATCTTTAGAATTTTGTGTGGTTTTGGTTAGAAGGAGACCTTTGGATATCTCATCTAGTGGTATATATTATTTATACCCACACAGAGTATTTTCAAAAATGAAATCATATTAAATATTTGTTTTTGGAAGCTGCCTGTTATAACATTGTTCTTTTCATGCGTAATGTGAGTGGCTTGACACTCAGCTATGGGATATAAGTCTTTTCTCAGAGATTTATTTTTTTATGTAAATTTTCTAAGGTTTAGTCCAATGTATCATTAATGGTTTTACTGAGTATGATGTTTTAGAGTTATTGTGTCGCATTACTGCGAGTTCAGAGCAGAAAGTGTTGCCATCTTTGTGATGAACCAGGACCCTCATGATTTTTTTTCTTTGCTGGGGGGGGGGGTCTGGGGTTAAACCATTTTTAAACATATATAATGTACTAGCAGGGGGAAAATAAAATGCAGTATATATAAAATTAGTTTGTTAATCACCAATTTTAATTTTCAACTAATAGAGTATTTACAATAACATAGAAATCAACATGAACAACATTATTAACATCATTATCATATGAGAGTATGAAGTAATATATAAGAAGCACATTGCATATAAATATAAAATATTAAACGGTAAAACATCTTGATAAAAGAATTTGAACAACATTTAAGTAGTGTATAAATTATTAAACCGTAAAATATTTCAGTAAGAGAATTTGAATGACATATAAGAAGCGTATAATGTATGAAACAGTAAAACATTAAACTACATAACTACATTTTTTTGTTTGACCATTAGGTGCAAAGTTTTCTTAAGTAATTACTTACCAAATAGGCGTTTACTTCTTTTCAACATCAGTAAAATAACTCTCGCACAAATAATAACAATTCCTAAAGACGATATAAAAATGGCGTCCACAAACGAAGTGAGTAGTTCCCGGCACCTACACCGTCTTCATATAAAATGTAAGCCCTAGTTACGCTGTTTCCAGTCATACGCACTTAGTGTATTATAATACGTTCTGTGGGCATACGTAATTTCTGTTTCAAACGGGAATTTTTTTTTTATATAGTTCAGCAGACAGATGGCCCGACCATGAATGCCTTTGTGCCTTAGTTGGCCAGTGAATGCCTTAGAGCAGGGCTGTCCAATCTTATCCTGAAAAGGGCCCACACCTGGGTTTGAACATCTGATGTATAAAGGTTATCCCAAAAACCTGCATACACAACGGCCTTTTGTGGATAAGATTGGATACCCCTGCCTTAGAGAGAGAACCCAGGTAGCACATTTCAATGGGACATTCACTGGCTAATCAGGTACTGCTTCTGTCATTCTGTCATGAATATTAATGAATTGACCAATCAGGTAGTGCTTCTCTCATGTATATTAATTAGACTTCTCCTAATACCCTGCAAAAAGAAAATTCGCTGCCCGGGCGGATGCTAAGTGTTCATATTTTGGCTGCCAATCAAATAAAAGTACAGACGTGGCCAATCATTGCTGTTCTACCCGTTTTTTCAGACACAGGATTAGATGTATAAACATAACCAGGTAGAAAAAAGAATACCGGTAGAAGGAACCTAAGTGAAGATTTATTTGAAACTGTGAAATTCTCCATGTACATGTACATTTTCACAAATAAACGGGACAATTTGTGTGCCCAGAAAGAGTATCGATTTTCCAGGACAATTGCTCAAAGAAAAGGACAATCCCAGGGAAACCGGGACAGGTGGCAACCCTAATGTGATTCCAGGGTTTGTTAGTGGTAGGGAGTATGGAGGTTTGGTGGGCATTGGATTGTCAGTTTCTGCAAATATGACTGATGACTGCACCAAGGGTTATGCTTACATTGTGCCATTTTCAGCACTAGTAATTCCACCTTAACATCAGAGAATTTGTACACATTGGCGAGTGACGGGTACCCCTGATTAAGAAGCAGCCTTATAATTTAATTTTCAGTAGACTATGGTGCGGTTAAATTGCCTTGTATTCGCTCTGTGTTGGGTGACGGTACAGGACACAAAGAGCAGTAAGTACTTGTAAGGGCGAGAGTTTGACACACTCTTGCTTTTGCATGTAACACCTGAATTTGATCAGCACTTGATCAGCTCAATGTGAGTTACGGAGAGGATGCTGTGTACAGCTGATCAACACCTAGTTGCCGCTAAAAATGATCTGTACACATGGCGTAAAGTCTTCTGTAGGCACTCGTCAGATCGGCTTGTAAACCAATGGGGAATGCCTTTTATAGCTGCATCTTGTTTTTGGAGTTTCCAGTGTTAAGGTTAAGGTCAAAGGTCAAATTTTATTTATAAAGCACATTTGAAAACGACCAAGGTTGACCAAAGTCATCAGCCACAAGTCGAAGCTAATGGGGGGAAAAAAAAGTTAAGACCTTCAAAACATAATGAACCATTGAAGGTCTATTTGTAGATTTCCATTAGTCAAAAAGTTAAATGATTGTTTTATGAGTTATTTAGTACTTGGAAAAGGATCACTCAGTGGTTTGTATTGTGTTTGCCTGGCTAGGGTACAGACTCATCTCAGGCCATTTGTTTGGCCGCAAAAAAGCCCCCGGATGAGCATTACACCTCACTTCCTTCCTTTATTATGTCTCCAAACAGCAACTACGCTGTCTAACGGCGGGATGAACTTGCACAGTTCTGTGAAGCGGAAGCTGGCGGAGGAGAAGGGATATGTGTTCGACAAGAGGCTGAGATATAACATTCGACAGAACGAGAGCAACTGCCGCTTCCGGGACATCGTGGTGAGGAAAGAGGAGGGTTTCACCCATGTGCTGCTCTCGAGCCAAACGTCCGACAACAATGCACTGACCCCAGAGGTAGGTTGCTGGTGTCTTAACTGTGGAAAGCTGCTGTGATTCCCACTTTAATGGAGAGAGGCATGCAATTGACCTCCGTTTGATCTGTACTGCGGTTTGCTAGCTTCCATAAAAGTGTTCTCTGGCCTATATTTGCGTGGAGTGATTTATTCTTTCCTGCCGCAGGAGTTATGAACCACACCAACGATTTATTATTGCTTTTGTCTGAGAGGTTAAGATAGTACTTGAAATGTAATTTTTCCACTTCAGGTGTGACAGTTGTCTTGTTGTATCCAAGGAAATATCATTACCCTGGAATATTTTTGGCGACGAATTTTGAGATGCGGAAATCCCGCAAAATAAGTATGGTGATTAATCACCTGGAACATTAGCAACAGTTCTACTATTGAATGCTGAAATTCTGTGTTTATTATTGTCCTATGAGCCACTGGAAGTTCACTGAGGATGGTACCTGAAGGCTTTTACAATTTGTTTTAGCTTTTAAGATGCGCTACACTGAATACTCCTGCTCCGCAACCATCTACTTATGTTTCTAAAGATGGACAGGTGTACCCAAGGTGATGAGGTCAGCGTGAATGATCCATGGAAATTATGCCGTGAACATGAACCAAAGTCAACTTCCATTAAGTCCCATTTATTTTTATTTACTTTAATATACTGTTGTATATTACATTTTGGTAGCACTGATATTGCGCTTCATAGGGCTTGTCAATAAAACTATAACAAGTCATTGAACCTTCTCTTCTACAAGGGTGACATTTCTCATCTCGTATGGTGTCATTTTGCTCATTTAATGTGTTGTAACCTGAATGATCGTGGACAGAACACAGATATTTAATCGAAGCCATTAAAATTATATCATCTATCATCTTCGTAATATGAATTGTGATATACAGAGGACCCTCCAGAAATTAAGTAAGGGGGACCTTCATGGTGTACATTGTCTACAGATCTTAACATATATGTGGATTACACTCCTGCGTCATTAGTCAGTATTGTATCATTTGCTGAATGGACGTTGATCTATTTAGATGGACTCCTGAATGTAAAGAATTGCTAAAAGCATGAGTAAAATCTGCTGTCTAAATAGCCTTGAGTCAGTTCAGCTGTATTGGTCAGACTGGCTAACAGACTGTGTAAATAGGAGCTGCTTTCGGGGCAGCGTGTGGCTCAGTTGGCCAGCGTGGGCTAAGCCTCCGTGTCTGTGATTGGAAGCCCATCGCTCCGAGCTGGGCTTTGGCAGAATAGTCGCAAATCTGTGGGCCCTTAAGCAGGGCCCTTAACCCCCGGCTTCATGGCCGCTGCTGCAGCTGGCTACCCTTCACTGCCAAGCATGCGGCATAGGCGAAAAGAGAATTTCCCCACAGGGATCAGTAAAGTGTCGTAATTACCATTTAGTTTTTCAAATGCTTTTATCAAGGTTGACAGAGTTTGGAACAGCACTGACATCTCAGAAGCTAAATTCAAGAGTGAATTACAGTATAGTAACTTACTGTCACCGTAAGCTGACTGACAGTGCCATGGAAAACAAACATTTGATTCCTTGCTACATGTCAAAAATGACATTTCACTGCCAGAAAGAGGAAAGCGGTATAGGTCTGAGCATCAATGAGCTCAGTGAGCCTTGTCTGTATATTCATTTTACCCTTGGCGTATACAGTGGTTATATGACACCTAGAAATCCTCTTTTTCAGTGGAACAATGGGTGAGTCATATCTGGGATGGGAATTCTCATTACCCGGGACACACACAGGCTTCGGCGTGTAATTTCATGGACAGTGCATTGTGTGGTCTGCGGGCTCACTCAGCTTGTGAGTGATGTCACAGCAGAGCGGATCTCCAGCGGCGTGTCACATGGTCCTGCCTATTCCGGCGAAGCTTGTCGCACTCCGTGTGCTGCCTTGTCACCTTTGAGTGCAGGGGGGCCGTGTTGTTGTCCCAGTCTGTCAGCGCTTCCAGGCTTGTGGACGAGGTGTCTGCTCGCCTTTGCCGTCTTCCCTCCTCACCGCCCTCCTGTGCTTCCAGCACTGTGTAGAAGCAGGAAGGCTGTTTCATCTTCTCACCATATGCCCGCTCGGAAACATTCCTGATGAGATGCCTGCTCTTTCGTTGGGCAAGGTGGCGTCCATCAGCCCCCCTGCGGCGATCATAGACACGCAGCGTGACTAAATATGCTGGTCATTCAAGGATTTTCCCCTGATCACTTTTTCTGGGCTTCGAAATAAGCGCAAGCTGGAATTTCTCCCGTCTACTGCGAGATTTGAGAGATCTGCCAGTGTGCTGCTGCGTCCCGCCTCGTTCCAACTGCAGGCTGCGTTCAGCAAAGGCAGATACCTGACGGGCATTTGTGTCTCATTACCATGGGGCTATGTAGACAGCATAACATGCTGGAGTCTTCTGCAGTCACTCTATACAGCGCTGTTTGTGTAGTCAGGAATTAACCGGTAGCTTGGCCTCTCACACTGGCTGGAGTCTAGTTCCTGCTTCAGAAGATATATTTTGAGCACCTTAAAGCAGATAATGTGTAAAATATATGGAATACAGGTCCAGATCAATAATGAGCCTGTCTATGGGTCATCTCTGTTGGTGATGCACACTGCATGGGAAGCCTTATTAGCCTTTTCATTCAGAGGCAGACCCCAAAAGCACACCTTGCTTGCACACCTCGCCCGCAGCGGTTAATATGACTGTCTTTGCTGTGCATGGCTGCCGTCAGCTTACAGGAAGCGTGGCGCTAACAGGCCTATTGCAGGAGGCATATCAATAAGGGATTCCGCTTGGTAGGTCAGCCCACTGTGACATGACTGATCTGTTGTCTTAAATACACTTCTCTTTGATTTTCAGTGCAACCGTCACGACAGCTTCCAGATCTCCCCCCGCCCCCCACACACAAACACACACGCACTTTTAAGGGGGTGTCATGGAATATATGTGGATTAGGGCTGATACGAGTGTGGCTGCCTGGCCCTCCTGCCTGGCCTTGGAGATATAAGACGCTGGAAATGTGTGGCATGTGCCTCCTTGGAGCAGACGGAGGAAGGAAAATGCCACTGTGTGCCGATGCTGACAGAATCCGGGTTCA
Source organism: Petrocephalus schoutedeni (assembly GCA_026780765.1). NCBI lineage: Eukaryota > Metazoa > Chordata > Actinopteri > Osteoglossiformes > Mormyridae > Petrocephalus > Petrocephalus schoutedeni. The sequence continues at coordinate 229,606 of JAODKL010000025.1, read as the reverse complement.
GAGCCATATCTATATATGCATTTAATGTGCAGTTAGATTGTAGAAAGGCCATTGATGTAGAATATATGGTAGTTATATTATGTGCTGTTTTTCCCAAAAAGTTGGCTGTGACAGATATACTGCCAGCATTCTGTTTCTGTGACAGCATTACTGGGAGCCATTATTTTTCTGGCGTGTCACATTTCTTCCATTGACATTTCAATGCTGGAATTCTGGGTCAGATTCTAAATTTTTAATTATTTTGTGTACCTAGCTGCCATGAGTCTTGGGTCTGTCTTACATCTTGGGCACATTTCAGATAGTCCAGTAAGTGTTGTATGCTAACTACTTGCTTCTCAGAGGGTGAGTCAGATGAGTGTGATTTTAAAAGCAGGTTCAATTCAAATGGTTCTTTCACTGTGGATAGTTCTGGATTCATCTGGTACTATTGAAAGAAATGTTAGTTTCATACAGGGTGCAAACGTTCTTTTGTATTTTGTATTGAAACAGGAAACTATGCTCTAGCAGAAACCAACTGTTTGTTTTTAAATCAGTAATGAATTTTGTTCCACTTTCATTCAAAGACATAGTGCTTCTGGATTCCAAGCTACAGGATGGCAGTGAATCTGAATGCATCCTTAAGAACCTCGCGTCCTGAAGTGGTCCCAATTTAAGCTTTTTTGTTAAAATAAAGGATTTCATGTTCTAGAGCAGTGTTATTTCAAAGCACTTTAAAATGGCGTCTTCCAAACCTTTCTGTGGCAGCACGCCGATTACCCTGTCCTTCAATCCTGTTCAGTTGGTAATTAATTAGGCTTGAATAGGTTATTAATTAAACGTGTGGCATGATGCAAATCGTGACAGAATACATTGCTTGAAAATGTGAATCTTACTAATCCATTGCGTGTACTTGGACTAATAAAATGTGTATTCTTTATTCTATCATTTTATGATATTTTAACATTATTTGGTTACATTTAACCAACTCTTTAGTCAACTGTGGTATTAATTAATTAATAACCACTGATTCATTTCAGAACAAATTTTCCAACAGCCATATTACTGATTACTTTCTAGTTATTAAATGTACTGGTAACAGTCTGATACAATGGGAAATTATACCAAATCTTCACCCAGCAGTTACATTTAACATGTATGGAGTTGAAGGAGTTGAGACCTTTAGAACATGAATTAATACCAGTTTTAGTGAGATGCTGTAGGTCTCGTATGCCCCTCCCCTTTCCAAAAACACGACTCTGAAATAATGCTGGTTATAGCCCCTGTTTCGGGATATCTGAATAAATGACACTAATATTTGCTGCCCTTTTCCTTTTGTTTAGCCTCTTTACTGCACATGCACTGGGTACCCCTTTTCATTAAGTACAATGACATCCCACCATCTCAGGGGCTACTGCATCTCCACTTGCTCTGAAGGAGTAGCGACATGCTTGGGGATAACGATCAGCATTTCTCTATCCCCCCCCCCGACAGCCAACGGCTCATTTTCTGTTCCCGGGAGCTTGGAGGTAGCCTGCCTGCGGATTGAGGAACCCTACTTCATACTGACCCTCCTCAGTGTCCACACATCCTCATCAATATTTCAATTTAGACTGAAAGTTTATATGAGTAATGAATATTTTAATGAGAAATAATGCCCAAAATTCCTATATGGAAAGTACCTAGAGGAAATGCACAATACACAGGGAAAGCATTCACACTCCGCACACACACACACACACACCGGCCTGGAAGGTGTAAATCACCAAGCAGGACCCTGAGCAGAGTGGATTCTATGCAATATGCAAGGGCAGTCCAGGATGATGCATGGCTGCGATGAAATTATTAAAATGCTGAGGCTGAGGTGGGACAGATCTGCTAGCTCGTTCCCCACGCCTTCCAACCCGCAATGCCATCCCTAATTTAGTTATCAGCTTATTTAGCTAACATTTACTGCAGCAAAATTAATTCAACCACTAGAAGACTATAAGGGTTTCTGAACCTTGCTTAAACTGCTGTCTTCATATTGTACTGTTATATCAACTGTAGAGTCTTCATCAAACTAAGAGATTCACTAATGCATCCCCCCCACCCTCCAAAATAAGCCTGAGCCTCATTTATCATTGTTCCTTTGTGAATTTTTCTATCTGCACTTTAGTAAAATGATTATGGCATTTGTATAAAATCGAATGTGTGAATACTGGGTGCTCTGCTCCTACTAGCCTGCAGAAAGGCCGGGTGTTTTATGGGGTATTATATTCAGGCCTCCAAAGGCAGCTATGGGACAGTGATTCACAGCCACCACGCCCCCCTCCTCCAAGAATAGGAGTTTGTCTTCCCTCCCTTTGTGCTTGTGTCTTTGCTTTAGCCTAGAGCAGCTTTCATGTCTATAAATGTCAAGAATCTTCTAAGCACATTAGAAGCCAAATAGTTGTTAAGGATCTTTGACTGGTTGCAGTATTAGTAGTAGCAAAGTGACCTTTGTCAATATTTCTGTGGGCTTCTGTCGGTTAAATAAGGCTTGTGGGCTCTGCGATGTAGGCCCAGTCTTGTGTATGTCCCCCACATCTAGGTGAGCGACCTGCGGCCCAGTCACCCAGTGCTCTCTGTGCCGTTCCTCTGCAGATCATGAAGGAGGTGAGCCGGGCTCTGAGCAACGCGGCTGCCGACGGCAGCAAGCTCCTGCTGCTCAGCGCCGTGGGCAGCGTCTTCTGCAGCGGCCTGGATCACTCGTACCTCATTGGCCGCCTGTCCACCGACCGGAGAAAAGAGAGCAACAGAATCGCAGATGCTATACGGTGAGGAGGAGGAGGAGTCTGTGCTGATGCCCCGCTTATCTGCTGAGTGTCTGTGTCCCTGTGTCTGCAGACTCCGCTCAGGTCATTGTTTACAGTAATGGAAGTACTGGCTTTCAAAATAAGCCTTTTAAAGTTGTGTGTCTTGATGTACTGCCATTCGCTTTTTGTGGAGTCTTAATTTATTTTTATTTTTTGCATGAAATCGTCTTACATGTCTACCTAAATTCCGGAAGTGAAGAATGTGATCAGTTTCCAAACATTCGCTCGATATTCTGTGACTTGCGTACAGTGTCAGTGCATGTTTGAGGGGTGACTCAGGAAAGTCAGGAAGTCACATGGAGTCTGCTGGGTCGTGATGAGGCTGGTGAGGACACCCCCACCCCCCCCAAATAAGGTTTCTCTCACCTCCCTGATCAAAAAGCAGACAAACACAAACCTGTATGACATGCACAGGGATGGTAGAAAAGTCAGGGTCAGAACACAGGTTTAGCTTTACTGTTTGCCATCACTTGATAATGAAGCAGTGGGGTGGTGATAACCTCTTCTTATTATGAACCTGAGACACATTCCTATGACAGAGAGCAGCCCTGCATCTGTGGTTATATGTCTGCAGCAAAAGCTGAGCTGCTTTGTGGTCTGTTCCTGCATCCACCCATTTCCCGTAACCACTTATCTAATGCAGGGTGAACCTGGGCCCTGTTCCAGGAAGAATAAAGCAAGATGCACACTCAATAGGTTATCAGTCTATCACAATGTGCAGGCATGCACGCACACACACACACACTCACACACACACACACACGCGCGCGCACACACACACACAGGGTCCATGTATTCCTACCTTTATGGGGACTCTCCATTCTTAACTATGGCCATAACCCGAATTCCAACTATGACATCCTTAGCCCCTACCCAGCCCTAATCTTGACCATAAGTAACCAAACACAATACAAGACTTTTGGAATTTTTAGTTTTTTAATTGCAGTCACAGATTTTTATAAAATTGAGGTTTTCCTTGTTGGGGACCGAAAAAAAACACAAACCGAGGGGAAAGTGATTTCAAAGCATTGTCATATGAGTTCCATTGTACAACTTGGTTTAAAACTAAATGTTTTAAATCAAATGTGATAAAAGAAAACTATAAAGCTTATGCAGGCATGCTACACTGTACATATCTAATGTACTAAGCTGTGGCATTAATATGAGCAGTTCTGTTTGACTATGTTTTTGACTGTTGAGTACGACTTTGTACAGTCTCTCAGAGGTAGACGTGCGGGATGGACATCTCATGACAATTGAGTGCAAGTTAAAATGAATTCATCTAAGAACGGGAGCATGTATGAGTGTAAAAGCAGCTTCCAAACCTATATAAGGGCATGCTGCTGAGGCAGGGGCTTGATATTGTGCTCGGCTCTGTACATGGTGCTGTTTAGATCCCCGGAAATGTATAAAAGGTGTGGAAGTTCTCTGAGAGAAGGACTGAAGTGCTGACTCAGCCTGGACACTTTATACTTCTGCAGTCCAAGGTACCTAAATGAAACATGTAGGAGGACAAGGCTGAAACATCTGTGTTAGAGCAGCAGTGTGAAGGTACAAGCTTCATTGTCCAGCTCAGGGCATGGCTGTGTTCGGGCGGGCCCACGTGAGGTGTGCATCACCCTGCTATTGTGATCATGCTGAGCGTTCTTGGGGGAATCTTGTTATGTTATTTGCTTATTATTTTTTGGCAGGGGTGGCTGTTAAACTGGTAACTAAGGATACAGGCGTATAATCTGAAACTTACTGTTCCCAGCAGGCATGTGGCGGGAGGGCTGGGGTATCTGAACACCTGTCCCTTTTGTTTGAACTATTTAAAATGCCCCTCTTTAAAGGTTCTGATTGGCCCTTTAATGTATGTGTCAAAGGCTTTGAGCACCTGCCCCACTGTTCAGTACCGATTCCCTGGTCCTGGTCCTACTCTGCTGAACCTTAAACGTCTCAGATTAGGAGCATTGATGTCATTGATAAGATCATGAACTGGATAATTCTGCTGTTCATCTAGGTGGGTGGATAGCTAAATATGATATAGAATGAACGGAATTATGATGCTTTCGTCCTGCAAGAACCGCTTAATTTTCACAGAGAAGTCTGCAAGTGTTTCCTGTTTAATTAGCAGTGTTAATTGAGGCCGGAATGAGGAATTGGGGAAAACGCCAAAGAGTTAGTGCCTGCAGGTGGCAGTGGCGAGGGCGCAGTGCAGACTGACTCGCCCGCTCCCTCTGCCACAAGGACACCTCTGGCGGGATGGGGCCGCCGCGCCAGGAGCGGGAGATCTGCTGTCAGTCACCTCCTGTTGGTGTAATCTCATTAAAACACAACAACGAGTGCTCTAATACGTAATTAGGTATGCAGTAGCCCTCATTTGCATTTACAGCTATCTCATGCGGTGTTGGGAGCAGACGTGCCTGCTGTCCAGGCTCTGCAGTAAGGAGGCTTCTGTGCTTGTTTGCTCCAAATTCCAGCAGCATGCCTTGGCTGGTGTGCATTTGCCTTCTCTGCATATGTACAGGCATTCGGTCCTATATTAAGTAAGATGGTGAACTGCTAATGACTGATTTTATGTTCATTCCCCAGAATAGGCCTTAACTGTGTTTCTAACTTTGAACATTTCCTTCTTTATCACTATGTATTCCAGAAAAAATTGTGTGTGATTATAGGAATGAGTTAAATGATGACTAATTAGAAAAAACATGGATTTTGGATTATACATCTAAGAGAGTATTGCATGCAATTTCAGGGATTTTGTGAGAGCCTTCCTGCACTTCAAGAAGCCCATCGTGGTTGCCATCAATGGGCCAGCTCTTGGCCTGGGAGCATCCATACTGCCCCTGTGTGACATTGTGTGGGCCAGTGAGAAGGCCTGGTTCCAGACCCCATGTGCCAGCACCCGGCTCACCCCCACCGGCTGCTCGTCTTACACCTTTCCGCAGATCCTGGGAGTAGCCTTGGTGAGTCACCTCACTCAGAGGAAGCCTGTTCCAAACCACACACAAGCTAAACATCTCCTGATTGGCAGATACGTTCGCGGAGGAGGGGCAAAACATTTGGGTCATACAATCCAACACTCGACTAACATAATGTTTTACATTATATAAACTACATTGGCAAATACAGTTGGCAAATAGCTTAATGTTATTTTGTTTTTATGTACAATCTACATGGGTTATTTTTTATAAATTTTAGTAAAAACTGCCAATCTGGTATTTGTGATATATAGCTGTGATGGGTTCATGTACATAAACATCTATTCAAATATCATGCTGTATCGTCATAGGAGATATGCAAGTTTCCTTGTTGCTTGTGCTTACAGCCTCTGTTTCAAGTTTGGTTTTTTTTAGAATGTGAACATGGTGTAAGGATAGCAGAGAGTATTCTGCATGTGGTGATGGTGGGGGTGTCCTATCTCATGTTGGAAGCTGTTATGTGAATGATAAATTAAACAGGCTAGATCATCCCTGTGTGATAGAGGAGGAAGTGATCTTCACATAGTGCTCACAGAGTGATCATATCTCGCTGATTGTCCCGAGATATGTACAGCATAAACTCTGTGTAACATGTGGCCCTACCTACTGGTTTTTCCTGGCAGGCCAATGAGATGTTGTTCTGCGGGAGGAAGCTCACAGCTCAGGAGGCCTGCAGTCGAGGGCTGGTGTCGCAGGTCTTCTGGCCAACCACCTTCAGCCAGGAAGTAATGCTGCGCGTGAGGGAAATGGCCACCTGCAGTGCTGTGGTAGGATCCCCTTGAGTTTGTGGGCTTGGGTGCCCGGGGACAGACAGAACAGTGTTTCCCACCTAGGTCCTCCGGGACCCCCAGACAGCCCCCCCCCCCCCCAAATGTGGACTGTCTGTGGCCCCCCAGGACTGTGGCTCAAACAAAAATGTGCTGATTTGATTGTTTTGCAGTAGAGAGCAGAAACAGAACCTCTGTAATATATGGCTGTTTATATATAAAAAAATATAGTTACAATGCCGTAAAGAAGCGGCACGGTGGTGCAGTGGTTGGCACTGTTGCCTCACACCTCTGGGACCGGGGTTTTACTCTCTACCAGGCTCCCATGTGTGTAGAGTTTGCATGCTCTCCCCGTGTCCTCGTGGGGTTTTCTCTGGGTACTCTGGTTTCACCCCACAGTCCAAAAGCATGCTGTGTGTGTGAGTAGCAATATTTTACAGCTTATTCAAAATATATACTAATTGTATTTAACACTTTATATTAATTAATTATTATGCCTTTACAATGTATTCGTAGATCATTCAGTGCACCTTCATAATGCATTTATAATTCATTCATAGAGCATTCATAAGCAGCATGTACGTATACCGTAACATTCTAGTCTAACATACCTTAACTGTTATATAAATTAATAAAATTACATGATGATAACAAACATTATAATTGTAGAATTATATAATGTTTGTTATTAATGTATATTAAAGCTGTTAAGGTATGTTAGAATGTTAAGGTTTACATGCTGCTTATGAATGTCCTATGAATGCATAATGAATGTATTATGAAGGTGCAGATAATGTAAAGCATTACCAAATTTTATATCTGCATTTTCACATTAGACAGACTATTTTCGTGGGTACTTCCCCCCGGAACATTTTCTAACCATGAGCAAAGCAGGGACTTCCCAGCGTCCTGGGTATTAAAGATAACACATGGATGTGGGCTTTCTTGCTCCAAAGGTCATGCTGCCTTTATTACCCGCCTCATTCCATCTGGTGTTTTCCTCATGCTTTGAAGGTTCTGGAGGAGTCGAAGTGCTTAGTGCGGAGCTTCCTGAAGTCTGTCCTGGAGGAGGTCAACGAGAAGGAGTGTCAGATGCTGAAACAGCTGTGGAGCTCCACTAAAGGCCTGGAATCACTCTTCACGTACCTGCAGGAGAAGATCTGTGAAGCTTGATGCTCATGCTCCTTTGGGCCATTAGTCAGGATCAGTGCAACCAGGACTTCAGACCCACCCCTTATCCCGTCCTACCAACCTCGAGAAGAAGATCCGAAAGGCCCAAGTTTGCCCATCTCCGACTGGCAGAATGCAATGTGCTACAATGCGCAGGAATCGACTGCTAATGAACATCCCTCCCTTCCACTTGGCAGTTTGTCCTGCTCGGGGCTGCACTGTGGCAGTGCTCTGTTGACAGGCATCATCCCTGGTGGGGGCAAATGGCAGTTCCATCTCCCTGAGAAAGGGGCCAGCCCGTACACTCGGAATACTTGGCTGCTCACTGCCGGGGTGGTGCGAATGAGTCGTCTCCATAGTAACCACCCTGATACTCTCCTGATAGGTGCCTGTCGCTGCATTCCACAGAGCTGATGACATTGTCAAAACAACATTATTGTTTATTTTTATTTATTTGTAAATTTATGTAATGCTTCCTATTACAAAAACATATTGAAATTTGGTTTTGGTTTTGAAGGCATAAAAGAACATATTTATGTGGGTCAGCTGAGAATGTTTTGTTTTTTCTGGTATCATAGGTCGTGGGTTCGTTTTTTTTTTCATTCTTTTTTTAAACCAAAGCTTTCATAACTTTCTTACACATTCCTCCATTCTGCCTGACAAAGTCCACACAAACCACATAAAAGCTTTCTCTAATAATGTGAAGGTAAAACTATTTATGGTTTATTTATGTCCCTAACATTTATGGAATCAGTTCATTCTGGGGAAATATTATCAGCAAATATGAAGGTGTGAATAATATTATATAATGAAATGGGTATAACAGGGTTTTTTTAAATGCTCACACAGTGCTTTCATCATCCTTCGGATTAGCAGAGACCAGATGACAAAGGTGCACCTTAAAATGGACCTTCTGTGACAGTGTCACCCAATAGCATTGTACCCAGCTATTGCCAGGACTCTTCATAAAAGTGTATCTAGAATGTTCCAATGGCTCTCCTAGCCTGGAAGTGGAATCCATAACCTTGTCTCATGGTCACACATCCTGATTTTCCCAAGTTCAACGCATCCTGGGTCAACAAAGGAGGGGCCAGGGTTTCACTTCTTTAACCAATTACAGTTTTCATTGTCTGACCGCCACATTCATTAAAACCCTTGTGTATGCCTTGTTAATGGACATGTCATAGGTGTAAAACATAGGAACATGCTAACCTGCAAAGGCTATATGGAGAAGTGTAAGGGTGTATCTTTATTTCATCATAATTATAATATTGACAATAAGTTAAGGAGCTTACTCAAGCGTTTCTGCCAGGACCAGGCTCAAACCAGTGAGGTTCTGATTACAGGTGTAGAGGCTAAACCCACTGAGCCACACAGCAGGATATGTACAAAGCTTGAATCTGAAAAAGAGAAGAAGTGGACAGGGCAATGATGTCATACAATGAAGACTGTGATTGCTTAAAGAAGTGAAACACAAGCCCCTCCCTTGATGACCCAGGGACGCATTGAACTCAGGAAAATCAGGATGAGCGACCATGGTCTTAACCTGGAATTCTGCATCCGAAATCTGGTTTAAACAGAAACTGCCTCTCAGTGGGTATACAGAACTCATGTCCTTCAGGTAATGAGAAAGTAGATTGGGAAAAATCATTATCGTTAAAGAGCAAGGAATAATCAAAGTCATAATCAAAAAAGCGGAAACAGAATCTAGAGCATTAGCTGTGTGGGGCGATCAGTTCGATTGTCTGTGAGGAAGCATCGGAAACATGACTTCTTGTTACATTTCGTTGTGTTTGTCTACAAAACAAAGGACAAAGGGGGCCCAGCTGGCAGAAAATGATGCACGAGGGTTTCTCTATGTGTGTCATTTGCTTTTATGACATGCCCTCGATGCTTTTGGCCTTTTCTATGTCCCCCACCTTCCTTAACAGAAGATTAGATGGTGACGTACCTGTAAACCCTGTAATGTCAGTGGTAATGGTTTCTCTAGACCTGTGTCAGTACAACATGTTAGGCTCAAACCACTGAGAAGACTTCCATCCCTGCTTTGGAGCCTGGCCTAGCCCAAAAGAACAAGATTAGTCTGTTTGACTTTCTGTGAGTTAGGAAAATGATTTCATAAACTTTAACCTGCAGTGGTAAGACATCATAAACTTGTGATATTTGATCAGGGATTTAGTTATAATTGTATCTCCTTTTGTTATTTTATCTCCGTTGAAGATGAAATTCTCCAAAATGGCTGCTATGCAATTTCAGTTTTCGCATTTGCTCTCAGTGTGGATTTTGTGGATTTGAACTAAAGTGTAATATTAAATCTAAAAGCTCCTTTTTGGGGACTCCCCTTTGAAAGGTTAATTTCAGACCATTCGATTATTGAACAAGAACAGACTTCTGCAAAACAACAGAGAGCATAACCATATCCGCTCATCATGAATGCAAACTGTATCAATTCTTCCACCTGACTCAAGATTCTTCCATTAAGTCTGTGATTGAACTCATCAGTAGACTGAAGGGTGAGTGTACCCTTCATTACTGATCCCAATTAGAAATTAGCCGACTTCCAGTTCCAGTGTCAGATCGTGTTTTTATAATCCAAGCCTGGTGCAACTGCTGACAAACAGGCAGCATCAGTTTTATCCTTTAGTGTGTGATATTTTGGGACAAAAAGATATCAGACAGGGTGGCACGGTGGTGCAGTGGGTAGCACTGTCGCCTCACACCTCTGGGACCGGGGTTCGAATCCGACCCAGTTCCATGTGTGTGGAGTTTGCATGTTCTCCCTGTGCCGTTGTGGGGTTTCCTCCGGGTACTCCGGTTTCCCC
>JAODKL010000025.1:175955-218971 GCA_026780765.1 Petrocephalus schoutedeni | reverse complement strand
AGTGTGCCCTGCGATGGGCTGGCCCCCCATCCTGGGTTGTTCCCCACCTCGTGCCCGTAGCTTCCGGGATAGGCTCCAAACCCCCCGCGACCCTGAACAGGATAAGCGGGTTGGAAAATGGATGGATGGATGGAAGATATCAGACCTGATGCCCTGGTTCTCTACCTTGGTTCAGTGAAACAACAATGGAACAATGCCTGCAGCCTTCTTTAAACTATTGATAACTTTGTTACTGACAGGGACTTTCTTCATTCATTCTACCATCATAACTGTTTCAGTGAAGTACTTGCATTGAGGAGTGCCTGAGTGTAGCACCACTGATTTAAGTATGGGTGAGGAAAAGACACTATTCGCATCTACTGTAAAAATTAAAAATGCTCACCAGGCCATACAGTTGTGCTTTAATCTTACTGCGCCACCTCTGAGTGAGTGAGATGTCCCAGAAAAGACTGAAATACTTCTTCCTAATCAATTTAAAGTTCAACAAGTGAACAAATATAGCAATCTGTACACTATCATCATACAATTTCATAAGGAAACACATTTAGCATAAGTAAATTTTTTTCTACTGCTATCTAACCAGCCTTAGCTTTACTATTTGCATATCTGTATTGTTTATTTGGTAAGGAGATGTTTGATTAACAAAGCAGTACTTGCTAGCCTGGCTTATGAGCATGAAAGGGCTGCTTATTTCTTGGATTATATTAATGTGATTGCATCTTGCACACTTCTGCAACAGAACAAGACCCGATGCATTGTTTTGGTTATTTCGGACTAATGGCCACTCTCTAATCAGTTCCTGCACCTGGGGTACTTGCATTTGCAATTAAGGTATGAGTGCAACATGGAGTCACCTGGGAAGAGAGGAACCCTTCAGCTGTGACCTGAGGAGTAATGGCCAGTGTTAACTTTCGAAACATTAGCCTTGACCTTCTGCATCATCATCTATCAGAAACTGAACCCCTTGTTGACCTTTGTTGAGATATTGCTTTAGTTTGTTTGTTTGCGTCTGAAGTGTCTGTCTGCTTCTCCAAGAGGCACAGTGTGGTTTCCCTAAAACCATGCTCTATCCTTACCAACAGTCCATCACTTCCACTTTCGTGGTCACAGACGATCTTGGCATTACATGATGCAAACAACAGATGCCGTTTATGGAAGGACACCTGGATTACCTTGTAACTTTATGGTACAATTATTGCAGAGTGATATTGACTTGCAGAGACATAATTTATTAAGCTTGTAATTATATTTGAAGAGGTCAAATGTATTATTTTGGTATTTCCAATATTCAGACAATGTGTATTTTTGTAAATGTATTCTTGCCCTAAAGTGATTTGTTTCTTCACCACATTTTTCGTATAATTAGGCTGTATGTTGAAGTATATGTGCAGCAGAAGGTAGTTTTAACTGCATGTGAGGATGGATTCAGATAACTGATATCTATTTGTGGGCCTCTGCATTCATTTGTATAATAACTAACAGTGTTGTAGCATTGTGAAACTTTTGTATAATCTTGAGTAAATTGACAATGGCGAATGAAATATCCGTGTAAACCAAGTAGGCTGTCGTTTGTGTAATTATGCATGTACATATTTTTTGTTGTTAATCAAGTTTGCCTGTCGAAATTATATATTTTCAGGACATGCCTTTTTTAAATTACATAGCAATGCTAGAAACCTTGCACAACTTATTTCTTATTTAATTCAGAATTAATTTCCCGGTTTAGATCCAGAGGCAGGGATGGATGTGGAGTTGTTCAGTGCCATAGTTTTAACCAATCAGAAAGTATCACTTTATCAAACTGCTTAATTGAGCTTAATTGCCCCAGTTTGACTGGCACTTCTGTACTCAGTACAGGAGTAGATTAGTATGACGTGAAATGGGGATATTCCACATGCAAAGGACACAAGCAGAGCCTCCAGTTCAGTCTATAAACCATTATGTATTATCAGAAACGCATACATCTTCTTAAGGCAAATTTAATAATAAATGTTCCTTTTAATTTGTGTAGGATGGGATACATACAATTTAATATAGATTTACAGGAGAATTTCCATCACTTTCACAAGAAAATGCAATCTCTCAGTATCTGAATTTATTCAGTGCTCTAGAGATGCTTTATATATATTGCATAAGAGTAAACCTTTTGATCTGTAATTTTACTTAATTCTCCCCAAGTTCATTATTTTTATTGATATTTAGAAAATATAAATGTTCTATTATTTTATATAACATTATATAACAGTTTGTGTTAGGTTGTTATAGTAAAAAAACATATTAGTACTGCTTCTGAATATCACCAGTTACAAAAACATACTTTATTTTGCTGTATATTATATTGCTATAGGACAAATCAAGACACTGACCTCTAAAACTGTAACAATTGACTTTATATTGGATGCAAGACATTTGAAACTTCTTGAAATGCTGTAGATTTACCAAATTCTATCCATCCATCCATTTCACCCACCTTCCAACCGCTCCTTCGGAACAGGGTCGCGGGCTCTTACCAAATTCATAATTGGAAATGCGGGTTAGAAGATGTAACTTAACGAAATAGTTTAAAATGCATTGGATTGAATATAGCACCACAAGGTTTACATCCTTGTTTACTATATAAGACTTGATGTTTATTTCCATCTTTGGGTTGGGACTGATTTGCTCATTTTCATTTTGGCCAGTAAATATAAAATTGACAATGACCTATAAATTCTCACATACACACACATAGATGTAGAAATAAATTGACACATTATATTAAATACCTCTGTGTAACGTTTTCCTTTAAAACTTGAAGTGCAGCTGCATTCCTCATTAGGATGTATGGTATGTATTTGCTCCAACAGGCCCCCCTACCTTCTTGCTCTTACAGTGGAGAACTTCCCAGATGTAACTTTGTACAGTATGTCCACTTTACCTAGTCTATGAATTTCTGGGTGCCTTAGAAGTTGTATTTTTCATGTCTGTCGATGAGATTCGGTATTTATACTTGTGGGATGAGACGCTGCTTTGAATAAACAATGTAATTCATTTGAATGCCTCGGCTTTTCTTTGGTGAATTCCGCATCTCGTGTCCTGAGTCGCGTTGTGCTTCTTTCATCTACCACCGGTCCTTTGGGTAGGTGTACAGTCAGCTCAAAAAAAAAAACGAAAACAAAACACAAGCCTTACACCACCGCCCAAACACGGCTAGACCCAAACACGTAACATTTCTGTAAAACTCCACCTCTTTCCTCTAGAGCCAGACTAGGAGTTTCAGGAAATGTACTTTCATTATCACTTGTTGAGAGCAGGGTTGACTACTGAAGGGAGTAATGAGGCACTGAAATCCATCAATGCCAGCAGCAGGGTGATTAAAGCACTTGGGTGCTGACAGGAGCTACCAGAATAGGTAGCTGGAACCCGGAAAGTCCTCACCACCCTCCTATTTCATTGCACTATATCATTAAATTGTTAAAGTGAAAGCAGAACTTTCTAAGTTTCTTGCTTTTCTTTAAGGTCAATACATGACTAAAAATCAATATAAAGAAGCTCTGTAAAGAATCACTATAAAGAAAGCATTGTTACCTCTGAGGTTCCAGGACTCCCATTGGTCTGAAGAAGCTCATGTAGCCATTGTTACTATCAGGGTTTCGCCTCCGAGATTGTGGAATGGACTGGCGAAGCTGCTAACCATTGCGGTGCGGATGGTAACCCAAACGGTGAGTGAAAATGCGAGGAGGCAAGATAACCACGCAGTTTGTTATAAGAACGCTCTAAAAAGAGGGTTAAGATTCCCACCGGAATCCACGCTCTAGAAACACACACGCACACAATCAAAGTGACAGTACCAGAAACTGGAGTACTCACAGTTGAGCTGGTGGGGGTCAGAGAAGGTAGTAACATAACTCAATGACTGAGCGGCGAATGAAAGAAGCACGCCTCTATTTATCCCCGGGTGAACCATATACTTCTGGGTCCTAGTGGCGGTCACCTGATTGGTGTGTGTGACAGTTACAACTGGGGTTCTGGGACTCCCATTGGTCTGAAGAAGCTCATGTAGGCATTGTTATATCTGCCATTCCAGACCTCCCATTGGTCTATTGCTCCAACTTCCTAACAGCTGCAGCACCAGGGACAACGACCACCTATCAGAGTTAAGCACCAGGGTGCTGGAAAGCCAGACACACACCCCACCTCTAATCAACTGTGGTCGGCAGCCAACAACTAGGGAAGGTATTGTGGCACAAGGAGACGAGGCACGGCATTAACGCTTGTGTCCTTAGAAAGAGTGCTGTGGAGCCACCATGGAGCAGTGAGCCCAGTTCTTCTCAGAACAGATCACCACCATCATCCAACATATCGCCAACATATATGAGCAGACTCCTCTGACTGAGGAGCTTTGGAGCATGCATGGACTAGTCACCAAGCTAATGCTCATCAATAATATGGCAGCATATCGGCATGAGAGGATATACAACCTTGTAGGAGGCCCAGTGTGCCTACTGCAAGTTACCCTATGATGAAATCCTAAAATGTCCCTCCTGGATTGGCTTCTCTCCCACTCCATCTGCATAAAACTTCCATACTGCTCTACAAACACAAAGCAACTATACTATCACTGAAAACAAAGAAAAAAGGCCTTCAAAACAGGTGAAAAGGCCACCTGTAACACAGGTGAATGGTAGTGTTTTCTACCAAACTAGGCGTAGTTAGACATAGCACAAGGCAAAACAGAGCCTATGAGACCTCAATTTTAGTCAAATGTGGCAGCATAGATGGATACATAACCAGCTGCTACTCCCCCAGACCTGATGGGCCGGTTGCTGTGCTACGTGCAAAGGAGCGGCCAGCCACGCAAGTGGTGGAGAGACCGTGTAAGGAATCCACTCACAGAGTCTCGTTTCGGCAAAAACTATGGCCATGCACACAGTTACCATGACTTCATTGTCAGGGTCGCATCAAGACATATTAGCGTTTACACTACAAAAGACGTAGTCAATTGCGTCTCGGACCACCTCGGGAACTGGTCGAAGTGACTGGGCATTTGGTGGACATTTACACATTGACACAGACTGTCTCAGTTACAGAGTACTCAACTACTTGGTTGAAACAAAATCCTGGTCTGGATTTTTACTTTTTACTCGTACTTTGCCCACCTCTGGTGTTCAGCGCTGTCCACTGTGATCCGATCACCCAAGTGGATACAGGGCTCCTGGGAGCTTGCGGACATTGCCAAGAGGATGGACACTGCCATGTCCTTGGCCTGCAGTGGCCAAGCAGCACCAAGCCAGGGTGAGACCAGCTCATAAGCTGGCTCTGGAGTGGCACGTAAGAAAGGATACCTCAATCTGGGAACACAAAGGGCAGGAGGCTGGACCTTCAGACAGAATCCTGTGAAAGACCCTTTGTTTCCATGTGTCTGCACGCACACCCTGCCACAGCATGAATATTTACTATGAAGACCATGTAACTATGTACACGAGGGATCACTGCTTTGTCTATTCTGGTTTTCATTCCAACCCACTTTCCGGGCTGACTTGGTGCAATAATTTATACCTCTAAGTAAATACATTTTTATTTAAGATTTGTTTCTTCAAAAACAAGCTTAAACATCCTGAGATGTTAAGTACTATCAGGTATAATCAATTAAATAAAAATTAAAAGGACAATATCAGGAAACTGGAAAGGAACATGTTGAAATGTTTCATTTTTATTACTAATTAATTTAACTCCCTGGTGTATCTGCACAGGAAGCAGCGCTATGGTATATCAGATACACCAAACACTGTGATGCATGGCTCACACTGAACGCCAACATCAGTGTCCAAAGGGGCAGACGCGGCTCTGCACCGTCCTCCCCCATTATTCAGAATAATATGACACTGCACAAATGGAATATTTGAAATCTCTATGGTGACCGGACAGCAGAAAGAGAGCAAAGTCACTCTCAAAGGTCAAAGTGTCCGCCTCAGTCTTGTCGTGCTTAGTTTTCCAGATTCTTGGGTCCCTCTCTAATCCTCCTCCTCATCTCCTCTGCATGAGCTTTGTTCTGCTCCCTTTTAGCCTGGTACTGTGGGACAAGACAAAACCAGGTGAAAGGGTTAGATGGCTTTCTACACTCTTCAAATCCACGTGAGCTTTGTCAGCACTCTGGACAAGAATGTTCACCATATTATTAATATTTCTTTTGTGGTTTTAAAACCTCAAACTCAGAGAAACTATTTCCTAAAAAAAAAATCAATTTTAAAAGCTGTCACTCACCTCTTTCTTCAAGCATGCACGCATGACCCGGTCAAAATCATTGCAAGTTCCGAAGAACTTGAGGAAGTTATGCTGTCAAATGAAATAAGAATCTGACATTAGTGCTGAAAAAGGCAAAAAAATGCTTTCACTTAGGATGACACGCTTCACCAGAGGCCTCAAAATTGACTGTATGGCTTGTATATGCTCTAATTAATGTCATTAATTAGTTAGCTAGACTGTTGAATCTGTTCAAATCACCCTCAGTTGTCAGGGTAGCGTGTGTCCCTGGTCACTTTTACCATAAGACATGATCTAGTCCCACAGGGGAATCAATAGAGTAACTAGCTCAGACTTACTTCAACATCTAGCTTCTCCCTCAATGCCTCTTCAAAGATTCTGATTAAGTACCGCACTTAGGGTGATGTCGGCAAGTAGCATAATAGTTATGCCAGGCAGGGCTGAACCCTGATGCCAAATGCTGCCACCCCTAATACTGCTCTCATAAGCACTTTTATCATTTCCGTAATCAATCTTGCATGCACATCACATGAGATATTCACAAGCACACTATTAACACACAATATTGCTATATTATATGGAGCCTGTCCCAGGGAAGCACAGGAGAGAAGGTGGGGGTACACCTTGGATCTGAGGCCATTCAAGCAAACGCACATAATCATACTCCATGAGCAACTAAGAGACACTCATTAGCCTAAGTGCGTGTCTTTGGCATGCAGGCGGACAGCACACTAGCCACAGTAATCCCACACAGACTAGGGAGAGGTGTCAGATTCAAACCCAGACACACGGGACGTATGAGGCAATAGTGCTATCCACCGAGTCACAATGGCACCCAAAACATACATATACTTACATATAAACATCAAAATATCAGTTAAACATTACATTTCTTAAATGTTAAATATTCTGAAGTAATCAAACAATCCAGAATATTCCCCTGCAATCAAGAAAGTCTGGAAAATATATACTATTGTAGCAGCACAGGATGCATGTTCACTTTGAAGTGACTCTGTCACTGTGTCATTTGGTTTGAGTGACAGCTTACCTCCCTGTGGCACTGTTTCAGCTGTGCGATCAGCTCATTGCACTCGTCCGTGTGCAGATGGGGAGACAAGTCTGGGTGCATCCTTGGATTAGGGCTCTGACACTAAAAAACAAACAAGAGATGATGTGTAAGGACAACAATATGTCCCAGACCCATCCCATTATGTGAACATATGCAGAAACTTATAGGCAAAGAGGGAAAAAATCTACATAAAATATGGCAACAATAAACTATGGACTGAAGGTACATGACTTTCCACCAGGAACATGCATGAATATCACCAGAATGCAATGACAAGCCACTGAGATCGGGCCACACACTTGATGCAGTAATCACAATGACAGTCGGTCAGTACTCATAACAAACTGGTCCATATGCCACAAGATATACAGAACCTCATTCAAAAGTGAAGTGCTTTTCTATATGTAGAGAATAACAATGAACTATTTGACTCTGTAGGTTGGAACTCTGTGCCTGTCCTCAGAAGGTCCCCATTTTAAATCCCATGGCCAGCAAAGTGAGATCACAGTCGGGCCCTTCGGCAAGGCCCTTAGCCTCAATGGCACCATGCAGGGACTAACTGACACCACTCTCCTTAATGCGGCTTTGCATAAAAGTATCTGTTCAATAAATGTGAAATGTAATCTTTTGGGGGAGGTGTAATGGCCCAGACAAGTACTGCTCCGCGCGTTTATGGTGATAGCTGCTGCACCGCGCTTTATCGGTACCCTAATAGCTCGCATAATACACCCACAACCTTGACCGCATTTACTCACTTACACGTATATACGGCGTAAATAAAAATGTGATAACAAGGACACAAGCATGTTGAGAGAACTCTCAATTGTCATATATTCACTTGGTCGATAGTGCTCAATGTTTTTATCACAAAAACATTACATAAAGTATGTATACATTCAGGTCCATTTTACATATATAAGTATAAGTAATATATAAATATATAGGTATAAGTGGGTTCGTCAATATATACGTTAAAACGACCAGACTAGACTCAAAACAGAGCGGAATTAATGGGAGTTGGTAAACTGTAACTTACCTAATAAATAACGGAACGATCGTGACAGTTTACCGGTCACGAAATAACATGCCACCAGTCAGGACACCCCCTGCCCTTTAAACGCAATCTAGCTCCTTTTCCCTGCGAAGGGCAAACGCGTCAAAATGCAAACTAGTGCCGCGCAACCAGTCCACTCTCTATCAGGAACGCCCTGAAACCTCAAAACCAATCCGTCTGAATTTCATAGATCGTCAATATGCAGGCAACGAGGCACTATTTTGCTGTACTTGCCAAAGCATGACCGTATGAAACAGGCGGAACTACTTTGTGGCATCAGTTGACAGACTTTGACAGGCAGCCATACAAGACACTGCTTTCCTTTTCCCGCTATCCCTCATAGGCTACAGCCACAAATAGCCCGGATGTGCTTATAGCCGCAGTCTCCGGAAAACCTCATTAATATTCATAATAGAAGCGCTACCAGAGTGGCCAGCTCTTAATATTCATGAGAAAAGCGCTACCGGATTGTCCGGAGGACGTGCTCCATGTGCTTCCTGTTTTTTTCTGTCTAAACTATTCACTGACCAATCAGGTAGCGCTTCTCTCGTGAATATTAATTAGGTTTCCCGAACCACCCAGTGAAAAGAAAATTCGCCAGCGGGCATGCAAAAGCTGGGAAAACTACAAGTCTTACTCTATTCTGAAATATCGACACAAATATAAACCGATTCATAACCTTGACTCCCCATAGAGGATCCTTGTCACAGCAATCATCGTCAGTTTTATGTGTTGTTTAAAGTGTAGTAAACGGACAAATGTTAGGATTACAAAAAATCTCAGTTGAGCAGCAGAATTAAACTCATGAATGTATTGTACAATCTGTAGTCTTATTCGTGGATAGTATCTGAGCCTATGTACAATACATTTTCATAAATTACATTACAGGTGAACCAGCCAAATTAAAGGTGCGGTTAAATGGTCTTTGCACTCCTCTTAGGGTTAGATGATGACGAGGGACGACCTTGAGCCAAGTAACAGATTGGTCTAGTTAGAGACAATGTACCCATTTGCAAACTGGTCGTCAGTTTGTCCTCCTCTCCAGCAGTCGGAGACAAATATTACTGGGGGGGAATGCTGTGAGTGTTATCTTAGTCTCTATTATAGTGTCAATTTTAAATTAAATTAATATTACTACGAAATATGACTCAGACGTAACAGTACCAGATGGCATCAGGAGTGATGTATAAACCACTATTCTCTGTATTAATTTGAAAATGATTAATCAAGTTCTCTGAAATTATTATTTGTTTGGGCCAATATTACCAGGTTGAGCGGTTATATGCATGGCCGTGACTGTTTTATTTTGCCTTTTTGAAATATGGATGGGTAATGTATGCGGGCTGCTCTTAAAATGGTCTATTTTGCTTTTTAAAGAAATCGCACTCATCCAGTTCAGCTCTGCACAAACGATTTACTGCTTAGCTGACTCCACAATAAATTACATGTCTGAAGATGAATGTTCTTTCAGAACTCTTCCAGTGGCGTGATATCAGCTTTAAAAATAAAGTGTTCTATTTGCCCAAACACGCAATGCTCTCCCAGTCTTGCTGCGCCTATAGCAATTATTTTGAGAAGCGAAGCTACCAATGTGCGCATGCGCCTTTTGGCGGCTGTGATTGGCTGACAGAATGTCCATCAGTTTCAACTGCGCGGGTTGGCGGCTTGTTTGAATTTTTTTGGTAACATGGTTTCTTTTCCAGGCTCTTAGATTCCAGCGTTTTAGATAGTTATGTATGGTGTATCTGTACAGCAATGATATGTTATAAATAAACATATAGTTATGTCTTAAAATATTTAACTCCGGGTTACTCCATGGTTCCAGTGGACGCCGAATTTTAAATCTTAGTTAGCTGGTTAGCCTTTCGGCTAGTCGGTGCTGTAGGTGTGTCCGGCCCCCGCAGCGGCATGGACGGCGCAGCCGAAGCGCTCCTGCGGCAGACAGTGCGGAGAATACCTTTCACCAAGCTGAATGACGTGTTAAGGCAGTGGGAGCGCTTGTCGGAGGCGCAACTCGGGTCGCTGGAATACAGGCAGCCAAAGTGGCTGCTGTGTGACAACCTGCTCTCCCTGTGCCAGGTCCGTCGGCCGCCTCTCGCACGTTTGCGTTTTTAGCGCTTTGTCTTCTTGCTAGTCGACTCCGACAGCACGTACGTTTGTATTGCGTCGTTTGCCTCACTTATATGTCGTTTTGGAGAAAGCCGTGTACTATATTAAAAGTGTATATAAAAATGTTAATGCTTGCGTTACACATTTAAAAGTAAATGTACAAATTTAAGTGCTTGCTGTGTAACTGCTAATGAGACGTGGTGAGATGACGTCAGTACGTTACCCTGCGTACGCCGCACACAGACACGTGATCTAAGCGTGCGGGAATGTTTTGATGCCGCCGCATCTCTACCTTTGTGCTGCTTTCTATAGGAGAACGACCTGTCAATGAAACACGTCGCAGAAATTGAAATGCTTTGTAAGTTCTCTCTCTTGCAATGTTATATTCCTTTCCTTAATCTGCTGGTTAGAATTATTGTGAATTAGTGCAAACTGCTTCATGTAATCGCTTTAGTGGTCCAAGGCTGGAACCCATCCCAGGCAAAATAGGGCACTAGGCAGGAAAACACCCTGAATTGGAATATATCTTTTGTCACACACAGTTTAGAGATGCCAATTTTCCTATGTTTTCCACTGTAAGTGGAAATCCACACCCCTCAGGGAGAACATGCAAACTCTCTACACGGATTAGGGGTGACATTCAGATCCCCAGCTCTGGGGCTGTAAAGCAACCCACTGAACCACTTTGTTTCCCTACCTTAAGTGATAGGAAAAATACCAAATGTTGAGTAAAAACTGCATAATGATGTATAGCCTCGTGGTGAACTATTTCCTTGCTGTTCTTCCTTTGCCTGCTTGATGTTTTATAACTTTATTGTAAACAACTTTCCTATCTGCCAGACTACATGGAAAACCCAAAGCGGGGGATCTGGCATGCCTACCAGATGGTGGATGCTGATGGTGGGTTGATGAGGTTGCTTTTATTCTGTAATTCCCTTGTAATATTTATGCCCTATGCACTTGTATGACTATGAGTTTGAAACTTAAGTTATTAAATTTAGGTTTCATCTTGCAGATGAATTTGAGTCTCATTTTGAATCTGTTCAAGGGCAATTCTAAGGGGATTTTAAGCATAAATGGTGAACTGAAATAAAGAATTATCGATATTAGGGGAAAAAATATATATATTGCAATAAAATATTTTGCGATATTGACTGGCCCTACTCATGAAAGGATACTAAGAATTGGGTGCAGGTTTTATTTCTCTTATGCTGTTTTGTGTTTTTTGGTGCTTTGTCTTTGTGCAGATGAAGCCCAGTCTTTGGAGCTGATATATTTCAGAGAGCGATTTAAAGCACATCTGAAGGATCTCATCAGTCATGTGTGTACCCTGCCTCACAGACCCCTAGGAGGATGAGATGCAATCGTATCTAAGTAAACGGTCGACCTTCACTGTGATGGAGTTTGCTTTGGGTTCCTTGCAGATCTCTGTGAAACTGAAGAAGCACAAGGACGAGTCCATTTGGATTCGAATTGCTTGGGGGGACAATTTTAACAGACCAAACCAGTTAAAGCCAACATATGTTATGCACCATCTCCAGACTCCTTATGTGTTTGTTTCCAGTTTGACCAACAAGCACAAGCCTTTGTTATTTCAGGTAAAGTGACCCTCACTTAGCCTGTTTTCTGCCTCTTGAGAATATTCTGTTTTAAGCCCATTTTATCATGTTGGCATGTTGTCCTATATTTAGAGTGACAAGTGTAGTCTGATCCACAGGCTTTGGTTCTGGCCGCCGGCTACGGTTCAGTCAAAGACGTTCACCTCAATGGGCGCTCCCTCACTGCTCTGAGAGATTTGTTGATGAGACAGTACAAGCAGGTATGTCCAGCCGTCTTTTTCTTATGTTGTGGAGGAATGAGGGGAATCTTGATAATGCTGATGAAACATTTTATGTTTTTGAGTTTTTATCTCAATTTTCAGGTATTTCCTTCAAGTTGTCCAAAGCCGTTGAAGGAGAACGATCCGCTTCCAAGTATGAAGTGATGCTATTCAAACAGTATTTTATTGACTTGTTGATGTGATGTAGAGATTAATTCTGAGATTAATATATATATATATTATTTTATATTTATATATTTATATTATATATATATATATTTTTTTTTTTTACTTTCCTTGCCAAGATCCCAATATTGAAAATGAACATGCTAAACTCATGGAATATAAACGGCAGGCAGCTGCTGAGGCCTTTGGTTATGAGGATCCGCCAGAATTGGAGAGGGCTACATACAAGGTAAAGCTGCTTCTGTTTGTTTTCCTTCTGTGGCTTTCGGCACCTCGTGCACATGTGCTGTCAGCTGTGATGTCCTCAAAGGTCAAAGAGGATGCTCCATCATCACCCCAGTTTCCTCTTTTATATCAGCTGGAAACTAAGTACAGAGAAGATGGGAATGAGAGTCTAAGTGGCAGGGATGAGCCTTTCCGAGGTGTGGTCAAGTTCACCAGCAGAAACCTTCTCGAGTCGTTAAAGTGTTGCCTTACGTCAGGTGCGTACCTTTTTCCAGAAAAAAATTCTTACCTGCCGTCTAAATTATTATTCCTGGCTTTCCTTCCTTCCGTTATTTTAATGAACTAATTGGGAATGTTAGCTGCTACATTATTAGAAAATAGCTTTTTGTGACTAATGCTGTCAAGACTAGCCATGAACACTTCACAGGCACAAAGTGTCCTAAGGTCCCCCTTAAATTAGCACTTTACTGCGCAACCATCTGACTTCCCTCACATGCCACAAGCCTGGTTCACTATAATAGTGCTAATATCTTTTACACATTTACAGCTTATCAAGAAAAAGTTTAATTCAGACAATATACTGTTAAAATGGGATGATTATGCTAGTATCTTAAAAATCTGTTGGACAACTGAGAATTATATTCTAGGCAAATGCAGTGCATCATTTCACCACCAGGGGGCAGTGAACTCCGCTGCATTTATTTTGCCTGCCTCTTGGGGACTTGTTTTGTTAACAGTGCAAATTTATGGGATCATTAAGAGCTCATTACTGCCCTTACAAGATACTGGTTAATTAACCTGCTGAATTGTATAATAGCGGATCTCTTCTTGAAGTTAAGCTCCCATTTAATATCCTTGTTTTTGTTTTTAGGCATGGCATCTACACCTTTGACTCCTCTGCTGTCATCCATAACACAGAAAGGCAGGAATTACTTTGTGATCCGAGACAAAGGTCCTGGTGTTACCTCTGACACGCTCGGTCCAAATCACTGAAGTTCAGACTGAAGACCTGAAAATTATTTTATTGTACAGACTTATATGGAGTGTTACTCTTAAATTGTTTTGTGTTAATTTGTATGAGGTACATGTTACACTGCTTTTATACATCTTACATTTCATTCCTTGTTTAATGTATATATCTTACTGCAAAATCTATCACTGGCTTCCATAGCAATTGCCTTGTCCATTGAATTTGGGGAAGATGGTTAATTTTGAGTAGGCCTGTTTGCTGCATACTACTCTAAAATGCAGTTTTTATATTTCATTTAAATAAATTAGTGCTTCATTATGTGTGTTGAGAGCTTTTACTTGATGAAACTGTTGAATTTTAGGCAGTGAGACTAATTTAGAAATTTAAGATCCTGTGTTAGGACCAGAAGGCTCAGAAGATGTACTTGCAGAAAAGTGCCTCTCGGGAGGTGAGATTTATTAAGGGAACAAGGAGACACTGCACTCATGCATTTAGCACAGTCATTCTCATTGCAGGTTGTGTGGTGGTCATCCTCCCTACCTGCCTGCTAAAAGCACACTTGCACCAGCTTCCTCTTCCCATCATGGGCTTTAAGCCCAGCAAGAGGAGAATGTCCCACATGGCAATAAAAAGCTACCAGCCAGGTCCACTGACAAACCCCCAGTGTGGAAACCATGGCTGCTGCTGACCTGCATGTTGCCGTTTGCCCCCTGCCACTGCCTGGCAGATTTCCAACAGGGCGGTTTCCTCACAATACTTTAACTGTATATTAATGTATACTAATAGTGTGCTACCACAATTCAGACTGGCATCTGCAATCAGGCACATCTAATTTCAGGTAGGTTAATAATGTGAACTAAGTGTAGAGTGGGTTTGAAGTCCAGGTTGCCAGATTGATTTATCTACCTTGTTCCGTGGGTGTGGTGAGGCAATTAATAAAAATTGCTTAAGAAAATCTCAAATCCTGTTTGATAACAGATTGCATATTATCGCTAGTTAAAACTGGGTGGTATACTCAGAATCCAGCATTTAGTGGGAATATCTTTGGCCTCGTTTACATGCACCCTGACCCAGGCACCCCACAGCCAAGGTCCTATAGAGAATGGGCAACTACGTCATTATGCGTTGCATTCTGGGATACGGTCGCCATTTATCAGGACAAACGGGACAGTAATTGGTATCTGATTAAAATGTATTTATTTCTGCAGAAAGTAAGAGCAAGGCGTTTATTTTGAAACGTTTTTCAATGCACGTTTCAGTGTCTTGAAAATGTTTTTATACACGTTTCTAGTACAAAGATCGTAAAAAGGGATGACATTAAAGGAACCTTTCAGGCGATTCTAGAATATCAGTCCATGATCCTGATGGACCACAGCCCTGTAATAGGAGAGGCTCCTCTGGAAGTCACTGGCTGGCTCTGGTTAGTGTACTGTCCGGACAAGTACCTCAGCCGCAACCAGGCATATGACACACTGGGAAACCAGCTTCCTCTGAAACCAGGGATTTGATATACGTATGTAAATATTGTATACAAACTGATGTTTTTTAATGACGATTACATAAATGTGGTGCGCGAATGGCCGGGGCTCCTTAAAAGGCGTGCGCACACGTGGGGCGCCCTCCCGGAAGTGCCGGCCCCGCCGCTCGGCTCGGCTCGCTGGCCTGACAGCAGAAACATGGCTGCCGCCGCATCGGAGTCCCAGGGAGCGCACCTATACAGCGACAGCAAGGTCTGCTCCCACGGCCGGGGAGACGAAGGGCCGCCGTCGCAGCCGCGGGAGATCATCAAGCCCTCCATCAGCGAGCTGACCAAGGAGGTGCGCACCAACATCCTCTGCACGGTGGAAGGATGCGGGAAGATCCTCCGAAACACCCCTGCGCTCAACATGCATCTGGTGAAATCGCACCGAGTCAAGGTGTGTGCGGAGCGGTCCGTAAACCGCGTATGCGTGCTTCCCAATCCCGCATGCCCAGCAGGCGGGCAGGCGGCGCACTTCATGCAGGCCAGCTGCTCATCGGCGATGCCTTGGGTGCACGTTTGCCGGCAGCCAAGTGCTAAATGCCGCCTGCTTAAAGCTCTTTATGCGCGTATTCCGGCCGGCTGCGCATACGGTAGGTGCTGTGTACGCAGGAGTAATGCACGGCTACTGCACGATGCGCACACCAGCACCTCTGCCAGTACGCAGGCAGGACACCGTGCTCTGGAATCATTTGCGCTGCTGTTTCCGCATCTTCGCAATGCAGTTATCCTTTTACATTAAGACCCCGATTCTGTCGAGAATATTGTTCGAACTTTAATTGACGCGTAAAGCTGCTTTTATATGTCCAATCTGAGCATCGTAATTATTTGTATGACGCTAAACTGTAAGTCTGTAATAAGACCCATGGTTAAAAAGTTCTACTTAAACGGTGTTTCTGGTCAGTTTGTCTGTTCCACCGTGTACTAGCAACGTTACTGAGAATTATGTTTAAAGCGATTTTAGACAAACGTTGACACCAAGGGATGGGATTTGTAAATTAATATTACATTACTGCTGTGCATTTGTAATGGCATAGTTTTGGGCTAGGCCTATTTTATTCTTCCTGACACGGTGACATCCATAATTGTCAGAACTAGAAAAGCTTCAGAAATCTGTGTCTTGGTGATGATGCTGTTGACCAGGCTGTGAAAAGGGTGGATTGCAATAATGCTCAACCCCAAAACAACAGTTTTATCATAAAAAAGCCTCACAGTAGAAGTAACACCACCCCAAACAGGGGCCAGAAAAAGGGTTTTCCCCACATGCTGCATTAAGACATTTTTAATCTGCAGAACAGAGCATAATCCAATCTGATTCACTGTCTTCATAGACAGGTGCATGAGTAGTAGAACTGGTCTGGAACTTTGACCCACTTTCCAGCAGTATTTACCCTTCATTTTTCCTTGGAGAATTGAGAAAAAAAGTTGTGTTATACAGCTCTCATTAAATGTGCCTCAAACTGTGCACTAACCTATCCCAGGGATCATGTTTCTTGCAGTTTTTGTAATCTGAGCTAAATCGACATGCTGAGAAGCACGCATGCATCCTTTTATCTGTAGGTATTGTCTGATTTATCACAGAGTTTTGTAAACTACGCAAACCTTTTCTTTATATGTTTTGATTATTAACTTCGTAATATAGCATTTCTGCGAGATATTGGTGTTACTAACGGGTCCTAACCCTCAGTGCATGTTCTGTATGGTTATATAGGAGTAGTGCTGACTAATTTCACTTTGGGAGTGCTTTTAGAACTGAGTGTTAGCACAGTAGTATGTTTATTGTACTCATAATCTTAGAGCTGTAATGTGGCTTGTTTTTCCCCTGTGTGCCTGCTTTGAGTCCTGTGATGTTTCAGGCTTTGACTCCATAGTAACCATACTAACCTATAGGTCCTTTAATAAGGCATCGCAGATTAGCAGCCATCTTTAATCTGTTTATCCGTGCTGTGTGTAAGGCTGTTTCTGTCCCCGTTTCCTTGCTGTTGTTCATATCATGGCCTGATTATCGATTTATCTTGTTCTGAAGAAGGTACGAAGTATTTACCCAGTTTGTCATACCTTTAAATTAGATATGCCTGGAAAATCTTAGCTCGTGCTTTTATAATCGAGTTTCATTGAATGTTATTCTGATTGAAGAGCTTAAATATTTAACCACCGTCGATATTCTAGCCCTAAGTTTGACCTGATTTTGGAAAGCATACTACAATGAGTTCACTCAGGATCTGTTTAATATACCCGATTTCCAAGTGATCAGACCCCATTTGAGATGCTTCTTTTTGTTCATCTGTATTTTTGCCCTTAGCAGGATGGCCTCATCAACCCTACTGTCAGGAAGGATATGAAAGGATCACAGAAACTGTACTGCTGTCCTATAGAAGGCTGTCCCAGAGGACCAAACCGACCATTCTCTCAGTTTTCCCTGGTTAAACAGGTATGAGTCACAATGTGCTAAGGCTACTTCCTGATGTCTTTGCTGACGTTCCAGCATGGAGAATGAGCCTCTCTAATCTTTTGTCAATTTTGTATTGTTTTCCCTCCAATCTGTTGAGTTTTTTGTTTTTGAGTAATCTGCTAAAGATGCATTTCCTATCCCATCATCTTGGGTTACCTCTTGTGTGTTTTCGGGTAGCATTTCATGAAAATGCATGCAGAGAGGAAGCACAAGTGTGCCAAGTGCAGCAATTGCTACAGCACAGAGTGGGACCTGCGGAGACACGCTGAGGATTGTGGGAAGACCTACCACTGTACCTGTGGCTGCCCCTATGCCAGTCGGGCAGCCCTTCTATCCCACGTCTACAGAACAGGTCATGAAGTGCCAACTGAGCACAGGTAGGCCAAGCCTTTCTCAGGGACATGTGTGCACAAGAGAAGGACTTGCCACAGTTGCATGCATTGAGGCAGTTGGAGAACTTTGAGAGATTTGAGTCTGATTCACATGACAGGACTTATTTGTCGTCTTGGTTTTACAGATATCCGCCAGTCAAAAAAAGAAAGATGGAGGGAATGACTGAGAGCCCTACAAAAGTCAAGCTTACTGAGCAGACTTGTTCTTTGGAGAAAGAGTTTAATGCAGCAATTCCTTCTGCTGATGGGGTGTCCAAGTCTGATGCAGTCAACCAAAACCTCAATCCTAGTAAAGGTGCTCCGAAGCTCCTACTCCCAAAGCCTAAGGTTGCGTTGTTGAACGTTCCTGTGATGCAGTTTGCGCATGTGCCCGTTCTCCTGTCTTCTGCAGACAGCACCCCAGTCAGGTCCGTCGTATTGGCTGTAAATAATCAAGCCTCCTTAATGAGCACCGTTCACCTGGTGCCACAGTCAGCAGGAAGTGTGATGCCTACTCTGAACACAAAGACATGGAACATTAGAGAGACATTGCCCTTACCCAGATTGGGCCTGGATCCTGTTAGTACTGGAGTACAAGTAAATTTGGAAAGTATGGCCTCTGGTCACAACTCGGTAGGAGACCTCGCAGAAAGGAGCAAGAGTACCTCTACCAACATTCAGACCGATATCTCTTACCTCTCAAAGAGCGTCACCCCAGAGAGCACATGCATCCTGAGTGAGTCCTCCGTCTCATCATGCTCCCAAACAGACATCAGTGTTAGTGCTCAGGTCCAACTTCCAGTCAGCGTCGAGACCCAGACTTTTCCTTCACAGTCCAAAGTAACATCCTCCATTGGAGCACAAACGGACACCTTTGGTCAGACTTGCCTGTCTGCCTATAACATTACTAGGGAAACGCAGACTTGTGCCAGCCTAGATGTTCCTGAAGACAGAGGTCAGATGGACCAAGCTATAATGTGTGCAGACATTTTTGATGGCAGTTCCCTTAGTGTTTCAACACAGACCACTATGAATGAGAGACCTTTCAGGACAGACGCTGTGGAAGAACCTCTAAACGGCAGTAGTTCAGGTCTCTATGACCATAAGTCAGTAGGTGTCACGTGCTTTGGTTCTCAGACAGAACTGCTTCAACCAAATCCCATGGCAGACAACCAGACTCAGACTATGGCGTTATTAAGTGACTTGGAGAAAATTCTGTCCCACTCAATGACCGGTAGCACTCTGTCTAATGCCACGGTGGTCTGTGAACCCGGTCTGACGTCTGTCCCAGAACAAAATGCTGGCATCGACTTTGATTTTGAGGAGTTTTTGAATGCTACACACATTCAGACTCAAACAGAGGAAAGTGAGCTTGGTACTTTGACCTCTGAGACACCTTTGGAATCCCTAGACATTGAAACTCAGACTGACTTCCTGTTTCTCGATTACCCGGCCCAGAACGACAGCAATCCTAGGGCTCAGTCAAATTATCTGGGGCTGGAGACGTTTGACACCCAGACTCAAACGGATCTCAACTTCCTCTTGGACACAAACGGCCCCGTTCCTCTCGGGAGCTTTCTCAAGCAATCGGGTTTCCCAATGGGTGCTGAGGCACCGGGCTTGGAGATGCGGAAGCCTGTCCAGGCTGCTTCTCCAGGCAGCGCTCAGAACAGCCAGATAAAACTCAGCAGCACAGAAACGCAGACTGTGAGCAGTTCTTTTGAGAGTCTGGGCCACTTGTTCCTGACCAGCAATGAGACTCAGACCGTAATGGATGACTTCCTGGCGGCCGACCTTGCCCGAATCATGGATTCCCATTTCAGCTCAGTGGAAACGCAGACATGTGAGGACTTGTGTTCTCTCTTTCAACACTCAGAGAAACGCAGCAGCTGAATGTTTTGTCACTCTGTCCCTGCTTATGGAAATGCGCCTAGTTTGTTGGGACTGCCACACGTCTGGGGTAGGTGATGGCAGTCAGGTCATCTTACAGGAATTGTCACATAAGCCCTATCTGCAAAACGTGAGGAAGAGTGAGCCTTTATGATCAATTTACCACGCTTTCAGTGCACATTCCATCAGATTTGTTTGCCACCTTTTTATTTATTTCAACTTTAAATACCTCAGCTGCATTTTTTCTGTGTGCCCAAACAGAAAATGTTTTATGGCATGTTGGTTGAAATTATTGTACGACTTCAAACACGGAACACTATTTCCAGCAAGCTTTCCAGTGAAGGTGCACTTTCACTTTTGAGACGTACCTTTATCTGTGCCATCGCGTTTAAGGTTCTGCATGTCTCTCACTACTGTGCGAGTAGGTTCTGCTTGCTTGTGCTGTGTGATTGCTAGTGCTTGTCTTGTATATTGTAACAGAACCACCTTCTATTGAGAGGTCTGTATAGACCGTTCATATCCTGATTCATGCTGTTTAATGCAGTGTGGGTGTACTGAAGAGGAGGAGCATTGTTAAAACCATTAGGGTTTTAGCTTCCTGGGTAAGACTGTGGTTGGTGATGCCCCTAGCAGAACTATGAGGAAGAGGTAACTGACCAGAGTAGCAGTTCTCACCTGAAGATGAAGAGTCAATCGTGTCAGCTTGCCTTCTCATTTTGTCAGCATGTTGAAAGAATATTTTTTCTGTTTTTTGCATGATAGTGTGTGTGTGTGTGTGTGTGTGTGTGTGTGTGTGTGTGCGCGCGCAAGCACTGTCAGTCATATTTCACCTAAAATTGCCAGAGGACATTTTATTATATAAAATGCAAATTCGTGTGTTCCGCCAAAATCCAGTCTTCATTTGCATTTTGAATATTCATCTAAGTGATGCAGTTGTATTCACTTTAGAAATTTTATAGACCACAAGTTATGATGCAGGAACACAATAATTGTTCAAAGGGTTAGTGTGCAGATTAACTTATTTTTTCTCCTTCATACTTGTGGTATACAAATCTGAGGTGTCCCCTTGTTAAAGATTTTTCTTTGGTGCCTTCTTTCAGGTATTTAATTACTTTGTTCCTGGTGTTTCATTTTTGTTAATGGTATTTTAGAGAGATGCTGTGCTGCTACTTTACGAAGGGATCCAGACTCAAATGATGAATGTATAGATTATATTTAAGTTTACAATTGAAGACTTAGCCACTGCAAAATCAATCTCATGTAAAAAAAAAAAATGGGATATTTTTCTTGCCATCCTGTTTTCTTGTACGTTACTTTGTCTGGTTACCCGCAATGTAAAAGGAATGTCACTACAGGAAAAAAAGGCCATTCTGGCTTTCCTGTCTGGCACCAGGAGGCGGATTCTGCTGCATCTGCAAATCAAAGGGATGGACTGTATCCGCACTGGCCATGCCATTACTACTTTATTTGCTGTATGTCGATTTTCTGTGCCCTTGGGGGGGTAGTGCTCCATTGGCTGTCGACAGCGGTGACATCACTCATGCTGTCCTTTTAAAATAATTGGGGGCAGTTTTTTTTGTTTAGATTTTTAGTGCAATATCTGCAGATTCCAGGAATGTTATGCAAAATTTGTGATGCATAGTGTCATTTTTTCATAACTCGTATGTTAAGTTCATAATCTTACCTCTCCATTAGAGAATGTGTCCGTAAACGTTAAATCTCAAGTGTTCCAGTTCAGAAACGCTAAATAATGATTCTTTAGACTATGTAGGTAACTATAGGACATTTATGTCGCTATGTATAAAACAATTCATCATGGGTAGATAAACCCTGCTTCCAGTTTAATTTATTGCTGCTTTCGTTGTTACAATTAACAAAAATAGTCTTAGTCTTACTGCAGGATTGTACATAAACTGGAAGGAGAGATCTACTTAAATGATTAGTGCTCTTTTTCTCTGGCCAATGCATGTGCCAATTTTTGGTTTTTATTTTTATTTTCAGCTTGTCTTTAACTTATGTTGCCTAAATATGAAGAGGGTTAGGTATTTACGGTGGTACCTTATCTGTACATCAGCAGCACTGTATGTTCAGTTGTGAAAGCTATGCAGTAGATGCACATAATAAATTAATTTCTAATAGAGAATGTTTGTTTGTTTTTCCTCCTTTACAATGATTTGTGAAAAAGGACTTGAAGGTATATCATAAAAAAACAACATATAGTCCTCTATCCATCTATCCATCTATCCTCTATCATCTATCTATATATCTATCTCTCTCTATCTATCTATATATAAAAAACTGTATAATTGACTCAAATTCTTCCAATTTTCTTACTAGATTAATGCAAATTTCCTAGTACAGTACATTGAGGTTGTAAATATTAGTTTGGAGAACTGTTAATACTATACATGAATGCCCTCAGTATCTGACAGTCTAACCTGTCAGCTATCAGCTTTTGTAAAAAGGGACTACAGTTGCTTAGCAACTAAAAAGCTCATCTATGTAGTAGTAAGCACAGCCGTGAAATTATGCAATCTCTCGGTATGGGTGCCCACACTCTGCATCTTTTTCTAAGTCTTTTCTCCCCCGGCAATCATGGTTGTACATATTGGGAAAGTGTGTGCTCCTTTTAATCCACGACTGACTTGCAGCAGTTAGCATTATAAAGCCTTCCCAATAAAACATGTCACTGAAGTGTGTACTAAGCCGTGCCAGCCCCGTGCCGCAACACTGCCACACTGCAGGCTGTGTCAAACTTAGACTCCCAGACCCATGACCACCAAAACTGCCTAAATATTCTGTTCCAAATTAAATTAAACCATCCAGTCAGTAATTGAATCTCTTATTTTGATTAACATGGAAAAAATGCATATTTCAATGAGAAAACAATGGTACATATGTACATAGTGCAATAGTATTGTACTACTGTACAATAGTACATAGTGAGAACAGTAATATTACAAAGAGCTGTAAAGAGCTCTGGAGATGCTGAGTGTTCACAGAGATGGTGCTGGAACACTGGCTCTGGTCACCAACACCAGCTTTGGCTGTTTCACTTACGACTTTCACAGGAACGCAGAGTAAATATTCTCGATCTCAGTTCCCCTGCGTGCTACGCTGCTGAGGTAGTTCTGTTCTTTTGCTTCTCGAAGGGACAGGAAATGGGTGGCAATGCGGCCACATAGGGGCCGAATGTTGTGTCAGCCTTTTTGGATATACAGCTGCTAAAGGAGGCTGGTATGTCCTTAGAAAGGGAGCTGTGGCGGGTGACCACAGCCGCATCTTCAGTGGGAGCACTGGGCACCACACTCCCTCTCTGCCT
Organism: Petrocephalus schoutedeni; assembly: GCA_026780765.1. Classification (NCBI taxonomy): domain Eukaryota; kingdom Metazoa; phylum Chordata; class Actinopteri; order Osteoglossiformes; family Mormyridae; genus Petrocephalus; species Petrocephalus schoutedeni. The sequence continues at coordinate 195,742 of JAODKL010000025.1, read as the reverse complement.
CCCAGTGGCTTTCTTCACTGCGTTTGTGCAGTGTGGCCTATCCTCTCTCGTGACACCGCCAGTGGGGCTCGGTGTTTTCTTCAGCATGTGGGGAACCGTCCAATTTCCAGATGCTGCCTCTGGGATCCCTGGAGGCATGATTGGTGGTAAGATGTTGATGATACTGGTCATACAGCAGCTCTTCACCTCTGCGGGACCCTGGATGTGCCTTTGCCTGTATTCAGGAGTGTTCCTACCCAGATGGACAGTACGAGCTGCATTTTCGTGGATTTTGTTGCCCCCTCTGCCAGACCTTGAAGACCTTTCAGGGGGTGGAGAGTCTTTGTTTACTTGATGGTCATCTGATGACACTGGGTTTGTTGAGCAGTTTCCCTTAGATTCTGGGAGTTTCGTTGGTTTGATCTCAGCACACAGAAGACAATGGTGATCTGTCTCTCCACTCCTGTGTTTTTTACTCTTCTTCTGGGCATGAGATAAGCAGGCAAGTGGTGGATATCTACCCCAGCCTGTAACCTATAAACAGCACAAAATGTTTCCTTAAGGCTATAATGTCACCTTATATAAACAGCACAGACATTACCAATGACCATTTCAATTAGCCTCTTACTGATGACCACAGAAGCAGTCCATGCAAGTTATACCTAAGTGCAGTGGGAATTTAAATTATTAAGTCGTGCCCAATATCAAACTCCCTCAGGCGCTGTTGGCTGTTAAGTTCATCACTCACTGCTTCCTCCCAGCCTGACTCGGCGGGACAGTTGTACGGAGCCGACTCCAGCGCGGAGCTCTCCTCGCTGATGTCCAGCAGGGCGACGGCGTGCTCTCTGCCGGGACCTTGGCAGGAGTCGACGGTGCGGCCGCACTTCTTTATAAGCAGTTTCTGATCGTTATTTTCAGCACTTGTTCCTTCCTTGAACGTGTTCAATTTGGGAGAAGCCTTCTGCATTGTGCGCTGAGTAGCAAGTTGCAGTTTAAAGTTCGAATTTCGTTTCGAAGTTCTGATCACACTGTAATAGCACCGATTCGCGGCATGCCACTCCGGCGAGACAAAATGCACAAAGATACATAACCACAACGTACACGTTCCATATAGTATATCCAGTACTGCATTTCTACGAAGCAGCTATATTTGGAGACTCGTGTGCTGTTTTTACCGCTGAACACTGACCTCGGTGTCTGGATGCGTAAAACGTGTAAAACGCCCATAGCGCCACTTCATTGACGAGAGGATGCGTCTGGTGGTAGTGTGTATGTTTGGACACGTGATCCGTTGCTATGGCACCCACTGCAACAGCAGCGGCGGTACTTCACCAAGGAAGTGACGTTGTGCGGAGGTGGGTGTATTCTTTAGATGTACAGTCGTAAAGCTACCCGACTAAATAGTCATGTAATGTATTTCAAAAAAGAAAATTACAGTTGGTAATCGGTAATTTATATTTAAATTAAATTTATATCAAAAGTCTATGGAGGACTGTGGGTTAAATAGCTTAATCTTTATGTATATTTTTCCGGACACGCAGAATATAATTTTTAATTTTTTTGCTCCTTACTTTTGTATTTATCTGACAAATGCATTTTAATGATCTGTGACATGACGGATGCAAATGTATACATATGCAATTATAAAAGTCTAATCTGGCGTTGTTTATAACTTTAAAAGAAATTTTGGATCACTATATTTCACTTTTATGAAAAATAGAAAACGGATAATGTACAATATAATGTAGCGCCGGTGGGGTGGATCCGCGTAACGGAGCTCATTAACATTTCCCGGCATGCTCGCGAGCCGTGACTATTGCCCCCGTATGTATTTGACATTGCATGTGCCTGTGTGTTTCCGACTGTCGTGTATGCCCTTGTCTGTGTGAATCCTGTCCGACCTTCGCGTGTCTCTAGACATTGTGTGAACTACCTACCCTGTGTGTGCCTTACTGTCCGGCGTCAGACCTCCCTGCGTTTCCGGTTTATAGTGGTACAAGTGTGGATGTTGCGTGCTGCATGTTTCATTTAATGAGTCTGATTAAAGAGTAACGTAAATCATTTGAAATCGATTCGTCTTTTTTCTATTGCTCCGATACCTCGGTCCGGCAAGCGCTCCAATAACTTTTCTTATTACTCTACGAATTATGGATATGTTGAATAAAAAGCGATACTCCAATGCAGTATCACTTTTACGGGAAACGAATGGCTTTAATATTAAGTAACTCCACATTAAAGACTTTTCTGTAAAGGTAACGTGGTTTTCAGTTTGGCATTAGACCAAGATGGGTACGAGCAGTGCTGCACGTCCCATACTTCCTGCATCTAAACCACGGCGTCGCATCGCTGTCAATGGGGTTCGCGGGGCGCCGCGATCACGCAAATTCCGTTAGGGGTAAAATCGCGTGCATCCGCGCGCCCGCCGGGCTCCCGTCACCAGGGAATCCCGCGCGCGGATTGTCCTTGCCTGCAGAGATGGCACTCGCGAATACTATATATATACGATGTAAGAGGAGGACCCTCGCCATCGTCCGTGACGTCATGGGCACCCGCTGTGGCTCGGAGGAGATTGGCTCAGAAATCCGCAGTGTCACAGGCAAGACGGTAGCAACCACCATTCCGGAGTGTAAATCCAGGCACCTGACGGCTGCTCTCACGACCACGCTCCTTCTCGGCTCTTTTACTGTTATATGGAAAACGTAGCCGCGCATTCGGTTGCTGTGATGTTGCCTCCCAACAGTTGCATCCCCAGAAATTACAGCTGCATGGCCGGGTTATTCGGGAGCCTGGCGGCGGCGAGCCACAGGAAAGAGGATGGGGAAGAAGAGAGCGAGCCTGCCGGCGAAAGTGCCGAAGATCAGGTCGTCGACGAGAGACCGAGAGGCAGGGAATGCTTCCTGAAACCGCCGCAAAGCCCGACGCTGCGGAGGAGATGCAAGTCGCTGCCGACCCCGGTGGAGAGAGCCCGGCTGGAGATCGCGCGGAGTCGCAGCCCGACCAGCCAGAAAAAGGTGCGATTCGCGGACTCCCTGGGTCTGGAGCTGACTTCGGTGAAGCATTTCTGCGACGCAGACATGCCGGAGGTCCCGCAGAGGATCCTCGACAAATTCAAGCGGGGGAATGCCATGCACTTAAACAACTTCCCAAAAATGTCCAGCCAGCCGGCTTGCATGGAAACCCAGTTCGTGAACCCCGGCCAGCTGCCGGGATTCATAGACCGGGTGCAAGAAGCCAACGTGCTGCTGGAGTCGGTGGAGACGGACGAGTTCAGCATGTCGGGCTTGGTGCGCGTCTCCAACCTGGCTTTCGAGAAGAGCGTCCTGCTGCGCTACACCCTCAACAACTGGCTCACCTTCTTCGACGTGCAAGCCTCCTACGTGCCCCAGTCCAGCGACGGGGTCACCGACAAGTTTTCCTTCAAAATCATCACGCCCGCGTTTCTGGAGAGCGGGGGCACCCTCCAGTTTGCGGTCAAGTACACCGTCGGCGGCAATGAGTTCTGGGACAACAATAACGGCAATAATTATAAAGTGCGCCGGCAGAGGTTTAAGATGTCCCCGCCTAGGGAGTGGGAGAACGGCTGGATTCACTTTATATAGCCGGCGCCTTATTGGACCTGAGCGGGACAGCGAGTGCATTATTCAGATCCGTCAGATCCGTGCATCGTAGGCAGTCAATGGTCTGGTCTGGCTATACGGGCCGGAAAAGCAATCCACCTGCCGCCCCGAGCGGCTCCGTCTGCGACCCCATAACCGGGATGCCCCTCTTTTAGTTATGCTGCATTTTGTGTCCGTCCATATCTCAGATGGAAAGGGGGAGTACACTTCCACGCATGCCGCCCAGTGGTTTAATGGTCCAAGCTTTTGCATCGATCAAGCGCTTTCCGCCACGAGCAAGACAGTATGTGGCATATTTAGGACGAGACCTCCCCCTAGTATATAAGACGTCTTTTTCTTTATTTCTTTTTTTTCACTCTCCATCCATTTATCAACTGTCCTTTCTGTTTGCATTTTCCTATCGCGATTATTTATTTGGTCGTCGTTTGTCTGTCCGTGCACCTGCAATAGGCAGTTCAATATTCATTTGATTATGACCAATGGAAAGGAATTTACTTTATCGCCTTACCTGGAAACCGACTTTTACCGACACAATTTAGCAGTGCGAAAAAAACTGAATGAACGCATTTTACTTTTAAACTCTTGCGATTTTTTTTCTTTCCACCTCTGATTTTGTTTGCAGAATGATAATTTATTTTTAATTGAACCCGCGGATCTCCTATGTAGGGAAATGTATTAACGCCCCCCCCCCCATTGTTTTTCCGTGTACGTTCGAAAGAAGTAATGTTTCTTAGCTCTCAGATTGTGACCTTGTGAGCTGACACCGTCAATTTAAAATGGCTGCAAAACACTGTGAAAGTATTCAATTTACCTCCGTAGAACTGTCCACTGTACAACCATTATATGATCTGTTTTATGGCAAAGCATAATGCAAATTCCTCGCTTAAATGCAATGCTTAGATTCAACATCGAATGAGAGATTGATCCAAACTGAATTGCAGGATATGATTTTCAATGAATGTCTTCAAATATGCCATGACTGTCGGGAATTTTCATTAGTAATATAGTACAATAATAAATTTATTTGCCGTTTTTTTTATAATTAACCGTGGTGTAGTTATGAAGGGCCAGAGCAGGTAGCAACTGTGGATTGTCAGTTTAATGATGTGTTTAATGTGCAATTAAATATTTTAGCTTTAAGTGTGTTCTCTAGAAAGGTGTATTAAAAGTAACGTTATAATCCTCTAATAATATATCAGATTAAAAGGGATTTGGACTTCTACATGGAGTCTGATTATCACTTTTTAATTTCTGGGAATATTTTTACCTCATACAAATCAAAGGCATTTATATAGTGTGAACTTAATGTAGTTCCAGTAACACAAGATGATATATTTATTTAGGTTTGTCACGTTTAATGCGTGTAAATATTTTTACAAATTCCAACAAAATCAGTATATACTAGCCATATTCGAGACTTTAGCTGCTATTCCAGAACAGAATATTTTAATTATAAAAAAATGTATATTGTGGATTCAGTGTAATTGTACAAAGGATATAGGGGCCCTTAACTGCTGAGAATATGTATATTTATGACAAGTGCTTGCTATTTTTGCATTAGAAATGGTGTATCACTGTACCTATATCTATGATCGACATCGTAAGTCCTACTCAGGAAATGCCCCAGGAAGGTATTCTATAAAAGCCTTTCTCTTTGTCAAGAGGGATGCCATTAACATAAGAATGTTGTGAACCACTTGTAATACTGAAGGCATCGCTGGAAAGTGAAACTCTTTGGGGCGAGAGTATTTCTAGAGGGGCTTCTGAACTTTTAACTAAGATGAAAGTTCCAACTCTGTTAAATAGCAGCTTCAGACAGGGCACCAGTCTTCTGCTGATTGTAAATATATTCGAGAAGCATGCTGAAGTTTCTCTTTGGTGGTGAATATTTTTTTTGAAGCTTCTTATAATGTTTATTTTTGGCTCAGCTTGAGTTGTAATGGTTTTAGATGCTGGGAAATATTTTGGCTGGGAATATGAAAGGTAGGAACAGTAGTTATAATATAACATTTGTGTAGGTTGTTCTTTGTTTTAAATGTGGGCACTCTTTACACAAGGCCATCTGCTAACATTTTTATTTGATCTCTTGATATTGCAATTAACATCTATGAGATTGTCTGGCTTCATGGCCTTAAAGTTACATCTTTCTTGTGTGGTTGAAATGTAGACATCCTTTTCTGGGTTTAAATCACCATCATTCCCACCATTTCCCAGTTATTTGGCTTTTTTGTTCAAAGTCCTGAAAAGTCTCATCTGTGAGATGTAGAAAAAAAAATTGAATTGCTACAGGGACTGATTGCATTTTGCCATCAACCAAAGGCTCTAAATTATGGATTATTCTTATATTTCTTTTGCTGCATTTGTTTTTGCTTTCGAGTCAGATGGGTTAAAGAAATCAGCATCTGTCTTCTTTGTATATTTAAACTAATGGTCATACATTTTCACCTAAAGAGAAATTGTCAGCATGAGTGCTGCTGACTGTTGTTGTCTTTTACGTTAAGGCTGGTCTGTGCAACACACAAAAGCCATTTCGTCACCTACGCGTGGAACCCATTACCGATAATCATCTGATGCAACCTTTGTTTAATATAGTTGCACATTGTGAGGTATGCTGAAGAAATGGTTCTCATTTGAGGAAGCGCGTTGCTATCTGCCTTTGCGGTGTTGCAGGGTTCATTAGCTTTTTGTATTTACAGCTCGTGTCCGGATAAGTTGCGGTGCTGGTTGGACGCTCTTTTGCTGTGTGTTCTCTTCAGCCTTCGCCACAGATCAGCAATTTTAAATGAATGAGTCGTGCTGCTGATTTCCAGCACATCACTTCCTTGGGTCCACTCTCATGGCCTCCACGGTGGCTTCTGGTCTTTGGGTTGCCATTGTGGACGGCAGGTGAAGATCATTCACACTAGAATTTGAGGCGCGGAGGGAGGGAGAGAGTGAGCCAGCCGTATCGGCTGAGGGCTGGGCCTGACATACAGGCGCATTTTTCCGCGTAGTGCACTTTTAGGAAAACCATTTGGGCATTCAGTGCCCACACCTCTTTACTTGACACCTTTGCTGCCACTTTTCTGTGAATAGTTTCTGGTTAGCTTACCAGTTTTCTGTCACTGCGTGTTCTGTCTAGTATGTGTGACATTATGTCACTTCCAGCATAAAGTAAACTTTTTTTTTTAATCTATGCAATACACCTCTTGTGTAGCACAGCTGATGTCTTCGTCTTTGTGTTGAAATGTTGTCTGAATGGTCAGTATAGTATTTCCGCTGTTTGCATGCACACCTGAATTTATTTTTTTTATGGTGAATTTGTAATGTTCCCTATATTTTGTTAATACTACTTGTATTAAAGGCATTTCTGATGGAAATCAAGACTTTCTATGTTATTCTGTGAGTATTTTTTGCTGTACTGCCTCAAGCTGGATTCATATATTTTTGTGGATCATGGAATTAGAAGATGAAAGAAAGTAACTTGTACATTTACTTTTAGCTGTATAAACCTGAAGTCCATTGCTTTGCTTTTCCACATCATTTTCTTATTTATAACTGCTGTGTGGGTATTTGTACAGTATATGGCCATTCCGTAATGCGAAAGCACCTGATCCTGTGAATGAAGCAGAAGCAGAGACCTAAGTGTATGTGCAGCATCAACATTTCTTGTCTAAAACATAGTGTAATTTGCAGGATCCGTCCAGTCATCTGGTCTTCCTCCAGTATTATTTGTGGGGATGCCAAGGTCAATCTCAAGGGCGTCAGTAAGATGGTGGGCTTTTCTCATCAGGGAATTCAGTGGCTGTACACAAACACACAAACTGTAATTATTGATGTCAGAAGCAGCAGTGGGAGTATTACTTACACAAAAGTGTTCTGAGCGCAGAACGAAAAATGATTGGTTCAGAGATTGTAGATGAGGTGGGTCCAATCAACTAGAGGAAGTGAGACCAAGACATCTCATTGGTTGGTCCCACCTCTGTTAGTTGCTTGGACCTGTGTCCTCTACAGTCTGGTTATCACTCTGAACTAGTCATATTTTGTCAAATATGATCAAAAAAGATTATTTTTGTGCTAGTAAAATTCCCATGAGCTAGCAGCAAGCCAGGCCCTGTGTCCTGGTTTACTTGGTAATCTGGTTGCTAATTGTACTTGCCTTTTATAACTTTATGAACTTAAGGCAAAGCCTGAGCACTTCCAATTTGTAATTTGTGATCTTCCTTCCTGGTTTTCTGAACAATGTCATGTTTACTCCTGTTCATTACCTAACTGGCCAGCTTCAGAAATATGATATAACACGCGTTGCTGTTCTCTGTCATATGAGGTGAAGATGTCATGTGTGGTGACTTATTTGGTGTTCGCTGTCTTTTTAAAGTCTTACTCAGTTCCAAAATGAACCAAAGTTCACAGGCCGCAGGGGCACCTGCTGTTTGTAATAAATACGATGAATTTGATGTGAGCTTCCTTGGCAGTTCTACTATGTAGAATCTTCCCATCCATAGTGAATTCTGCAGGTGGATCATGGTGCAGGTGGATCCTGTGTGGTCTTCCCTGAGCTGCTCTCTGTGGTGAATGAGATGCTCTGAGATCGATTCTTTTAGCTGAGAGGGAGGAGCCTCTTCTAAGAGCAGGTAATTTATGAGAAATGTCATGTTGTCCCTCAGATAATGTTCTTGAAAAGTATACCCAGAAACTGAGAGCATCTTCTACACTGCATTCGGTCAGTAATCTAATATGTAAGGATTCTAGCTCAACGTGAACTCCATGCACAATGTGGTCTGGATTATGGAAGTGGAAAATCAGGATGAACATGTCATCATTGTGAAATGTAATGTCCATCAAAGCTTGTGTTGTTGCTATAGTTCAAAGGACAGCTTTGCAAAACAGATTGATGGCACACAGATGCATGTGACTTCTAAGCATTTTTTCATGAACCTTTTATCAAGGCTTTATCTACCACAAAGTCACAGAGCTAGTGAGTACTCTGTAATATCTCTTCAGTGCAGAAAACAGCTAAAGATAACTGGGCTGTTAAAAATGCCCTTATCAACCCCATATAAAGTTACTTTGTCATGTGACGTTCCACTGTTTATCTTAAGATGAATTCTGGGTGATAATACAATGGGGAAATTTGGAGGGTTTTCACAGAACTGGGAAAGGATCCAGGGAAATGTCCCGTGGGCCTTTCCTGAATGGCTGGGCAGCAGTTATGGTCATTACTGGTAAACAGGCTAATCATGTGGGAGGACTGTTTGCTGCTTGGGAATGGCAGCTTGCTTTAGTACAATTTTCCATATGAGGAAAGTATTCCTAGAAGAGCTTATCTGTCTCTGCTTAACATTCCTTCTCAGAAAGAATTCCCAGAGAGCTATGCATACTGTATAGGGCTGCTGTCACTAAGGAATGTCACATTAGGCGGCAGGCATGAAAGGATACATGTGTGACAAGCAGTGTTGGGGAAGTTACTCGGAAAAGTAATCCATTACTTTTCTGAGTAACTTCCCCAACACTGGTGACAACCATACTTGAATTTTAAGGCAGGAGAAATTGCCTTCTTGAAAAGCTGCCAATGTATCCCTGACAGTCCTTTCTCCCTCAAAGTCAATATCACGTTGAATGACAGAATCAAAGGCACTGGAGTGTTTGATTAAATGCCTCTAATCTCCTTGTAAAAGGATATTACTGGAGACTGAGAATCCAAAAACCATTATCTACAGCAGGGTTCCTCAATTCTGGTCCTGGAGGGTCTGGATCCACCAAAGTTAGCAGATTTCCTTTGTCAGTCAAACCCACTAAACCTGGTAATTTGCTGATTATGATGTGTTACTAAGAGGAAAATCTGCCAACTGTGTTGGAGTCTAGTCATCCAGCACCGCAATTGGGGAGCCCTGATCTACAGACACAAACTTCATAAAAGTCCTTCTTCCTCCTGATTAGCATGTGTTTTGTAGAATGAACTTAGAGGAAAAAATTAAGCTTTAGCTGGGGTAGGTTTGTGTTTGTAGGTTACCTGTGATCTCAGACCAACACACATTGCTCCACTGGGATTCATAGGTGAGTCTTTGATGGCTTACATAGTATTTCATGCCTCTGATCCTTCCATTATTTTACTTAAATAACAAGAAAATTCACATTCAATTGCTTAAATAAATGATATAGTTCAGTTTAATCAGAACTATGGCTTAGGAATCAGCAATTCAATGTAGCATTGAAACCATCCAAATTCTTTTTCAATTTCAGAAACCTCGATTATAGTTTTATTGTGCAACTACATGGGTAGAGGAAGTAGTAAATGTCCTTGAATACAACATTTTTATAACTCATTTTAATAGTAGATGCACATGTGCATGAAATTCTTGTGTGGTGGGAAAGGAAGGAGCTAAGAAAACAGGAACCCATGACTAACTAACATTGAAAGGTCGCGACCTGGAATCCGGGCACTCTGATTGGTGCACCATTTGGCACCCATCTCTTCATTCGTCCCAGCTGACATTAGCTGCCATTGTATGTGTCCTACAATGGGCAGCAGGTTCTTCCTAGCTGCAATTCATCAAGTGGGAGGTATTCCTTCCCCTTCCATTGGTCTCCTTAGAATTCAGATTCTTAATTCTATTGCAGACATTGACTGCAGTTTCCTGTTTGCCAAAACATTTCCCATTAAAGTGGATAAGCAGAGGAGAGAGAAATAAATAACCCCATAAGTGATTGTGTGGGTCAGCTAAAAAGGAAACAACATCTAGAAAACCATGATATATATTTACTGTAAAAGCTTAGGGATGTGAGCATTTTAAGTTTAACAATTGCTCACAAAATTAGAACACTTCCTGAGTTTGTTAAGGTTTCTAACATGAATAATTTCATCGTACAACTTCAATGTGCTGGGTGTTCGTTACCTCTCTGGTGGCCTCTGGTAATATCTGGTGGCCTCACTGCTTTTTAACATCTTACCCTTTCGGTATTTGCATTCCTGCAAGGTCAGTCCGTCCTCCTCGGCTTGTTTTACGGTGACTTTGCAGTATTTGTAGCACCTTGTGTGGCGTACGGAGCATCACTTGGGTCGGGAGTATTTGGTGCACGTCTACAGTCCGTGATGTGGGTGACAAGGGACTACTTGGCGTCATTCAGACACACTGCCCCGTGTTCTACGTGGTCTTTTCTAGGGAACACAGCCTTCCTCCGCGCATGCTTATTCAGCTGCGGCTGATGTAATCCCCGCGGTCAACGGTCTCACCCGCCGTAATTCATTCAGACAGCCTCAGCGGAACCCGGCTCTGGCAGTCCAAAATGCAGATCTACCTCCCTGCAAAGGGCCCGGCACACCTGAGGTGGGAGTGCAGAAAACACATCCTGCGACAATTGCTTTTTTTAATAACTGAGATTTCAATCTTATAGTGTCAGCTGAAATATAATCATAGGCCCTTTATTTAGGAATGTTTTTATGATTTGGACCAGACCGTTAAGGTTACAGGCCTACTGTGCCCTGATAAAATTGTGCACTGATTACTGCATGTCATTATTACAGACATCTCACCTTAGGCGTATTGATTCGGAGAGGTGGCTGAGGAGGAACTGGGGGGGGGAGGGGGGAGCAGAATGAACCATGGAGGTGTTGGGGGGCTTGGAACAACAGTAAAAGAGATAGGGTGTGGACAGGCGATCCGTAGCGTTATTTTGTTTTAAATTTCTGTGGGCAGATTTCCAGGTGTCAAATAGTTTCTATCCATGATCGGCAGACTCCCAGAACTTACGAGAGAGGTGGATTTCTGTTATTGTACAGCACAAGCTAAATGTGAAGCTCTGCAAGTGTTGTTATACGCAGCTTTAAAATAAATATCTCTGGCACGGAGTGATGTGTCGCGTTACCTCTGAAAAGTAGGACAAATCCACCATGTGTGTGCTGTGTGTCCAGCCCTCCTGTCCTGGTTAGGATTCCCTGGGGGAAAAATCAAGGCTGCACAGAAGTGGGACGGATCAGTGGTCTAAGATTCATCCCCCAAGGGCGATTTGGAATGTGTACGAGGGTCCCATTGAATGCCCCCGCTGGCAAAAACAGCTAGAGCCACCGGGGAGAACTGCAGCCAGCCAAAAACAGTGCGCACGCCCCTGTGCCGGCTGGGAGCACAGAGAGTGCTGTATAGCTGCCCTGCGCTAATCTGCTGCTAAATGTGATCCATGGTGGAGGCACCTGATATGCACAAGGGGAAAACACTGTCTGCTCATGGCCCCCAGCAACAGAGTCTGTAGCAGCACCGGGCAGCAGGCAGAAATGCCAGTCTGGTGACTGGGTGAAAAATAGCCACCGGATAAGGGTGGGGATAATGGCTCTGAACATGGGGCCGACTGCGCCTATCACATGTGCACCATCACACATAATACTGCTTTCCTGCAACTGTATGTTGTGAGTCTGTTTTCAGCGTAAACATACTGTCTTGTTATTGATGTACATATTTAATTCATCAGGCATCATTTCTACAGTAATTCTGAAGGTATGATTCCAAAAAATGAGCTGCCTGTTGTAAATGTGGTAAATAGAGATTCTGTCTCTTATTTCAACTATATACACATAAAACGGAGTGTTCTTAAAAAGCACAGGGTTTGTTTTTTGTCTACACGGTGAAGTCATATTATCTCCTCCCAGGCTGCTCTGCCAGGCAGCCGTTCTACAGGCATGTCATGTGCGCCCTGTTACTCACTCGGGCTCAGTCACTTTAGGACAGGAATCCAGCTGTCAGCACGACTGAGGCCCTTGTGCACAGCACTCCAGTCGCACAAAGTGTCCTGGTGCATCATGGGAAGCATCCAGATTCTCTCCATTGTTAGGAGGCACGGCCAGGACTCAGAACTGAGGCCCAAATGAGCACCACCCCCCATCTACCTGACTGGAGAGTCAGCACATGAGCTCCCTGCTACGCTGCTCTCTTTGACCCCTGCCTGCTCTGTCATCATCGGCCTCATCATCGTCATTGATGCCGTCAGACAGCTACACGACATCACTGCTTTTACATCTCATGGAAACTCTTCATCACCCCATCACCTTCTCCTATTCAGCAGGTAAAACCGTATGTTTATATTTATGTGTTTGTACTAGACATCACCTTTTATAGACAACATTAGACAGTCATCAATATATACTGTACCAGTGTTTCTCAACCCTGTCCTTGGCGTCCCCTACACAGTCCACATTTTTGCTTCCTCCCAGCTTCCAACACACCTGTACCAAACAATCTAGTATGCCAAATACCTGGAACTGGTGTATTTGGGGGCTGGGAGGGAGCAAAAATGTGGACTGTTTGGGGGTCCCCACATACTGGGTTAATAAATTGTTTAAACACATCCTGTAGGGGCCGATTGAACTGATGTACTGTGTGGTTTAGCAGAACATTCGTATGCTTTAATATTAGGCAACATCTGTTGAGCAGAAATCCTTATACTGACTCTCAGCAGCCCCTGTAATGTTTTTTAGAACAAGCCACTGAAAATCTAGGAGCATCAGTGTGCCCAAGGCTCAGTCTAGCTGGCTCTTAGGGGATTTCCCTACACTGATACATGGCTGTGTCACTCCAATTTTATGATGCCAGGTTTTGGTGTGGAATTACAGCCATCTTAGTTGCAGCTGACTGGTAAACGTACTCTGATTTGCGAATAGCATAAATATCACTGAGTATCTCAGTCTTTCCATTTGAACCCTCATGTAGTGCACTTCATGGCCCAGCATGCATTGCGGCTGAGCAGATAACATTGCTGCCATTGTTTGTGAGCATGCATTAGTCCCTGATGCTTTATGTAATACCGTGGTCAGGGTCTGGGAATGTGGCACCAAGTGATGTGTAGCTGACTTGGTTTGTGATCTTTTCCTGTGATCAGAAGGACACTGATTCAAGTCCCATGGCTGGCTGAGTGATTCCTCCTTTGGCCTCTTAACCCGAAATTGCTCCAGGGATCGTCTCATCCTGCTTTCTCGGTTATTTGTTGGTTCTGGTAAGTGCATTGGCTCCGGTAGACTAATAAAGCAATGGCCTAGGGGTTCTAATACTGCTGAGCCTACTAACATTATAACCCTGCCTTTTACTGTAAGGTGCTTTGGATAAGAAGTGTAACTGTATTTCTTCCCTCTGTTTGCAGTGATCCTCCACACCACTCGGTGGCAATATTTGCCAGTGCAGTAGAATAAAAGGCAGCCCAGCATGGCCCCAGTTCCTGTTCCACTGCAATCATCTCCACAGCAGAACATTTATAAACAATGGATGCGAACAAAGTCAGTAAAGCCAAGGAGCATAAAAAATTTAATATTTTCTATACCAGATCTAATTATGAACAGCTGAAGGCAGCTGATAACACTAACACTGGCTGTGATACTTTAGAGAATATCATACATTGACAGTATCCTAATACTATGACAAATCATAAATCAAATTAGTGATGTTTGATGCTCTTTATCATTAAAGTTTTTGAGCTTATGCTATTCGTTAAATGTTTTCATCACTGCCATGGGATCCTGACACTGCAAATCCTTGTCCTTGCTTTTATCTTGCTTTCAGCTAATGACCAGCCTGATGACCATATTAAAGAGAAAACAATGAAACGCTATTAGCTTCAGAACTTCACACTGAATGTGTGACATTTGGGTGTTAGTAACATTCTGCTTTAATTTATAAAAGTGCAATAAAACATCAGCTCCCTTTAGGTTTAATTACCACTGGTTCAAATCAGTGTATCCAGACAAACAGTTTAAAGTAGTTATGCTTTCTTGGCATTTACATTTTCATTTTATAGGATCTTTGAAGACCATCAAATGGATTTTTCTCAATGAAACCAAAATTATTTTGGCAGATATCTTTCAATAAAATAATTTGTAGAATTGTATGTATTTGCAAACAGCAAATGCATCACCTGGGTCAGCTTTGGGGCTTGGCTGCAGTGGGGCCAGGTGCAGGTGATGTGGCCCTTCCTGGACTGGGAGCCTGGGACTCGGGGCCGAGCGCCTGGAGTGCAAGCAGAGCGGCCCTCTCTGAGCGCTGGGCTCCAGAAGATCAGGCGTTGAGGGCCTGATGAGGAGACTCTGCAGGCCCGAGAGAAGCAGATGCGGCACCTTCCTCTGGGCAGGGCTCTGGGGGAACCGGGTCCAGCGGCACCTTCCTCTGGGCAGGGCTCTGGGGGAACCGAGTCGAGCGGCACCTACCTCTGGGCAGGACTCTGGGGGAACCGGGTCCAGCGACACCTTCCTCTGGGCAGGGCTCTGGAGGACAGGTGAGCTGTGGGTAGCTGGCTGCCTGAAGAACTCTGCTCTGTGAAGAAATGGTGGGTTGAATGGCTTCACATCCCAGGGAAGCGACGAGCCAAGCAGCTTCGTGCTCGAATTCCCACTGTATCTCCCCCATACAGTGTTGGACCTTCTCTGCCTTTTGGGGATCCATGCTTGGGGTGAGCCCTGCTAGTATCTCCCCTGCCCACATGAAGAGCACCCTGGCCTCAGGCACCTTCCACACGGTGGGATTTAGCTTCCACTCCAGGTAGGCATCCAGGAGGGAGAAGAATTCCTCAGCTCACACAAGCCGGGGTGGCTCCAGAGGGCAAGCTCTGGAGAAGCGACATGTGGGGTGAAACTCCGCACGGCGGGCAGCTCTATTGGTTTGTCCGGATCGTCAGGCTCCCTCCAGATCGCTGCCACTCATCGGATCAATCAGTGGATTGTCCATGAGCCACGGAGGAGAGTGGGCTAGAGGCTCAGGCTGCGGAAGGAGGTTGGGTATAGGGAAAGTTGTGCAGACAGAGATGCGGAGTGCAAGGGGCTCCGGGGAATAGTCACTAAGCGATTTGGCAAATCTGGTCATTCTGTCATGTCGCGAGGGACGAAGGACTCAAGGACAGGTGGCAGGAGTACAAAAGGGGCTTTATTATCAAAACAGGAGCAGGGAAACAGAAAGGAGCAGGAGAGGTCAAAGGGGACAGCTAACCGTGGGATGGGCTCAGGCAAGAGGAGGACTGACATTAATGTCCAGCCTGGGGGACACTGAAAGCACGGGGGACTGACATTAATGTCCAGCCTGGGGGACACAGGACTAGGAAGCACGTATGTATGAGACTAATGAGGGACTGGTACGATTCAGGCGTTGATGTTCGCCACATTAGGATTGGGGACTACGAACAGGACACAGCTGGGAAGAAACCAGTAGGATTGCGGAGGACCAGCAGCGACCCCTGCTGGCCATACTGGGGGATGGACAGGATGGGTTATGACAGTTCACTATTGACACCTAAGTGGTTTTTATTGAACATACAGGTAATGTTTCTTAATGAAGGCTATAGTTATGAATCATAATCGTATTTGTGTAGCTGAGCTGTTTACCAATTCTGCAGTAAGAGCAGAGAGTTAAGGGAAAACTAGCCAGAGCTCTTCTATCAATGGTGATGTGCTCAGGGCTGATGTACACAGGGGGGGTATAATGTATAGTCCTCTTGGACAGGGCTCATGCCACCTGTAGGGACTGCAATAAGAGATCCTAATAATGTGTTTTACATCCACAGTGGCCAGGCAGACGTCACCTAGACGCCCTCAATCGTAACGCTTCCCACAGAAGGGCTCAGCTGCCATCATAAATTATGAATGCACTGACACTCTGTTCCTGGATGCATAGTCAGCTTCCCAAGCAACCTCGGTCTGAGTGCTTCTCTGAGAGCCATTTTGCCCCTTCTTTTCTCAAGGGTGAATCAAGCAGACATCGAGACTGTTCACCCAACTTGACAGTCATCCGCCTTTCAAGCGGCATGGCTGCTGGCAGTGTGTGAGGCCGCTGGGTGTGTCAGTGACGGCTGCGTGTGTCTGTCAGCTTTTGGGGTTGTCCCCGGTTCTCCACTTTGCCAAGATAGCGAGAATAAGCCGGGCGTCCCACAGGGAGTCGCAGATTTCACCGCATGGGCTTTTCATTCCATTACCCCTGGATGTACTGCAGTTGCATTGTGGGTAAATTACTAGAGTCTGAATTTCAGCATTTTGTCCTCTGCTACAGTTGCCCGACAGCCTAGTATGTCTATGACTTGGCAAAACAACAACACCATTACATTCCAGCATTAAAGCAATGATTTATAAATTCATTTTATGTAATGAGTTATAAAAATGAGGTATCAGAGTATTCTGCACATTTTTCTTTGCTTATTATTGCTCAGCGAAATCTATTTTTTCCTGTGGGTAGAATAAGGCCGGTAGGAGTGAACACATTACTCACAAATTAATAAAATCAGGCTGCTACTTGGAACAAGAACAAATAAACAAACAAGATTTTAATATGGCATCTGTTTCAGTGTATAATGTTTATGCTTGGAATGGACCTGTTATTCTCTCTAGCTTATATTGTGTTTTAATGTTCCGAAACCGTACAGGCCATTACGGACTCAGACAGCAGATCTGTTTACGTTGATGGTCACATGGGTGATAAGCTTGGGCGGAATTGAATCCAGACCCTGCAACTGCTGCGCATCCATCCCCCCAGGCAGGAGTGGGTAATTCAGGTCCAGAGAGTAAAAATCCAGACCAGGATATTGTATCAACCAACCAGTAGAGTATTAAGAGTCTGTCACAGAGGACTCAACTAGCTGGTTGAAAATCCTGGTCTGGATTCTTATTTTTTGGACCTGGATTTCTCACCTCTGCACCCAAGAAACCTCATTTCATCATTGAGGGACTCTTACTTTGGTTGTAACTTCTCTAAGCTCATGTGACAGGTTAACCCAGGGCTGCCCAACCCTACTCCTGGAGATCTACCACCCTGCAGAGCTTAGGTGCAGCCCTAATTTAACACGCCTGATACTGATAATCAGGCCCTTCAGAAGCATCTAAATTAGATTCAGCTATGTTGAAGCAAATATTGGGACGCTTCTGAGGGGCCTGATTATCAGTATCAGGTGTGTTAAATTAGGACTGCACCTAAGCTCTGCAGGGTGGTGGCTTTCCAGGAGCAGGGTTGGGCAGCCCTCGGTTAAAATATAGGAGTAACTGTCTTATGTTTATAGAGAAATAGAAAAGTTTGAAAATAGAGAGTACACCCATGGAAAGTTAAAGGTGGGACTGTAATTAGGCCAAGCTGATCTATTAACAGTGACAGGAATGGCATAGCCCGATTTTCTGCGTTGTTACTGCATGTCTCCGTGTTCTGAGGCACGTGCATGTGGTCCACGGAAGACCTGTTGCTGCCCTCTGGTGGTGGAGACGTGATTATTTAAAGCAGGATTTTTCAACCTTTCCTAAAACATGGACCCAAATCAAAACAGACCAGAGCTAGGGACTACCTACCACTAAATATGGACCATTGGGGCTGAGGACTTCATGTTTCTTGGTCTGATGGGCCTCCTTCAATAAGTTTTGCCCATGTTTCTGTGAACATTCAACATATTGACTGTCTCTGAACAGTTACCCTGTAAAGCCTAGGTAAGTACATCTGACAGTGTTTAAGCCTCATGGAACCCACTGGGTCATAGTTGACCCTACCTTTTATTTCTGCGTTACTTTACTCATCATAGTAAAGTACATTTATGCCATATTTGACCCAAAAACAAAAGTAAAATCTTTACTTTGATGAGTGGGTTGAATGTAAGGCAGAAATAAAAGGTAAGGTCATATATGACCCCATGGGATCCCCAGGGTTAAGTCAGAAAGGTCACATTCAGTTTAGAGATTTTAACATGGTTGAAACTTAAGCAAAAAGATTAAAGCGGGGATCTCAAAGCAGTCCTTAGAAATGTGGTGATGTGTATGCAAGCTGTTGGTTCCTCTACCTCCCCAGACCTGTGAGGCACCTTGTCTGTTATATCAGTTACATTCTGAATATGGCTGCATGGATGTGGTTCTGAATATGGCTGCATGGATGTGGTTCTGAATATGGCTGCAATGATGTGGTTCTGAATGTGGCTGCATGGATGTAGGGCTGCATCACACGTCGTATCTCTGTGTGACCGAGTCTGGCTCTGAATGGGGGCAAACCTCTCGATGTGCGTCTGCGGGAGGAAGCTAAAATCTGCCATTTGCTCTGCTCCTGATGTGGATCAGCACAGCAAGTGCCGGGGCAGTTGTTTCAGCTGGCTGGGTTTTCAATCTGCACCTGCGCAGCCACCACTTTGGCACCCGGCCCGACTCGGCTGCGCGTGTGTGTGGCAGTGCCCATTACACCCCATTTCCTCTAGACACATGCTCAAACTCGTATGAGGCTTTTAAACTCAGGAGTGATAATCTGCATAATTTCCTAATTTTTGTGCCAAGTGTGAGAGAACATCTGTGCTCAGCATGCCCTGGGCCTGGGCTCAGACCACCAGTAAGTAGTGCTGTAAGGCCTCTGAGAAGTACTGTAAGACCACACCCTGTTTCTGGCATTCAGGCATTATCTCTGCCCGCATCTGCCATCGTTTGCTTCTGTCTGAATCTGGTTTCTAACACTCTTGCACAAAAGCAAGTCCAGAAGATGCCATGTAAAAAATGTTTGCTGATTGATAAGTAATCAACTGGAAGCTGCAAATTTTTAACTAAAGGTTTTATGAGCATTTTTGGACTGCTGAATATCATGCTATTTGGCTGAAAGAATTACTGATGCTCTGCATATGTAGCAAATGGAGAGTAACTGCTAGAATGGAATTAGCTAATAATCAACAATAAATTTGGCTACAGAGAGTTGTTTGAGTGCACAGGTCTTTCTTTTTGGGGACGGGTAAAGTCAGGAGAGAAGCTCAGGTGTAGTCAGCCAGTAATTATAAATGATACAGCTGGGTTTTCCTTGGGTGACTAGAGAAGTCCCAAGGGCACGTGAAGAGTGGTGAGGGTGCAGAGTTCTTACGAGAGGAGTTACGTGCAACTGCTTCATCTCCAGGATCCTAAACATATATGCAGCTCATTTGATAGAGTAAAGAATTTTTAATTTTAGGTAGCTTTCTCTCCAAATCTCCAAACGTCCCCCATTCCATCCTACAAAGCCTTTGTGTCCTAAAGGATCTGTCCATCAGAGACAAAAGCAGTCAAATCTATAGCAGATTCACCAATACAAGCGTAATATCAGTTCATTTTGTGCTGCTACAACACTGCCTGTTATAGTGCATTGCTCTTGTCATAATCATCACACAATCATCACTTGATACATCTGAGCTTCTGTCACAGTGGGAGTCCTGCCACCTGGGCTGTTACTGATCAGAAAAAGAGAGCTTTCTGTCTCTGTTCCTGTGAGGGAACTG
>JAODKL010000025.1:146188-165375 GCA_026780765.1 Petrocephalus schoutedeni | reverse complement strand
GCACAGGGGGTCACTGTGGGTGTGGGTCAGGGAGTAAGCGATGGGGTAGCACAGGGGGTCACTGTGGGTGTGGGTCAGGGAGTAAGCGATGGGGTAGCACAGGGGGTCACTGTGGGTGTGGGTCATGGAGTAAGCGATGGGGTAGCACAGGGGGTCACTGTGGGTGTGGGTCAGGGAGTAAGCGAGGGTCAGGTGCAACAGCGACACTGGGAGCTCAGTGGAGCACAGGATTTACTGAAAACACAAGGCTGAAGCTGCATTAACCTGAAAGCATGGCGTGAATGTCTGTGCCAGCGTCACGAGGTCGAAAGGGTCTCGGGGCTGACATAGCAGGCCCGTTGTTGTCCGCGCCTGGGGCGGGCTTCCGTCAGGGCCAGCGCGCGCAACTGGCCACCCGCAGGACTGGGCAAGGGGTGTGGCCACCACGATCCCAGCCTCCTGTTGGCCTCTGGCCCCTGTGGTCATTGCCACGCTGCCAACAGCAACAACTGTAGAGGGTTCCTGAAAGAGGGCTTTTCACTGGACCTGAAAAAAAAGGTGGCAGATTATTTATTTCTGTCTACAAAGGGCCCAGAGCTTGGGAGGGGGGAGGGGGGCAGGCTGGGCCAATCAGGAGTGACTCTCTGTGAAATGCACCCCCCCAATGCCGTCCCTGCTGTCCTAACCCCAGCCAGACTGCCCAGTGCCCTGCCAGCCGGCCTCCCCGCAAGAGAGCATCTGACGGCACATAAATCAAGGGCCGCCTTTGGAGCCCCGGGGCAGCTGGGAAAGTAGCATAGCCTGCTGTTAGCACGGCCCCCGGTCCCGCTGCCCGCAGGGGCGAAACGCAAGCCCCCCCCACACACAGCAGACGCTGCAGGCGCCAGTGCTGTCCCAGCGAGTGGCAATTTATTTATTTGCTCGCCGTTTAATCTGTTCCCTTCTCAGGAGAGTTCCTGAGTGTGAGGTGAGCAGCTCTAAGGGGGGGCCAAAGTGCCTGAGCCTGGCCAAACGGAGGATGGAGGGGGTGGGGGGATTAGGTGTTTAATCTCTCTTATGTGCATTATTCCTATATTTAGCTGCAGTTTTATCCAAAGTGACAGCTTTAGTTCTTGCCCTTTTTACAGCCCTCTGAAGTACCTCGCTCTGGGGTGCAGTGTAAGCTCTGGAACTTGGGCCAGAAACCCGGCTTCAGAAATGCACCCTGCTTCCCTAAAGCAGCTTCCAGACTCCCCTTCACAGCATGCTGCATGTTAAAGAAAACTAATTACAGTGCCAGGTTTGGCTATTTACTTTGCCGCTACTCGCAGTATAAACATTCTGCTTTGGAAATACATGCACGGCCTATTCTGGAAGGTGCGGGATGGGTTTCGTCCCGTCCAGGGCGCACGCTGTGCTTCCTGGGATAGGCTCCAGCCTCCCCCACCGGGACTCTGCACTGGATTAGCGCCTTGGTAAGGGTCTCCTTACATACATCATGCAGGCTGTGGAATGCCCAGCTGGGCTGGCCCACTATGTGGAAGGCCTGGCCCGGTGTGGGTTTCCTGTGACTCCGGACTGAAGGGCACAGTGCCCCCGCCCCTCCCGTGTGCGGTAATCTGATGCCACTCTGGTCAGTCTCCAGAGAGGAATGTGTGTGTGTTCCTCTCCTTCCCTCCGTCTCGCACCTCACACGGAGACGCGGTCTCCGGTCACAGCGTGCTGCTGCTGACACTGGGATTGCCAACACGGTGGAGACTTTGGGTATTTTCCCTCCGGCTCCGGAGCCTGAATCCGCGTCACTGTGTCCGGCGCTGAATGCCACGGCGGCACTGGGAGGCAGCAGGCCCAGAATCCCTCACTGTTCTCCTGCTTCGCCGAATTGGCTCGTCGCACTGCACATGAGGTGCAGCTCCCTCTAAAATGATGGGCAGGCACCCAGTAGGAGCTGAGTGGCTGAGGACAGCCTTTTCGGGCCAGGAAATTAATGACGAAATGCCCCCGGTGGCCAGACTCTTGATAGCAGCTTCAAATTTTATTTGTTTGTTCTCCTTCCTTAGCAAGTCCAGGCAGGGTGGGGGTGAGGAGGGCTGCATTCACGGACCATCATCAGCCTCCATTCATGAATCTTCTCTTGTTGACTCCCTTCAGAACTTAAAAGCAGCCACTAAATGACCAGATATCAACTCACTGCAGCACTTTAGAAAATCTGAAAAACGTCCAAGATACATTATTGATAATACAATAAGGCATCATACAGTGAAAATACATTTTATATTTAACTTTAGTAGAGAACTGTCTGTGGTTCTCTATATATTATTTTTACTAATCAGTCCATCCTAAATTACACCTCATACGTGCACAGAACCACTTTATGGAAGTGGTCACAGACATTGGTGGTCTGGGCCAGTTTTGTCTAAGTGGCCCTTGAAATTCCAGGGCTCACAATAGACTGAACTCTGTAATTCCTATCTCTTTGTTTATGCCCTCCAACTCCTAGCCATGAATTGCGAACCGCAAATGACGATTGTGACTGAAGACCGTCGAGGTTAAGGGGGACGTGTCGGCATCGCTGGAAGAGTGTGGCACATCCTGGCCACTGACCGTGAGACAGGCTGGTCACCAATCGCAGTGGGAAAAGCCCGTGACATCACTGGCAAGGGCGAGTCGAGCGTTCCCATCCTGACAGGCGCCTTTCCGGCGAATTCCGCCCACCTACGGCGTGCAGTGGGCTGTTTCTATCAAGGAGCCATCAGCTGGAGGCTGGCCCAGTGGCACCCATTACTCCAGCTGACCAAGCAGAGGGAATTTGGCACCCAGACATAGAGCCTCCCTACAAGGCTCTGTCCATTAAGCAGGGGGGGTGGAGAGTGGCCCTCAGAAGAGGCGATACAGCCACGCTGTGTTTTTCACATGCCTTATGGGAATTGTTTAACACTGTTTGTTTGTAACACTGTTTACATGGCAACCATCATAGCTTTACAATCCTTAGTTGCTTGCCAGGACCCTGTTGTCCAAGCTGACCTTTGCTGTCCCTGTCCCATTTTACAGCTGGTCGTTCACAGAACAAATGTGCAATAAGTACCTTGTACAGGTGTACAAACAAACTTCCCCTTTTGGGCCCCTTGGGAACAGAACGTGTGACCTTCTGCTCAGTAGTCTCAATGTTTCTGCTACCTGTGACTTATCAGGACCACAGCAATACGATAAAAAAAATCCAAACTTCAAAAGAAGCAGAGAATGGTGCCTCAGTCTTCCCGTAGGCTCGCATTTGGCTGCTTTAGTTATGTACATTATGTTCCACAGAGGCCACGTTGTCCCACATGACCGCAAAGCCTGGGTTAACATGACCTGGCCACCAGTCTTTGTTTGTATGTTGTGTGCTTTGAGTTGCGGTAATCAATAGCACCGCAAGCTCCCAGATGCCGGCCCCGGTTCCCTGTGGGCCGGGGACCGGCCCGCCAAGCATTGTGACGGAACGGGGAGGCTGCACATGGTCTGCATTATGTTTCACACTGCAGTTTTCCTCGCCACCCCCCCTCCGCACATCCCCCTACGCACACCCAACTCACGGCTCCAGAAACCCCCCACCCCCATGCCCCCGCCCCCCCCGACCAATGAGCTCTCCCGGAGCTACCAACCAATGTGCCGATGAATGCTCTCTCCTTTGTGCCACTCGGGTCCCATTCCTGGGGACAGGAGGAGGTTCGTTGGTGGCAGAGAGGGATTTTTTTCACGGCATCGCCTTATAAGTGCCATCAGTATGTTAATCTGGCTCAGATCCATGTCTAGCTGTACACCTTTACAATGGCCAGAATATACGAGTGTGGAGCCGTAGGGATAGGAGAAAGAGTAAATGACTGCAAACAGAACCTCATTCTCTGGGAAAAAAAGACTGCGGTTGCGGTGGAAAGATTTAGAGAGTGGGCGGGGGGGGGGGGGCAGATGCTGGGTTATAGAGCAGGAAGACCGGATTAGGGCAGTCTCTCTGCGTTTCCCATCAGCCCCTGACCTGGGGCACTGCCCACCAGCTCTTCTTCACATAAGAAGAGCCCCGCGGGCTCGAGGCTCCAGCCCGGCTACCACTCTCCCTGTGACATTTACCAACCGCAGAAGGAGGCCTGCACACCCCCCCCCCCCGACTGACGCCGTGTTAACACACTCGGGGTGCGTCGGAGTAGTTATCGCCGTGTCCTGTGGCCTCTTTCGTCCGGGAGATCTGTTTAACTGGGCCTGGCATCAGCGCCGCGGGTCTCGGCATAACTGCACGCGAAACGGGCCGCCCAAAAGCCCCTCTGGCGCTGCAGCGATTTCCTTTAATTACAAAAAAAGGGGCCTTTAAATAGTGTTTGGCTCGTCACAGGGAGCACGTCCCTGCCACTGCAGGCTCCTGTAATTGGATGTGAAGTAAAATCCAAGGGCCGGGACGACGGCCCAGCTTTCTTCCGCCCCGCTTGCAGGACCGAGCTTTGACACGCGGGTGCCGAAATAGCCGGGGGGTAATTGTTTCGTAACAGAAAAGGGCTGGCAGGACGGAGCCTCTACCTCACTGGGGAATTATTAACCCGAGGATTATTTACTTATGTTCGTATTATTTTCAGATCACATTCTGCCGCGCTGAACCCAAACTGATTGACCGCAAGTGCGATCTGAAGAGACCGATCTCCTTCAGACACGCGGTCAGTGAGGCCGGTACCGGTGCCAGCTGGTCAGCTTTGCTAGTCGCACCGGGCCGGCCATAAGCTGACCCAGTTAGGTGACAGAGACACAGCGATACGGTGCCTTGTCCTTCCAAGCAGGCCAAGATCCTATCACAAGTTCTTCTGCCTCTCTGGATCCCCTTCATTGAAGCTGGATAGAATTATGTCTCCTCAACAGGTAAGAACAGGTTAT
Source organism: Petrocephalus schoutedeni (assembly GCA_026780765.1). Taxonomy (NCBI): domain Eukaryota; kingdom Metazoa; phylum Chordata; class Actinopteri; order Osteoglossiformes; family Mormyridae; genus Petrocephalus; species Petrocephalus schoutedeni. The sequence goes on along the minus strand of JAODKL010000025.1, from coordinate 160,524 downwards.
GGCAGAAGGTGATCCTGCATCACAAATTTAATAAAAGTTCCAAGCAGGGAAATCTTCCCTTAGCTGACATTTCCAGTTGAAGCATCAACTGCTGTGGATCACCTCAAGTGTCACACGGACCACCTCTGCCTGGCTTTCGCTTGGGCCAAGTGGACACACAGATCTGTAAGGTTCAGGCTCCTTCCCGTCTCCGCTGTGCTGGAACAAATAATATTGTATCAAGGTCCCGAGTGTGCCCTGAGCGTGTTTGCTGTTGGGCCTTCTTGTAAGGAGTGTGTCCGATGCAGGAAATGTCAGACAGGTCGACGGTTTTTGTAGAAAGGAAAACAGCAAAGTGTGTCGGGCTGCGGCTTGAATATCACAGAATCTTCAGCTCTCTGCGTGGTCACACACATCCACGTGTGTGGACACTACCTGCGTTTTTGGTCAGCATTCTTACTGTGATCTCTAGTTTCCCTTTCACAAGCTATACTTTTTTTTCCCTTGAAATATTGGAAAGACTTTGCAGCCCACAATATGAAATTCCATAATCTATAAACATGGCTCTTTTGTTCCATGTTTGGATCATACCAGGGTGCAGTGAACAGAACTGTTTGCTTTGCCAACTGGCCGCCTCTCTGCGGCCGTTATCCACCACTTCAGATCGGATTTCAGTCTTTCTCCATTGTAGAAAAAAACGTTGGCCGGCTCAGAATTCCTTTTCATTATGTAAATCATGACAATGTGCATGCATGTTGGGGAGTGGACCGGTCCGGTCCTACGTGCATGCCTGGGGCTGCGAGGGTGTCTCCTTTGGGCCAGGCAACAGGTAGCTGTGGGGTCAGAGAAGGAGATAATAAGGCTGTTGGCTCCAGTACTGGCAATGAGCTCTGCCATTGTACCATCAAGCTAAATATTTAGTTGAATCGCAATGTAAACAAATCAGGTAGTGTTACGTAATGTACCTAGAAGCAAGCGAGCCTGTCCCGTCCACAAACAGAAAGGTGGGAAGCGTGTGTCTGTGTGTGTTTTCCTGCGTGTGTGCCTGTGACGAGCAGAGTGAGCCATGGGGGGGCCCTCGGGGCCCTTTGGCAGCAGAGAGAGGCTCTCTCATCTGTTCCAGGGGTGCCATGTCATCCATGTTTCCCCGGCCGTGCAGCGGGGGAGAGATTTCTTCCGAGGAGGCAGGACGCCAACAAAAACAGCCGACTCCAGTAGGTCGGCACAGGAAGAGAGTGGCTGGAGGCTGATTTGTAAAGCCCCCCCCCCCACGCCAGCCGCCTTTATGCGAGCCACTCCCACGGGAGCCATAAGGACTCAGAGGCACATTCCTTTCACGTTATTCCTCAAGTCCTTTTATGAGGAGCCTGATTTGAGGGGATTTAAACGTTTTTTTTTACATTTTTAACTGGTACTGCTGGGACTGCTGTGTTTGCTGTGTGCGACCACGGGTGGGAGAAACACCTCGCTCAGGTGGGGGTGGGGGACTGTTATCCCCTCCCATCTCCAGCTGACCTGGGAGTCCACTGGGAGAATCCCCCCCCCCCCCCCCCCCCCCCCCCGCCCCTCCCACCGTGATGTATATGTGAGGAAACCAGGACATGCTTTTGTACAACATATTGCCTTCACTCCCCCCACAAATCTGCTGTTGGACCTGATTCAAAAGTTCTCCATTACCAAGCACAGGCTCCTTATACCTCACTGTGGATATTATGGGATGGGGAAGCTTCCTCTCTCTAGATAAGTTACGCTTTCCTATAGTCACATGGCGAGCATTGACGTGTTTGACAAGCCGGCGGAAGCCAGTGGCTGGATGCATTTCAGAGCATGTCATGTGTTTGGGATTTTGTGAATGACCTCTGATGGATTGGAGAGTATCTGCCAGTGAGGATTTAACAGCTCAGTATGTCTGAAGCACGACAACTTCTAACTGTATGAGTATGTTAAAAAGCATTTTGTCACAGCGGAGAAGAGCCAGTTCCAGATCTAAAGCAATCCCGGAGCCGTACTGGAATTGCACTGGACATGCCGTACACAGATACACACAGCACAGATATATTCTGACTCCAGAACTGGCCCTTGTTTGTGACTCAGCACTGTCATATGTCATTGTTTCAAATCTCTGCCTGTTCATAAAGCCTTGCTGCGCTGAAGTGTTTCTACAGCCTACATGGGTAAAATTATTTTTTAACAAATGACCAGCAGAAATTAGTGCTTCATCTAGTTCAGTGCTCTCTCTCTCTTAAAGGTGCCTGAGCCCTCATCTGTCAGTCAATGGTATTTTTGACACACAAGATGAGGAAATTTACTGTCATGCACAGCTTTATCTCTGTAACATTTCCAAGCTTATTTGGGCATCCAGTACTGCCCTAGTCCACTGACAGTTGGGGTGACCTTTCTAGTGAGGGAAATGCAATTCTGAGACAGCTCAGCAGGGGGCAGTATGGGTCATTCAGGTCAGGGATTTGATTGGCAGGGACAGGTGAGGCAGCCAGAGGGGGAGGGGCACCAGTGAGTGGCACTTTTGCAGATGTTTCTGCCGGAAGTGGGAAACAGCGGCCGGCGGGTTTTCATGTTACTCCGAGCACCGTCGGCTTGAAGGCTTTGGTCTCGAACGCAGGAGGGGCAGAGTGAGGGTGTTGGGAGTGAGAGAGGGAACAACAGCTGAGGCACTCGCTCAGTGGTGTGCCAGTGCGGGGAAAGATGGTCAGGGCAGATCAACATCAGGGTTTCGTGGCTTATTAATGAAAACAAGTCCATCAGCTGGGCGCTGTTTGTTTTGTTCGAGCAGATGCATTCCACACAACAACCTCTAACCCTGCGACAAGCACCCCTGGAAAAACCCCGGACGGATATCATTCCTCTTCACCCCTGGCACAGTTGCATTTTTGCCCTTGAACTGGTGTCGGAGACCTTGCCTTTTTTTTAAGAGGAGCCCGTGGTGAGCGTCCCTTCTGACAGTCTCACATCTTCTAGATTTCACCCGAAACTCGAAAGCCCATAAGGTGGCAGGCCATCTGGGGTGTCAGAGCGTTCCGCTGCTGAAAAACAAGAACACAGAATCCAGTCACTTGTGGCTGGCTGTCTCCCTCCTCCCCAAATAAAATACAGCCCGAGTGTCTCCTGCTTCCATTTGCGCTCTCTCTCTAATCGCACCACGGACAAAGGAATGTCTGAAGTTGTCTGCTCACGCAGCGTTAGATGAGCTGGTCTGTCAAAGGCCTGTCATGTGCACCTTCCAGCTGGAGTCAGTGACTTTTCAGCTTTTAAAACCCTACACTTGGACACAGTGACTAAGATGGTGGGCGAATATTTCCCTCGCTTCATTTCCAGTCGGTGCCAGTCTCATTCCGCAACTTTTAGGTGACGGGACCGAAGTTCCCCTACCCTCACTTACAGATTCACTTTTTCTCCAGCTGCTATTTGCTTCCAGCCCCAGCAGCACCATGAAGCCCGCCTCGCCCATCGCTCCATCGTCCTCTGTTTTGAAAAGCTCCAGCCTTTAGGAGACTGTTCATTTGGCAGCCTGTAAGCAGCAGGCACAACGAAGAGACGGCAAAACTGCAGCGCACGACACAAAGCACTCGTATCTACTGAGAATCAAAGAGTCTTTGAAACCGAAGAGACTCTGCGTATTGCATTCATTGTGAAATCGCTCAAACAGATTATTCTTGAGCTATTAATCACTTTCCCATGTTCTCCCTTGGCCCCAACCGTTGTTGCGAGCTGAAAGCACTGAGCTGAATCAGTTAGCCGCCCAGGCTGGCCCACTGCCACGGAATCCTGGGAGACGGAGTTGCAGGCTCCGAGAGGGCGGCTCCAGTCTGGGTCGCGGTAACACTCGGGCTGTGTGGGGTGAACAGAGGCGGCCTGGCAGCAGTATAACCAGCATAATGGCAGCCATTTCCAACCCATTTGACAGGTGACTTGGGGTGACGGCGCCGCCTACTGGCCCCTCCGAGAAGGGCTAATGTCGCTAAGTGCCTAACAAGGGAGCCCTTGACATATGAGAGAAAATATTAGGCTTCCATAATGTATTCTGCATATACGCTATTATAATTTTCCAACTTGTTAAAGAAGCCCGTAATTGAATTACATTTCGGTCTGCTTCTGACTCACTGTTGATTTAATGAGCACCTAGATGGTCAATGGGGAAATATGCCATGCATATGTGTTTGTCTGTGTGCATTGCCAAGTGCATCTGTGGGAATCTTCTCAGATGGCTCAAAATCTAACAGTTGCAAAGTTACCCACTGGAGGTGTTCTGGCTCCTTGCAACAGGCATCATTAAAGCTCTGTTCCATGACAGGAGAAAGCTGTGTATTTATCAGAACGTTGCTGGGGGAGAGCATCTCCTGGCCTGGCTTTCTGTGTTCATGCATTTCTTGCATCATGCTCCGAAACATGTATCCATCAAGCTGTTTGAGGAGGATCTTGTGGTAAGTCGGGGTCTTTTCTGTGAAATTATTTCTGATTCCATAATGAACGCTTAATACCTCCCAGATGGGCGCAATCTTTATGTTGCCCGCCAACTGCGACCAAGAATTCTGCAGTGGTGGAGCGTAACTTGAATCGTTCTCTTTTAGATGTCAGCTGGGTTCACGTCGGCTAGGGTATCTCAGCTGGCTGCTGCTTGTACACCTCCTGCAGGCCTTTAATAATGGCGTCGATCGCTGTCAACAATGCGCCTCTCCCTCAGACAATGCTGTTGGGCGCGGGCATGAAAAAAAGGTGGGCCTGGCAGATATTCGCAGCAGGGGATTAGTAGTCTTGCTAGAGACCTGGAAACGTCTAGATTAGAACTATCTGGGAAAAATGAATTCATAAATCACTGAAATAGACTGCACTTGGACTACAGGGTTGAATTCCTATCTGACTGCATGAAATGACTCTTGTAGTTAAAAATGATGTGGGACAATCTGCCAGGGAGTCCTACTGTCATGGGGAGGCCAAAATTTATTGTGCATGCAGGCAGGACCCATGCAATACTTACACTGAATTCTGTGTTGAACGTCAATATACTTATATAATATACATTCAATATACATTCATTTGATGCACTGATGTAGAACTGCTTTAAGTCATATAAAATCAAAACTGGAAGACTATTAAAAGTATTTAAGAACAAATGGCATTCGCATAAAACCCCGTGAAACTGAATCATTTGTCATCAAGAGTCAGAAACAAAGAAAGACACGTGTTATTTATTTGGAAAGTGAAGTGTTTTGATTTGCTCCTCGGTCGGGGCAGCTTGGCTGTTTGTAGGACACCAAGTGAAAGGGAAGCCATCACTGACCAAGGTATCTCTCTAATGCATCCCAGCTGCTGTAACAAGACGGGCATTGTGTTTCCTGCACATGCTCGTTGTCTGGGAATCACAATCACCGCCGTCATTTGCAGCATAGTCGGGCAGTGAGGCTGAGCTCTGGGTTGACATGGCGGCCCAGGATCTCGGTCGGACATTTGGCTCTGGTGTTGATTTTTCCACCCCTGGCTCCTCTACCTCCTCTGCCATTCATGGCTGTAAGCTCCCTGGAAATGTGCTCAACAAGGGGATTTTATTCCTGTTGGTGGCTTCGGTAGAAGGAAGGGGCTTGTGGTGGAACGCTGTCTTCAGAGGAGGCTTAGGGAAACCACCGTTAGGAGGCAGATTTGCTCCAGGAAATTAGGCAAAAAAACACATCTTACAGATTGCTTTGAAATAATCATGTTTGCATGAAAGAATACATGAACAGACAGTGTCTCTAGAAACTCCGTCATTGGATCTGCTTGATCATTTACTTTATAAAGATTATGACTGAGTAGATAAACGAATTCAAAATCTGCTACTGAGGGTAAAAATAAAACTTTTGGTGATCCTCAGACATGCAAGACACAGCGAGTGGAAATAAACCATTGTGAACAGTGAAGCAGAAACAGGTCCAGATGATTATGGGTTTGGAATCATAGATTTGGAGTTTCCTCTAAGAAATAAAACCTAAGGCACATGTGCAGCTTTTGCCTTGTAAATGTCATAGTGAAGGTCCCAGTCTGCATTTGATTTTCATTTCGATCACAGACCCACAGTCCCCCCCCCCCACAGCTGGGTGTCATGGAAGACTTCTGCCACTTGGGGGCGATGTTGCAATCTTGGGCAAAAATAGAACTATCACTGAGTGAATTGCAAACCATAAACCTGGCCAGCTACAGTATCATACAGCCAGCTATCACCTCTGTATGTTGAAGATTTCTGTCGCACAGGATGTTAGGCACCCCGCAGAGTTTATTTTCCCACACCCGCACTTCCGATCACAGCACAATGTCACGGTGCTGTTAGACTTCAGCCCTCGGTGACGTGTGCTGGGAAGCTTGCCGGAATTCCCTTCTTATCCGCGACAGAACTCTGCCCCCCCCCTCTCGCTCGGTATCCCAGTTGCTTCTGTCCAAAAACATGACATGCTTCCCTATCAGAGAAAAAGGAGGAATACCGAATACGGAATGCACAGAAGTGCTTAGCGGGCTGCCTCGGTGCCATCAGATGTGCCGGGGGAAAGGAATCAGCTGTCACTAGAGTCTGAATTACAGGGAGGCTATTCATTACACGGCAGGGGGGCGTATAATTGTAGCTGTGTTCACTGTTTATGTGAGCAGTTATATATCATTGTTCTTCAGCTTCTGCTACCAGTTTTGGTGGCACGATGATATTTTCAAGATGGCCCCAGGAGTTTTCCTTCTGCGCCGTTTTCGGTCGGTACCGTTCGGCAGCGGCGATGTTTCTTCGCTAATGGGCGCGTTAATCGCTGAGCCGCTGGCACACAGGTTGGCAGCACTGATTCTGACACCCAATTATGCTTTGAGATCGGAGGAGAGGACTGGCTGAAAGGATCGGATCTATCCCACTGGAGACTCCCAGCTCCATATCTGTGCCCTGATAGGCTTTCAAAGCTGTAAAAGGTCAGTATCAAAAAGATGGGAGGCTCCTTTATACAGTCTCGTTATCTGTGTTTGTACTCTTAAGCAAATCTTATTACTCCCATTTGGTTGTGGCAGAAACAGAGGTGCCTCTCCCATTCAGGCATTCGTGATAGACGCTGCATTATGCTGTAACCAGGTATCGACCTCAGCTATGCCCCCTGCAGGTCACAGGCGGTATGGCTTTGTGAACGGCTGATCTTATAGTTCTTTGAAGTCTGGGAATGCAGAAGCCATCTCTGAATAGTGTATTAAGCGTGCTATTTTAAGGTTTATGATTATTAAAACCAGACCAGGGTGGGACCTAATTAAGGAATTAAATTGTCTTAAAGACTCTGTCTGCCACCCAGTTGTGCTTCGCTTTAGGATTATTGAACAAGACACCTAATCTGTGATGCGATCTTCATTTCAGCATCCAAACAATGTGCTTTATGGCGATGAAATGACAGAAAATTAGATTATTGACACTTTTTGCAGAGCACTGAGGTTATTTAAGCAAATAGAATATTTTGCCGAGTTGTCCAAGACCCTCATGCCAGAGCCTATTAAATTGCCAATAAGAGAAAAAGCTCACATTGTTTGCCTGTTGGGATGGGTACGGATTTAGAAACAGCCTGGATGCTCAAGGCTGCACTCGCACAGCCTGCCCAGGTACAGTGACACCGTGCTGTATGGTGCCCTTCCCACTCACACTTGTTAATGGCAGGGGTGAGTCAAGCTGACCCCAGGGGCTACGTGACTGTGAGATCAGCTCCCACCAAAGTGAAACTGGTAATGAAATTCATGGCTTTCCTGCCCAATGCGGCATGAGGCTCTCTATGAAATATTAAAGCAAACTGACACACAGAACAAAAAAGAATTCCAAAATATCTGACGGAAATTATTATCTGAAGGATCAAATTTCCTAGGAAAATGTTTTAGGATTTTGATGGGCTGGAAGCAGACAGTCGCTCTTGCTTGTGTGTAGTGGTCTTGCCTTTCTGTGTTTTTTCGAAGCCTATGCGATAGCTAGCAAAAAACGCTTTCTTCCCCATCAATTACTCTTGTCCGTTTCCAGTTCTTACCCCCTTTTTAAAATTCAAGCATTTGTTTTATAGTGGTTTCATGACTCATGTTTCGTGGCACTGAAATCAGTGGAGTCCTCAGGCATAACTGTTGTTAGTAATGTTCATGATCCAGCCTAAAATGAGGGCTTGTTCAAAAAAACACTGAATTTAGGACAAAACACGGCATTGTCTGGGATATTGCTTTTGACAGCATTGGCCTGTAATAATCCTGAGCCTAGCCAACACCATAAAGGAGTAAACATACCTTGTGGTGAGCTGGTTTTACGTCTGTGCGATCCGTCGATAATCGCTCAGAACTCGACATCTTGCTCCCTGATGCTCAATCTCTACAAATGACTGCACACACTGGGCTGTGCAGCTTACGGGGGTTGACTAATTACTTTGCTCACAATCCATGAGGGTATTTCCCTACACTGTCTTCTTTGGCAGACTTTAAAGGCAATTATCCGATACCAGCAGTTAAACTATTCAAAAAAAGTTGCTGCCTTTCATAAAGCCCAGCCTAGGTTTACAGTATCTTGTATAGAGACCCAGGACAAGCACACATTTTGCTGGATGACAATCAAAAGGCCAACGTAAAACAGTGGTAGACACTCGCCCAAAAAGACTTGAGGCTATAATTTCTACTGATGGCACTTGCACCAAATATTGAATTCAGGGGTTTCAATATGTAAACAGCATATTTTCGGTTAATTAAAAAAATGTGACGAAAAACTGAGTACATTGAATATTGGATTCATTTCGACTATTATTATTTTGAATTAGAATTCCACACAGATAGAAATATTAATGCATCCCTCTGTTATCCAGTGAAATGTGTGATTTTGGCAGGGATTTGAACGCACTGCACATTCAGGCCTCCTTCAGTCATATGGTGCGGCTTGGATCCCGGCCACGGAAATAGGCAGCACTGCCCCTGGTCCCCGCATTCCCAAAGAGAACACTTACAGACAAAGCCCGTGTTTATGTTTGAGCTCTGTTTTGCATTCAGCTTTCTCAGTTCCCCACAAGCCCGACGTTTTTATTCAAAATGCGAAAAACCGTGGGATTTCACATAATCCATAGTATAAAAGCAAATATCCTGTGAGTTCATGTCAGTGACTTTTATTTAAAAAATATCAAATTCCCTGAAACATAACTTTGCAGTCACCATGACCTTGTATTGAAGAAGTGGTTATGGCGGCAGAATGGAGGGAGTAGGGTGGCACTGTCACTGCAGGGTCATGGGCTGCAGTCCCACCCCTGTCCTGTGTGTGCTAGTTTCCTTCTGCAGGACTCAGCCATGCAGCCAAGCGTACTGGAATCCCTAAATCTGGGTTCCCCAATTCCGGTCCTGGAGGGCCAGTGTGCAGAGGGCCTGCTCAAACACACCCACCTGTATTAAACCCACGGGTGTTAGAGGGGCATGGATAACATGGCACTTTGTAGGGGCCCCAAAGTCCCCAAAGTGACATTTTCTCAGGGCCCCTCTAGCTACTCCCCTGACTACACCTGGCAGTTGGCTGGTGAGCTGAATAAGGTGTGTTGGAGCAAGGAGATCTGCAAACTGGCCCCCTGGGACCAGAATTGGGGAAGCCTGCTCTAAATTCTCTGCAAAGGATGATTGTATCGCATAACTTGGGGTGGTCGTGGCCTAATGGTTAGGGAAGCACACATGATTGAAAGGTGGCTGGTTTGAATGCCTGACCAGTGAGGTACCTTAACCCAGTGCTTCCCAACCCAGTGCAGGACAGTCCATATTTTTGCTCCCTCTCAGCTCCCAGCCACCTGTACTAGGTATTCGGTGTTCCTGATTGGCTGGGAGCTGGGAGGGAGCAAAAACGTGGACTGTCCGGTGTTCCCCAAAGACTGGGTTGGGAAAGACTGCCCTAAACAAGGTACCACCCCCTAGCACTGCTCCCTGGAATTAGCTGAATTAGCTGCCTATTGCTATGTCACATATCGGAGTTATAAATGCAGTGAACATATTTTGTTATTGTGTGCAGTGGTATGTCAATAACGACATTTCATCACTTCACTTATTATGTTTGTGTCTTTTGATGGATTGGCATCCTGCCCAGGGTGTACCTCTGCTCTGTAGACACCTGGAAATCCAGTCCAGGATAAACTATTGAAAGTTGTTTGGGATAAAAATAGAGCAAGTTAGGTGAATTAAACTTGAAGATATACAGCCCCCCCACCCTAGCCAAGGTAGTAATTATAAGATGGATGGATCGGAGTTTGCAGGGTAGTGTCTTCAGAAATGGTTTATCTGAGTAAGAGGTTGAGAGGTGGATGGATTTAACAGGCTCAAAATATTAAAGATGATCTATCTTACACCACATGTGCAATTGCTGTCAGGCTGCAGCGTGATGCAGTGACGTTCTATAATTATATGTTTTTTCCAGAGCACCAAGTTGAAATGAATTTGCGCAGCGCTGAGCATATCGCAGCAATGACCATCCATGATATCTGTTAAGTATTGCAACACGGAGCGCCGGAGAAAGAAAGGAAAGGGGGTCTTATGGGCGCCGTTTCTAGCTGGAGGGGGGAGTTGCATTGTGGGTCTGTGAAAGTGATCCGGCACAGTGGAGATGGCGCTGCGTACAGTGTGAGCGGCTCGGCAGCCAAAGTTTGGGGAGAGCGCCGGAGTTCGGCGCAGCGCAGGGCGGCCGCGCTCCCTACACCGGGGCTCATCGTCCTCTCCGCGCTGGTGACATGTCCACATGGCTCTGCGGGAAAGCTCCCGGACGATAATGCATCGTTTATCGAGGGGTGTTTTGTGAAGGCGAACAGTTCGGAAGACTTTTTTTTTTTTACACCGCAAAAGTGCGTGTGCTCCGGGACTCCGCGTCTCAGCGGGGATCGGTGCCGTTTCTACAGCGGGGCGACTAAATGAGATACGCTGTGCCGCGGGTTCGCGATCATGAAGTATCAGCGGGGGGGTCGAGTCGAAAACTGATAAAGAATTAAAAAAAAGAAGCTATGAACGACCCCCGCGATAAGGACTTGACACCGGTCCCGAGGAAGCGCCGCCTCATGGCTGCAGTGCTGTCCGGGGAAGAGAGCGCACTGCCCGGCGACGGACCCCGAGCGGACCGTAACGGGATAGGACTGATTTACTGTTTCGTTTGCGGGAACGGCGTGACAGCGGGCAAGGAGCTGAAACTGCAGGTCCGGCACCGGAGGGAGAAGGAGCCGTTTTTCCCGTTCCTGCAGCACCAGGAGCCGGCCCCGGGGGCTGCCGAGGTTGGCCCGGATGGATGCGTGCTGGTCTGCGCCGTGTGCCGCTGCTTCCTCGGCGAGCAGTGGAACTCGTTCGAGAGGTCCCGCACGCCGCTGGAGAAGCGCATGTACTGGCTGAAGAGGCCGTACCAGTGCGACTCCCGGCGGCTGCCCCAGGACTGGGACGCGTCCTACGAGCTGGAGCGGGGGGTCGGCGCGGGCAGCCGGCACTGCGGCGACGTCGATTCCGACTCCTCCGCCTTTTCCGACCCCGACAACGCGTCCGACCGGGAGCTGGACTTCGTCGGCGGGGCCGGCGCCCCCCGGGAGAAAAGTTTCCGGCTGACGGCGTACGGGGGCGGCGCGGCGAAGAAGTGCGGCGTCGGTGTGAAGAGCAGCCCCGATTCGCGGCGCCCGCCCCGGTGCGCAGCGCCGGACGCCCCGCTTTCGGACGGCGCTCTATCGCCGGGGGGCTCCGCTCAGATGATCAATCACGCGTCTCTGGTTTCCCCCCGCGACCGGCAGCCCCTGCGCCGCCACGCCACCCCGCCCGCAGATGCCACCGTGCAGGACAACGGCATCATTATCCGCAACAAGCACTGGATGCCGGAGGGCATAGCCAAACATCTGGATCTGCTCCAGCAGGCTGCCGACGGGCCGAGGTACCTGCTGGGTGGCGGCGCGGACCCGGCAGCCGGCGAGGGCGAGAGCCACAGCGGCAGCTACTCCGACAGCGACGAGATAAACATCACCAGCGAGGACGAGCTGGACAGCTTGGACAGCAGCCGGGCGGAGGGCGGCGGGGCAGGGAGCAGACGCCCGGGGACACAGAAGAGCCCCGTTGCCAGGGCGCGGGGGGACAGCGGTGCAGTGGGGGAGTGCGTGTGTTACATCTGCGGCAGCAGGCTGGCCCAGTCCGGCCAGTTCAGGGTATACGTACAGAAGCAGGAGAGGGCTACGGACGAGCCGTTCTTCCCCTTTCTGTGGCTGCACAGCGCCCCCCCTGGGGCAGCCCCCCTAAGTCCTGGTGGTGGCACTCTGGTGTGTACCACCTGCCACGCCTCCCTCATGCAGCAATGGCAGGGATTCCAGCTGGCCAGCGTGCCCGTGCTCCAGCGCCTTTACGTCGTCCCCCTTAACGCCTCGCCCCCCGCCGGCGGCGACCAGGGGGTACTGGAGCCCTCCACAGAGGCCTGCTTCCTGTGCGGCCGAGACTGCGGCTCCGACGTGCGGGTGGCCTGCGTCCAGGCGGGGGTGGGGAAGGCCCGGGGCACTATGCACTTCCCCTTCGTGGGTCTGTTGCCCCGCCCGCCGAATGCCAAGGGGATGCAGGATGGCCAGGTGCACTGCTGCACTCTGTGCCACGGCATCCTGGAGGAACTGTGGGCGGCGTACCGTCTCTGCCTCAGTGAGGAGCTCATCAACTCCGTCGGGCCCTTCCTGGGGAGGTACCACCAGGTGACAAGTCCGGACCCCCCCCGGAGTGGGCCGCGGACGGGCCTCGCCTGCGTGTGCTACCTGTGCGGTGCCGAGCTGGACGCGGGCGGCGACTTCCAGCTGAGTGTCAACCCGCCGGGCCGCCGCGGCGAGCGCCAGCCCTTCTTCCCCTTCCTGACGGTGCAGCCGCCGGCACCGCGCGCTAAACCTGTCGACCCCACGGGCCTGGTGTCCACCTGCGCCCTCTGCTACCACGACCTGCACGCCCAGTGGGCGCTGCACGAGGGCCCCCTCGGCCGGGCCGCCAGCAGCCCCTGGTCCAGGCAGTACAGCTGCGACACCTTCGTCTGCTTCTTCTGCCGGCAGGAGAGGGGGCGCTGCCTGGGCCTGAACGCGGTGCAGGTGGCACGGTTGCCCGTCTTCCTCTACGCACCCAGGGTGGGCCGCACTCTCGTGGTGGATGATGGAAAGAAGCTGATCATTGGAGCCTGTGTGGATTGTAAAGCTATGGTGTTGGCGGGGCAGACAGTGAGCCAGAACTCGCTACTGGGAAACTCCTCACCTGTGGGCAAGCACAAGGTAACCGCACCTCTGGTTTTGTGCCATGCCGACAAGTCGTGGCGCGGTGTCTGTTCCGCTGCGTCATGTGATCTGTAACTTGCTCCAGCCCCTTGGACCATACGATAAGTTTGCGCGTTGCAATAATTAGCCCATTTGCTAATCATTTTTGGTGTCTTATTGTTCAGTCGTACTAAACTTAGCAGCTGTTGGCAAAGTGCACCCCGGGACCTCCGAGGGTTCTTGGTGTTTTTCCCACTGAACATGAAGCAGAGAGACGCGGCAGAGAAACTTTGGTGCCCTAGAGAAATAAACATTCAGCTCTGTTTGGTTTTTCTAGACTTTACGATAACAATTCCACATCCACGTCAAGCTCTGATCTGGCCACGTTGCTAATGGATGCGAGTGTGTTTGCGCGAGCGGGTTCCACACTGTCTGTCGGGTGTCTCCTCGTACGGTTGTGGCTGACCGCTCTGTGTGGCTGTCAGACTGTGTCTTGGCACTGCTGATAAATAACTCCAAGCTCTGTGAAATGTCCTGTATGAACTGGGTGATTTTGTCGGCATAAGGTTAAGGAACACCCATGAATCAGAGAAATGAAGAAGGCAGAGAGATTTATGACCTCTGAAGAGCATTTTGTAAGTATAGTAAAGGTCAGGGGTCAGAGGTCAGGAAGAGCAGTGATGATGGTTGTGACCATGGTAGTGTGGTGGATAACTAAAAGCCTTTGACCAGTTCAGATCCTTCTGAAATTTGCTGATCTTCTTTTTACTAATCTATATTTCTGTAGATCTCCACCTGAACCAGACGTAAGAGCCCAAGGAGCTTCTGTGGAGCAGGCAGCCAGTTGTGACAGATGTGTGTCTCGTTTTGCGTCCCTCATGGTGCCTTCAGCTTGCTGGCTGTCATTTCCCCCTGTGCCCACAGGAGCACCCACCAGACCTGAAATAGAACAGGCTGATCAAAGGTCGCCGAGGCTTCTGGGAACATGTCTGAAAGACTCAGGCCCTAGTGACCTGGAGGGTATCCTGAGGAGAGCCGCGAGGCATGAGGGCGCTGGGGCCCACTGGTGCGGGGATGGCTTTATGGCTTTGGAAGTTCTTGGGGCCGGCGGCGGTGGTGGTGGTGGTGGTGGTGGTG
>JAODKL010000025.1:130854-146088 GCA_026780765.1 Petrocephalus schoutedeni | reverse complement strand
GGGGGGAAACAGGTGCTGTGTCCTCCTGTGACACGCGATCTGCCTGGGGTCACGGCTGTGCCCGTGTCATGAGAAGTCCTACATATGTTTCCTTCACTTCCTGCATTACATTTGCTGCAACAGTGAGTTGAAGTAAAACGGAGAGTGTGGGGGAGATGGGGCGGGGGGGAGTCAGTTTATTGTAAGTCTGGAGTAGGGTTGAGCGATTTCTCGATTTCGCGAAGGCTGCGATTTAGGATAAGCATTATACAGCACGTCTGACCCAGGGTTTACAAGTGTTGTGAGAGTCGTTTTGCAAATTCATTCCGTCCTTCTTTTATGCCAGTCAGTCTCACCAATCAGAAGTACCGTGCCTGAGAAGTACCTCGCGTGCCAATCATACTCACAAATCCGAAATGGCCCAAAGCGGCTGTGTATACACCCACAAACAAGATGTGAAACCCAAGGAAAACGTTACATTTGCAGTGCAACAAAAATATTGGTTCCACTGCTGAGCCGTAAGTGAATTACCTACCTATTTATTAGTCAGAGATTGTTCACACAAGATCCCTAATTGTTTTATTACTGGAATTGTTTCTGACCCATGTGTACATGGGACTTTCCGAAAGCACCTTACTAAGGGTTAAAAAGCGGTCGAGCGCTGTTTGCAAACGCTACACTTAAAATGTGCATGTGAAAAATGCAATCACTTTACCATGTTCAAGTTGCTAGAGAATTCTTCTATGGCTTATCAGGCGTATGCTCTATATAATTTCTGTTAGAATAAATACATTTTGATTAATTTCATGTATTTCCATTCTTATCTATGGATTAATGTATAGTGCAGTTCATTTCAATGTATGGTTGTGCTTAACTGCAGTTCTAAAAAAGAATTACAAATGAAATCGCAATCGCAATACCTGTCAGATAAATCGCAAATCGAGATTTTCTTAAAATCGTTCACCCCTACTCTGGAGGTCTTTCCTCAGTCTGTGTCCTGTATGTTCTTTATATGTTATGCAGGCCTGAACAGAATTGTGTGCTGACTTTGCTGTGTGTAAACCCCCCGCCCCATGACAAAGCAAAGGCAGGGTGTTTCCCCATTAAATTTAAACAGGCTATTACACGTGAGCATCCACATGAAATCAGATCTGACGCGGTGCTGCCTGGTAGCCAGACACTTTATATATAGCCAGTGACATGCTTTGCGGAGAGTCCTAATTATACCCGCAGGCCTTTTCAATTGTAATTAATGTTCTGACATGGCACCCAGGTCTGCTACCTGGTCATGAAGATGCGGCTCAACCCTGCATATGAGTTCTGGGGGGGTCACCTGTGAGTTCTGGGGGGTCACCTGTGAGTACTGGGGGGGGTCGCCTGTGAGTTCTGGGGGGGGTCACCTGTGAGTTCTGGGGGTCATCTGTGAGTTCTGGGGGTCACCTGTGCTCCCGTGGCCTTTGTGTGGGTTGGGTTGGTTGTCAGCCAACATGGCACACCCTGGCGCTGGGGGTTAGGGATCTTGCTCATGGGCCCACAGACCATTCTGCCAAGGCTGGGGTTCGAACCGGTGACTTTCCAATCAGGGGCACTGAGGCTTAGCACACTGAGATTTAGGGCACAGAGACTTAGCCCACTGAGACTTAGCCCACTGAGACTTAGCCCACTGAGACTAAGGGCACAGAGACTTGGCAAACTGAGACTAAGGGTACTGAGGCTTAGGGCACTGAGGCTTGGCCCACTGAGACTTGGCCCACTGAGACATGGCCCACTGAGACTTGGCCCACTGAGACTTTGCCCACTGAGACTTAGGGCACTGTGACTTAAGGCACTGAGCCATTC
Source organism: Petrocephalus schoutedeni (assembly GCA_026780765.1). Classification (NCBI taxonomy): domain Eukaryota; kingdom Metazoa; phylum Chordata; class Actinopteri; order Osteoglossiformes; family Mormyridae; genus Petrocephalus; species Petrocephalus schoutedeni. The sequence goes on along the minus strand of JAODKL010000025.1, from coordinate 144,270 downwards.
ACCACTCACACGCAAGACAGGTTGCAGAGCAGAGGATGGTTAGGATGCATCGGCCTCTGGGTTTATGGGCCCAGAATGCTTCCGCTGCGATATCCCTGCTGTAGTGGGCGTTTGCAAAACAAAACAATTTATTCATTATAAAGCCATTGCATAGTGTTTTGGACACCATCCTTAGCTATATTCCCCATGTTGTTATTCTTCAGCTAACCCCTCCAAATTATGCACTGCTTTCCTTTCGGGCATTGTCTCAAAGCATTTATTTTCTTATTTATTATTTGATTTTCTTTGTTGCAGTTGAGGTCTTATAGAATTATCTGCCTGAAGCTGTACCTAAGTTGTGCAGCAGGGTCTGAGTGTTCTATCGGGCTTAGATTCATGCTTCGGTTCATGCGGGGCTCTATGCCCCGGGTGCCTTGAGCCTCAATCGCTGGTCAGGCCCGTAGCAGTCGCAGAAGATGCACTCTGGGGTAGTGCAGTGCACATGCTGCCCCGGGTGCAGGCATGTAAGTGTGCGAGATGCTGTGGACCATCCCTGCAGAATGAGTTAGTAATTGTGAAATGTGGTGGGATTTGTGAGAGGCTGGTACACTGTACACTCCTCACCTTGTAACTGACTTGGATAATATGATGACCGTTTGGTTGTTGGACTTTGTGTGTATGTGTCTGGGGAAGGTATTAATGTGCATGAAAGCTGTCTCTGTACATTTAAGTAGGCTCCTCTTAAGTGTGGAGGAAAATCGACAGTGAGAGACAAACTCGCAGTTCTTAAGGCAGTTTAGATATACAGCGGGTGATCTCCAAGGCTTTGGAGAAAGCCAAACGCCACAATCTTCATTTTAAAGCTCTTGGAGCCTTATTCTGTTTGACTGAAAACTGAGATGATGTTCTCCGGAAAAGCATTCTTTCTCAGTTTGCCTTTATGGGATTATTTTATTTTTCTGGTGGAAACACATTTATAATGCTGGGGACTCATTTGCATAAAATAATGTGACCTCTTAGCAAAGAGTGCAAGATGTTGAGTTTGTGGGTCACATAGACTGGCTCGGTGAAGGCGCTACCAGGGCGGGGATTTGTGACTGCCATCCTGGAGCTGCTTGGAGTATTTGGGGAATGAGGAGAGTTATTAAGGGGTGGGGGGAGGGGTCGGGAAGTGTGGGTGGCTGTGAGGCTGAGCAGCTCTGCCTTATTACCTTCGTTTCACTTCTCCATCCGTGTCAGTGTACAGTCTGGCCGGAGCTCGTTGTCAAAGGCTTCCAAGTCTTGATTTTTGTCATCCTGTGAGCTGCTTTCAGTGAGGCACGTCCGTGGGCCTTCTGACAATATCGACTGATATACGTGGCTGTCCAGATTCCCGCTCTGCCCTCCGTGCTGCTCGTATCACTGGGTAAGTGGTCCGCTAGATCATGGGAAAGGAGCAGGAGCCTGTGCAGCTCTCAGGCTGATGCTGCCTCTGAACAGGTTGACTGACAGAATGGCTGAGGGCGGGGCTATCTGAGTATGGGGATGCTGGGTTGTGATTGGCTGTATCCTTTTGCCAGTCCTGCTAGGCGAGGCTGGTTAGAATGCTCCGGTGGGTGGCCCACAGCGGTACCTCTGCACCTCACTCTGTGTGGTTCTCTGTGAGCTCCTTTTCAAATCTAATACAGATGCTGCAATTTTAACGCATGCTCGATGCCAAAAACTTCCCCTAGTTGTCCAAGCTATTAGGTGCTGATGTCATTTCCTGTGTGCCCCAAGGAAGCAGGCTGGTAAGTGAAGCCAGGCAGAATTTTGGATTTTGGTTTGGTGTGGCTCGAGACCCATCCAGACTGAGTCAGCTGGTCTCCCGCTTTGATATTAATGACGAATGTGTTTGGAATAAATTTACCGAATAAGATTCCAGCACTTGACTACTCCTTAATTCATTCATACTTAGGTTTGTAAAAACGGTCTGGCTCGGGTGCCGAGATTGTGCCACAAACACAACCAAAATAGGTTGTGAAAAATGTTCGTGCTTGTTCAGCCTCACCCCTCTGAGTAAGGGGTGTTTTATTGGATAGTCTGTTACTGAGAACCGCTTTATGCTGTCAAACCAAATTTTAGCCGTGAAAATCCTCCATGTGGAAGTTTTGGCTTGAAGGACCTTCGGAGGAGGCCAGTGCAGGCATTGAACTCACATTTACTCTGGGGAATATGTAAATTACCATGTTATTGACTGGGACCAGTAGATCACTGGATACCATATGGCACTTTTCCACTGGCATACAGGAACCAACCCGTACCCGAGCAGTACCGCGAAGAGAGACTAGTTACGGCGTGGTTCAGCTCGCTTTAGTTTCTCGCCTCAGAAGGGTCGGCTCGGTAAAGGCGTTGATGGGTTTGGAGAGCGACAGTGACATGAGACCGAAAGGACACTTACTTACTGTCCGCATGGGGTACATCATGGTTTACTGTGTGCTAATTTCTGCCAGCATGTCTGTGAGAATTGCCTGTGTTCCATCGGCATCAAATGCTAGTGGAATTAGCATTAGCCTGTGTAAATTCGCATTACAAGTTTGAGTTAGCGGGTAGGCATCAATATGTCACAATTTGTGATGCTACTAATAAAGAATAATATATATAGAATATGCCTTTTTTTCCTTTCAGGTAATCCATGCATATCATCGCGGTGCACCTCAGCCAATCAAAGGGTAGTGACAGGCAGCCTGGATTGGTCACGCTTTTGGCCCTGTTAGTAAGCAGCGTGGGTACCGCATGGGTACAGGCCATACATCTCCCCGATTCTGTGCGACAGCTTTGAATGGGATGGACTATGCAACAAAAAAAAGAAATAAATTGTGTAAACGGAAAGAAAAACACCACTCGGGAAGAATTAACCTACACGCAAAGTTTTCTTTCCATCTGAAACATTCCCCGGGTTGAAAAGGCATGTAATCGGTACATATCCAAAAGTAGCGTTAACCCTGGCCGAGACTCAGGTATCAGGATAGCTTTGGGGGGAAAAAAATAAACAAAAAAACGTTCCTTCGAACAAAAGTTGCTTAATCTTGAAGAATGTCATTCAGAGGAAAGTGTGAATGTATGATTTTGGTCTGGTTTCATCAGCTTACTGCCTTTTTGCTGGTCCAAGTTTCTCGCCTGTGGGAATGAGATCAGTCATGTTTTTATAATTGACTACATTTCCTAGGGAGTTTCTGCAATGCACGTTTATCCTGGCAATTCTATACATGGAAAAGCCTCAAACAGTCAGACCTCGAGTCGGAAGGTATTTAAGTATATCTGCTGAAAACACCAGTGTTAAAGAGTTTGGCAAAATATACTTTGTAAAGTAGGTAATTGAAAATCAGTCTCCCTAAGGTACATCTAAAAATGGTGGCTATCGATATCAGTTTGGGTCAGGGGGTGATTGGAAAGGTGTAGGGTGTTCAAGTGGTTGTGCATGATGGTACATTGGTGGTTAGAGATGGCACAGCACCCTGGCTCCCAGTGAAGCCCGGGATGTATAGCTTCTGCAGGGGCCGTCTGTGGCTCGTACCAGACAACAGAAGAATTGAGCTGAACCATATTGTAGCCGCCACTCCGTATTGTGAATTATTGCTAGCCTAAGGCGGCTTCTGATTTTTCTTACCGTCATAGTGTCTAGACATTATAGACATTTCCAAGATTTCGAAATTGTGGTGATAAAATTGGCCGAGCATGGGATGGGGGATTGTCAGGATGTCCGAAATACCGTGGTATACTCAAAATACCATGGTATACCATATTACTATAATGTTGTCCAGGCTTGCTTATCGCTGTGTCCTCCGAGGTAGAGAAGCTGGAAGCTTTGCACCTAGCACAGTGAAGCAGCAGTGTGGCACATTAGAGGAGCACCGGAGTCCTGGAGAAGCCCTGTGGTGGTAACAGGCCCATTAATGACTCCTCAGCCCTGATCGTGCTGGGGCAGCTGGGAACGATTTGGTCACCCATTTGACTTGCTGGTTGGTTGGGCAACTTCACTAGCGATATTTACGCATGAGTCACAGGATAGTGGTCACCTTAATTCCTTTTTCATTTAGCCTAGCGGCTTTCGAGTGGATGGCGCGGCCTCACAGAACACATCACCGGCAGTTACTCGGGCCGATACGAGGCTTGTTTTTTTGGAATGGCCTGTGCAGAGCGCCAGTTATTCCTGTGTGATCTCAGACAAAAAGAAGCCATTGTTCTGTACCGGGCCGAGAGGGCATGAGCACATGGGGCTGGTGACTGCTGCGTCTCCTGCCAAGGGCTGTGCTGATCCCGGGGTAGGGAGGCAGGGCCGTGGGCTCTCTATAGGTCACTTGTTGCGCTACAATTAGTCTTCTTAAATGTATAGCTTGTTGTATTTAGGACCTGATGCATAGCTACAGCCATTGCTGCCTAAGCGCATCCTGCCTGATCCTGGCCCCGGTGGCCTGGATCAAGGTGCTGGCCAGGGAAGAGCAGCCAAGGTAACCGAAAATGCAAGTCTACTGACACAATGGTGCCTGTCACCTGTTCCTGTCTGAGCCCCCGCCAGGCAGACTCACTGCTGATGGCTGGACAGCTGCAACAGCTGTTTATTTTCCTGTTGCTCATTCTTGTGAAAGAAATAGGGCTGTTTGATGTGGGGAGGGGGGGGCTTTTTCCTGCCCCCCCCCCTCCCTCCCCCCAACACACACACACACACACACACACACAGCAGAGAAGAAAAGAGTCCAAACCCTCCTGCGGTTTATGGAGCATTTTCTTTCTGATCGTTCTGTATCATCGAAGTGCTTTTTTTTTTTGTTTGTCTACGGCAGAGGTTCAGAACGGCGGCACCAGGGTCTCTGCTGTAAAAGAGGGAGACTAAGGAAACGGAAGAGAAACATTTAAAGAGCTGGGGGTCGAGGCAGCCTTGAGGAATGAGTTGGAGGGGAATCCCATAGCTGATTGGTTTTTGCTCTGAGCCAATGAGCCGATTTCCCAGTCAAGAGTGACAGCAGATCAGCCACTGATAACTTGCTGTGCACCGCTGGGGATGAAAGTCCTGTCTGTCCTACTCCCATCAGAAGCGGCCAATGGGGGATGGCACACCAGCTCTGGGGCTGGCACTCTCGCCACCATTGGTGTGTAGATTGCAGGGTCCACTCGAGTTATCCAGGTTTTCTCTTGTAGTCCAAAAACTTGCAGCTAACCCTAATGGCTAAACGTGTATTTGCCCTGCTGTTGGCTGCCATAATCGATATTGATACTTTTTTGAATCCCTGTGGGGAAATTCTCTGGGTCCATGAGGGCAAGCTTGGCTGTGAAGGGCAGCCATCCACTGCAGCGCCCAGGGAGCCGGGGGCCAAGGGCCAACAGGCCGGGCTTGAACCAGCGACCTTCTGATTGTATTATACTGTCCAGAGCTGTGGGCACATTAATAGCTTATGGGACAGGCGAGGACCAATAGGTTGCTAGGAATAATCTCAGATCAGTAAAGCCTGTTACATTCTTGAATTAGGCACTTTCAGTAATTGTCTATCTGCACAAATAGGTAAGAAATAATGTGAGATACTTCAGCATGTAATTTATGAATATAGGTCATAGACCCATTTAGGCGATGCTCCAATCACAGGGAAATGTAATATTGAAAGCCACTGCTTGAAGAGAGATCTTAGATTTAGAAAATATTCAAAATATTAGTCATCTCTATGGATGCTGCTGTCGAAATTATAGGTGGGCTGGGGAAAGCACAGTGTTGCATGCTGTCATTTGTTTAAAAGCTTTTTGTGGTTTGCATATCTTTCCTGGACCCCTCCAAGTGGTGGCAGAGGCCTGACAGCAGGGCGGAATGACCCAGAATGACGGTTTGTCTGTGTTTATGTATCTTGGTTATCTCATTGTCTGCCTACTCCGATGGGCGGGGCCTCACCCGGTCAGGCCTGCATCACCATAGAGCCACGGCATTCCTAGTATGAGCCGCACACTCTCCCCTGGTGAGTGGACCCCCAGACTCAGAGCAATCTGGTCCGTGTCTTCTGTAATTGTGACTCACTGCCTCGTTTCCCGCTTTGTCTCGCTGTGTTTGTGGTAAAGACACTCCTTGCCCGAGAGTCCTGTGCTGGCTTAATCTGCCCGTCGACTCTGCGGGGAGGCCACGTCTCAAAGAAACGCAGAAGTCCCCTAAACATAGCCTGGATCCTGCTGATGTCTAAGAAGCTTGGTGGTAAATCCGTCTCTCGGGGTTTTCCGGCCAAACGACCCGGTTTGCGAGGCAGCAGAGTCGTGGGGCGGCCTCCGAGGGCCGTGGAGGCTGACGCGCCCCTGTTGCGTCGGAGAGGTAACAGGTGTATGCCTCAGGCCACCTTTTTCTCTTCCTCCTGTTTGCCAATTTAGCTTTTTATAAGTTATGTAGATCAAGGGAGGGTGAGAATTTGCACTGATTTCCCAGCTAGCTATCGGGGGCATGGTGGAATGCTGCCATTATCGGGGCATGTGGCTGACCCCTCCCTCGCCTGACCCCCCCCTCGTACATGTGCTGGCTGTGCTAACTGCGGCTGGTTCTCAGCGCTGTACCCTCGGTCGGAGATATGCCACAGGGACAGCTGGCTGTTCCTAAATGGAGGGGGACTTGGGGGTGGGGGGATTAAACCAAAATAACAAGGGGGTGGGTTAATTATAACCTTCCTCAACACCATCTAGTAGGTGGGCAAGTCTGCGTGTTGCCAGGGAAGGTGGGGAGCTTGCTGGGAGCGTGATGCAATCTCCAGCTCCAGATGGCCATTTCGGAGGGTAAGGGCGGTGTCACGGGGCCCCGGGCCTGTACAGACAGGCCCCGTCTCAACCCGCCGCGGTCTGTGGCCAGCCTGGGCTTGCTCCAGGTGTTCCATGCGTCTGGAGGAGCTGTCATCTGCATCAGGCCTGGAATCAACCACAAGTAGCAGTTTCCAATTACCCAGGGGGTAACGGTCAGCCATTCGTAGCAGCCCCCCCCCCCCCGGCAAGCCTGTATAAAATTATCTGATAAGAAAAAAACTTCACACTCAAGAAATTTTATTAAAATTTACACTCTAGCAGAGAAGGAGTCCGGCCTCAGAATGCTGTTTGCTCTGTCGGGGTGATGCACTATTTCTGCTTGTTAGGAATTTTTTAAAGTGTTTCATTAGTATGGCATAGTTTTACACCCTTATTTTTATGCCAGCGCTGTCATGGCTAAACTTGGGGGTGTCACATGGCTGTCAGAGCTCCTGACCGCGGGTGCTGACCGCGACGGGGCCGTGACCTTTTCACCCGCGGCTGCTCCAGCCTAGCGGCCTTCTCCCGCCGCCCAGACGCAGCCTTCGCAGGTGGAAGCTGTCGCTTCGTTACAATCTGACGGCAGAAATACGAAGCCAAGACGGCAGGCGGCGCGCCTGTAGCTAAAGCGCTCCGCTGAGTGCACTCTGATTGGGCCGCTGGGGGTTTCCTCGTTAAGGTCCATTAGAAAACGCCGTTAGCCACGGCAGTAGGTCGTTGTGAAGCTAATGAATGTGGCACGCAGATTGGTGTGGTATTAACCTCACGAAATCAGCATTGTTTTCCTTTCGATCCCCTGCTCTGTGTGTGGCGCCCTGCTAAATGATTTCTAGGACAGGATATGAATGATTTTCCATGTTACTGTACACAACGCTGTATCCTGCCATTTGCGTTGGATCCAAGATGCACGTTATATCAACATTACGGCGCCTTCGTTTCCTGTGCCAAATTTGCTCTTGCAGTTGCCATATGTCAGTGTGTGCTGTTTACCTTTGGGATTTGGGGGTTAGATTTAAAACTACTCACTGGAGCACAGGATGAAGTAGACACCCCCGCCTTCCCCCCCGTCATGAATATGGAGCTGCTTCACGTTTCTGTATATTTAATCAACAGGCAGCGAATCTCCTTGGGGGTATGCAATCTATAGAACAGGGGGTCCCCGGCTGTGTTCAGCTGTTTGTCCCTGAGGGTAAACGAAAAGCCGAGGTCTGCTGCGTCCAAAAAAAAAAAAACATAGGGGGCACGATTAAATTTAATGATGCACGATCGATTGTGTGGTCTGGATTCAGTTGTGTTTCGGTTTAGATGTGGACCAGTCTGCCAGTTGGTGACCACCAGTATAGAACACACTCTATCACATCATCCACCAACCTTGGTGATGTCATCACGCGTGTGTGGACACATAAGCACCGTCAGACCCAGCGACAGAGTCCCAGTAGCTGAGATGCACACGCGGGATCCCAGGCAGCACGGTACAGGCTGGCCTTGACGTCTGCCTGTAATACCACATGGTGGAGGTACCACCCAGCCTCGGACAATGCCTCCAGCAGCTGATGACTTCCAAAGCTATAAATGTTGGCCTCAGACTGCCCTGCTTCAAACCAGAACCGGGCCCTCCTCTCATCGACACGCTTATGATTGTGAAATGTGCCTTTTGTAGTGTTTACACTGTAAAACTGGCCGGAAGCCTGGCGATGGGGCCAAATATGTCTGCGGGCAGAGTGACAGGCAGGCGGGACCAACGAGAGGGCAGGACGCTGTTTGCCCAAGAGGCATGGCGACGGACGAGGATGGGCGGGAACGCGAGTCTGCCATCTCACCACGGACGTCCTCCAGGCCTGCCGACCCCGGCCGGTGGGTGGGGGAGGCCCGGCCGGAGCTGCTGCTGGGGTGGGCCCGAGCCGACGGAGGGCCAGTGTGGGCGGAATGGGGAAGTCCCATGTGCTCCGCAGCTGGCCCGCCAGTGGCCACAGTGACAGCGGCGGGGAGGCTTTAGTGCCAGTAAACATTGCAGTTATCTTTGGGGTCAGCTTCTCATGATGCCAGTACCAGCCGGTCCGTGGGCTTCGGTTCTGACTTTCAGAACAATGACACCTAACACAGCAGTATCATGCAGCAGGAGGACAAACGGGGCGTGGCTAAATACCCCCCCCCCCCCCCAGTGTTGATAGTTAAAAACCAAATTATGAGGCCCACTGGATGACAGCTGTGAAATGTGTTGATTTCCAAAACACTTTTCTATGGGAGAACGTTCACCCCCCCCCACCTCCTCCCCACCTCCTCCCCCTAAAAATAATGCAGTTAAATGGACCACTAAGATTTGACCTTTTTATTTTTTTTTTTGTGTTGCCGGCTGCTGTAAAAATAGTGACCCGGTGCGAGCCGGGGCCCACGGCTTCTCTTTCTTTCCGTGAGGAATTAGCGCGGCCCCCCGCTGCCCGGCCCCTTCTGGCCGGCGGGGGCCAGCGGCGGCTCCAGGCAGGCGAGCGGGCGGGCGGCCGCGCCACATGGAAACTTGATCACCCGCGGCTCAACAGATTGTTTGATTTATTTTAAAGCCAAGCAGATGGCTGCGACAGGAGTTTGTTTAAGTTCGGCGCGGAGCCGGGCTCTCCGCCAGCGCCCGCCGAGCACGGCTGCCAGAAGAATTTTCAGTGACTCCGGACGCATACCCATTTACCCCAGCCCCCCCTTGCCCCCCCGCCCATCCTGACTCCCTGTTGCCCTGTGCACCCAAAGCACAAACACAAACCAACCCCCCCCCAATTCTGCCAGCGTCCACATCATATCTTCAGATACTTTAGTCTTTTTATTTTAACCCTCCAGTCGACCAGTCGCAGGATCCCTTAGGGGTCACCGCTGTCTGCCGCTGTTGTTTGTTATCTTGGCGGAGGGCCGGCAGGCCGCGTGTCAGAGCTGTCCTCTTGCACAAGCTTGCGAGCAACAGGTGGCCGAGGGCCGGACCCCAGATGCCGGGCCTGCGGAGAAGGTGGCCTTGAGATGGCCTGGGAGGTTTAATGGAGTCCAGCGTGATGGGCGGCTCGATGGACCTCATAAGGATTTAAGGAGCACTGCAAACCTTACCGACAAGCGAATAAAAGATCGCCCCAGGAGAGGGGTCGATGGGAACGTCTGATTCTCCTTCCAGGCACTCCCACACATGGCTGGCTTCACACGCACTCGCTTAGTTCATCTTTGACTTGAGGAACTTTGTTTTTCTTGCTCTTCGCCTGTTAATTGAATTCTTGGTCGATGCACTCCGTAAAAGCTGTTTGCACGCTCGCCCACCGCGGGTATGGCACATCCTGCGCGACACAGAGACGCCCGCTCTGCTCTTTCGACCTGAACACAGCAATCTCTGGTTAGCTGGAGGTGGGTCTTTGAAGAACTAGCTCTTAATGGGAAGGAACATCCTGTCTTCTTGCTTTAGGGGAGCCTGGGACACTGACACACATCACACACGCTTTGATGTCTGCCGTCACGTGGAGGCCAAACCTTCCCTTTCCGGGCTGGGCTGCTCATTCATGCACTGCATTCTTGCCGGAGTGGAATAACGTAAGACTGCACGAGCAGTCAGGATGCTAACCTCACAACTGTCATTCCTGTGTCTGCAGACGCCTTCGTCCCATTGGCGTCTGCTCCTGGTGCTGCCTCCCAACCGCTTGTCACAGGTAGACCTGAAGGTCACGTGATCAACCCGCGCTGTCATTGGTGCACAATAGTATTCACAGTGCGTTCGGAATGACGAAATGGAGTGTCTTCCACAGATCTGTAAAAAAAGTTTACTATAATTTGCTAAGAGCTGGAGAAATTGCCATTCTAATTTTTAATAACCCCTTCTGTTGCTTGCGTTCACTCATACTGTATGAATACTCTGAGTGCTTCAGCCTCTCTGGAAGATGAGAACACTAGGTGAAATGCCTTTATATCTGTCTCTCCTACAAAGATGCAGAGGTTTTCTGACTTGTGTAATTAGCTCTGGGAGAAAGGAGCATTTAGAATGACACTCATTCCAACCCTGACCTTAGCCATATTTCTAATTAGTGATCTAAGGCACTAATGAGTGCTGGGGACGTGACACAAATTGCTTCCATTTGTCTTTGAAGGCAGTGTGATTTCCCCAGTGCTTTTGATGTGTCGTGATCTGATCTTGGGCCTGTTGTCATGAATCATTTCATAAGCTCGTAACTGGACAGAAGGAGCCGTGCACTCCTTAGAAGAAAGCAGGGTAGAGGATGAGATGAGCATGGTTGTGTCCCTTGTTGGGGAAAGTAGGCGAGATGTAGGCTACACATGTTTTTAATACCTTCTTCCTTTGCTTTGACTGCCGGCGTTCCCTAGTGGATGGAGGTACTTAGGGAGGCTCAGAGGAGAGCACGCCTCGCTCCAGAGGAGGGCAGGGGCAGGGGGGGAGGTGTATTATGGATCAGAGCAGGCAGCGTGGAGGGGGATGCCTTCAGGAGCTTGTGTGTTAATAACAAGAATACAGCTGGCATTTGTACAAAACAGACCATCGCCAACTGTAGTGGTGGCTAACCTGTTGGTCCTGCTTGGCTTTTGGCGTTTATATTCCAAATGTTAGGTACTGGAGAGTGCCATGACCAGAACTGTTGCACCACACCAGCGGAAACACCATCGCGTAAGAGGGAGGGAGCTGGAGAGAGGGGTTAGGGTTAGACTGGGGTGGGTGAGGGAGAGCACTGAATGTTTTTGGGCCTTGAGGAGCAGTGAAGGTTTCAGCACATTGCAGGCGAGCTGCTGGCCATGGCGGTATCATGTGTGGTGTGTGATCTTCTCATCTGGTGACCAATGGGAGATTAGCATGTAAGCTAACTCAAGGTTTCTAATGTCGATGCAAATGTCTGCCTTAGCTAACGCTGCGCTCAGAGTTGTGCTTGTGAATTCTGCAACAGCCTCCGATTCTGCTTTCGCCCCGTGAGCTCGGGGGTGGAATGCAGTTCTGGAAGTGGCTTCAGGATGGGAAACCTCACCCACAAATAGCCGTAGTAAAAATGGCGCCCACACAGGCTTGTGTTTCTGACGGGATTGTCTGAGTGCAGTGGGTCCATGCTGGAAAGTTGTGCCACAACTCAGCCTCTGCTCGCCAGCGTCCAACCCAAGCAGGGACCTCCGATTGTAGGACAAAGCGCACTTTGTTTCCTCGGCGTCATTTCTGACTTCACCTCGTGCTTCAAATCCCCGGCGACACGTTTCGGAACTGGATGTGACTGTGCCAGAGACACGGTGACGCGCCGCGTCCCTCTGCGTCTGCCGGTCGAGGCGAAGTGGAAGTTCACACAGAAGCCGAGTTTTATTTCGGATCGCAGCTGCGCTCCGTGGAGGTTCCGACTAGAGGGAGATGATGTACGCCGCGCTGGCGGCCGCCTCTGCCGGCAGCTGTGTGGGGCTCGTAGGCGAGACGGACATCGCTGGCTGAGAGTCTCTAAAATCAGCCGAATATGAGACATCCCACCGCTGCATCCACGAGCCCAGGCCTGGAAATCCATGTGCTCACATGTGACATGTGGCATGGCACCAGGGCGGGGAGGGGGGGGGGATCTTTTATCATTGAAGGAGGCTCCGGGGGGGCAGTGGTGATGTTCAGAAGCGAGGAGGTTAATGGTGGGGTTGTACAGCAGGGTGTCTTTGATGAGTGATTTAGTGGGGGGATGGTTTAGTGGCAGAAGTCGTGAGCAGGAGGGGTGATTTAGACGCGATGGTGGGGAGAGCAGACCGGAGGGATTTACGTCCCGGCCGGGCTCCTTCCTCCCCCCCTGTCCACCTTCTTGGAGAATCCTCCTTTCCTCTCCCGAGTGCAGTCCCCACGGTTTCCATGCGACATGACCAGAGTCTAACAGTGATAATTAAAACAGTTAAAGCATAATTAGTGGATTAGCAGCGTGAAAAAGGTGGCCAAATTCTTGCCGGTGAACGCGCACGGCCCAACAGAACCAATGAGACCGAATTGCTGATGGATGAGGTGAAGTCGTCTCATTACTTACAGGGGTGCAAACGCAGACTGCAGAAAACAGCTGGATCCGTTGGTCGGCTTTGCACGCCCACTTATCCAGCGTGGCCTCGCTTATTAATACAGCAGGACCAGTGTAATGAGATCAGTGGTTTTCCTGAGTGCAGCTGCTCGTCTGATGTGACATGCGGCGATTAAAACCACTGGACTGAAGCAGGAGGGCCAGTTTGCAGCCACAAATATTTGCATTTTTTCCCTATTTTGTGTTTAAAAAGAAAAACGTTTTTAAAAAAGTGCTCTTCTACACAAGAAACTGTCTGGCTGGACCGTAAACAGGCCCGTGAGCGCCAGCCTGGGTCCCTCTGGCCGTGGATTATCCTGATTGCACGCCTCACTCCGGGTCACGCGGGCTCAGGGCAGGCAAAAGACCCGAAGGCCTTTCCGCCTGTTTTCCTGCTCTGCATAAATGTAGAGCGCCTCATATAATTGTTGCTTTTTCATCCCGGGGTGTGACTTTGCCCCCATTTTCGGGGGCTGACCCGCTACGCCGTGAGCCAGCCCTGCTCCCCGCATCAGAGGCGGAAGCCGAAATTAGTTCAAGGCTCGCATTCTGAAGTCTGTTATATTTTTTTTTCCCTTCTTAAGAAAAGGGAAATGTCTAATAAATGTCGGACGCAGGCAGTGACGTGAGCCCCCGCGCACCACCCCCC
>JAODKL010000025.1:107249-124010 GCA_026780765.1 Petrocephalus schoutedeni | reverse complement strand
GGGGGGTTGGTTGGTGGTGGGTGGGGGGGTCTGAGTCGACGGCTACAGCTCCATGTGTAATTCATCTCCCAGCACGCTGTACGCAGATGAGAGGTTTGCCCGCTGGGTAATTTACTGAGAGTCGCCGGGGGGTGTGTCTCGCCGCGGTCCCACCCGGGGAAGCATGCCTCATCTACACGGCCGTGTTCGGATCCGCATTAAGAGCCCGGCGAAGGCATGGAGCCGGGTCCCTGCCGTAGGTGTTCGCAGCCTCGCTGTTCGATGTTAATAATTTGCTTATGGCCGGCATTGGTTCGTTATCGGTGGCGCCAATACCAGAGATCGATTTCGTCGCCTGCCGGGTGAATCGGGACTGAATGCCGCCCGTTTTGGATCTGGCGTCGGCGCGTAAGGGGGACACGTCGGTCACCGACATTCATCAGATATTTAGATCTGTTGCCGGCACCCTGGATTCTGAAGCTCTCTCCGGAGCGCACTCGCGTGCCGGCTGGGAGCTGAGGCGCGGGGTTCATATCAGGAGGCTTGTCATCGCTGCCCTTCTCCTGTGTTAAATCAGCGTGATTTTTATAAACTCGGCCTCTTCTCTCTCGAAGGTCCGCGTTAAAAATAGCTAATTCGGCCGTCATCGTTCAGAGCGAGCCGTGCTGTGCGCGGATGCTGATAACGCGAAGGCCGCCCCAGGAAGCGATGAGCAGATCTGAATTTTTCACCCCCCAGGAGAGAGTGCTCAAAATGGCGGTCGTTCCCTCTCTCTCTCTCTCTCTCCCGCTCTCTCCTGCTCTCTCTCTCTTTCTCGCCTGGAGATCAGAGCAGTCAGAAGAGGTCCTGTCATGTGTGTGCTGCTAAATCCCCGCGTGGCCGCAGCTTAACAGCGTCTCTGTCAGCTTGCAGACCGGGTCTTTTGGGTTGGTGGTGCTGCCCTGTGTCTCGCCACCATTCCGCTTCCCGATCCGGGCTCTGGGACGGTTCCGGTCCTGAAGGATGTTCTTTTGTCAGTCCTGCTGCTTACAGAGTGTGACAGATGCCAACATTTTTGTGATGTCCTTTAGTGGAGAGGCATGGACGCCAAGCTAATCTGCAGCCTTAAACCTTCCAAGTGAAAATGGTACGCCTATGAATACTACGAGTATTATTAGTCCCAGTATCACTACACTGATTCTTTGCAGTAACCACTCCCCCCGCCCCCCCCCCCCCCCCCCCCCCCCCCCCCCCCCCCCCCCCCCCCCCCAGATTCTCAGTCATGGTGCCAACCAGCATAACAGAATTACTTTTAAGGAGCCATCAGATCAGGTCAAACCAATAAGCTGCTTGTTTCCAAGTGGGTGTTAAAGTATGCTTGCCTTTTTGGACGGCTCGTGTGTTGAAAAACGACGTTCCCGGTTAAGGGCACGGGCAGTGGCATAGGGCCTCGGTTCTGACTGCCCGTAAAGATGATGGATGATACAGACAACATTCTCCACCGCACTGCCTACAAATGCAAACCTGTTCTGGGAGCCAGATTTCGGAGTGAAACTCATTAAGTGATTAATGTCGCCCTTTTTATATGGGACATGCATATTCATGGACACAGGAAGGCACACCTTCCTCCATAAGAAGCTCGATAAACAGGTCAGGTTGGAAGAAAGCTTGTATTTACTTCTAAGGACAGAAGTCATGTATTTTATATTCCACTAGGTGGCGTTGGTGTCCTGTAGTCATCACTGTTCCCTGTTATTTTAATATTGCGCTACATTTCAGGATTACGCTGCCATTTGAGCAGTCATGCTGAGTTTACAGATGACCTGGAACATTTGAAATTTAAATGATGGATTTATTCTGTGTATCCTGTCAAAAACTTGACATACAGTCAGGATTAAATGTTATTGTCGCAGCACAATGGAGGTCTGAAAGAAAATTGTGCGTTGGGAACATGTTTAGCTTTTTAAATTGCCCATAAATTTTCACGCAGGCTTTCAAACCAAGAGCCCTGGTAATAAAGACATCCGTTTGTCCCTGCGGCGACAGCATTAATGCGCACAGCATGGGTCACCTTTCTGACGCAGCGCGTCGCCGTGACGTGTGGCCTTTGGCATGTGGCCTCTGAGAGACGGTGTCCGACCAGAGGTACTTCGTTTGGGATTGGAGCTTCTGGGTGAACACGAAGTTCAACCTGGTAGCTTCCAGACATTGCAATGTAACAAGTCATCACGAGGTAAATTAGAGAGCAGTTACCCTAAGGGCAAAGGGCTTAGTCTCAGGCTTGCAGCTCAGTGGGAGGCTCTCTGTGGATTGTTTGACTTCAAGCGCTTACTGGTTTGCCCGAAACTCATCTGGTGAAGTGTGCGGAGGGTGAAAGTGGGGCAAGTTCTTACTTGACAAAGAAGGATCACCATGTTATTCGGTTTTACCGGGTGGATTAAATTGTCCATGTCTCCCCTTCGGCCCAAAAGCTTTTTCACAGCCGGGAAATTGAATCAAATCAAGATTTAGCTGTAATGTGAACCAGTTCCCCAGCAGAGTGAGTGGTGATTCTGGCGGGATCCATTCTACGTGCCCTGCTGCATGTTCTCCTGCTGGCGGCCACTTGATGCCCAGTTTGATCTGGGGTAGTTTTGGTGGATCAGGCGCTCTCTACCCACCTCCCAGGGGCCTTTGCATTAGCTGTTGGTGTGTCTGGCTCTGCGGGGCGTCAGACCGTCCTTGTCAGACACACAGCTGTAACATAAAGGGTACCCGCCTTTATGTTAACCTGTCCACGTTGGACGTTGGCCACGGCTTCTCTTAGGCCGTGTTTTTACGCAGGCAGTGACGTCCGGAGCCACCTTCCTTTTTCCCCACATTCTTATTAGAAACGGAAAAGTCTGGAAGCCATTGGAGGTTCCCTCAGAGACTCGCTGCCTGTCCTCTGGGTAGCTGGAGTTGCTAGGTGACGCCGTCTCCGTTGCTAGGCGATGGTGAGTGACAGCACTGCCGGTGTGGTGTGGAAGATGTCACGGGACTTTGCCCTCTGGGGGAACGAGAGACTGCCAGGACCCCCCCTATTCTTCCCAGCATTAATTGGCCTCCATGGAGACGAGTGACCAGAGGCAGTACCCCCCCCCCCCCCCCCCCCCCCCCCCCCCGCCAGACACCCCCACAGTGCGACTGTGCTCTGCCACTGGCTAAATAATGTCACTTGTGGGGACGTGCTTGGCCTTTGAGTGGCTGCCGTGGCTGCGAGAGCTTTTCTTCTCCCGAGTGCTGTGCTGTTCTTTTATGTAACAGCAATGTGCTGCCTTCCCCAACTCGTGTTCCGCTGTTTTTTTTCCCTCCTCTCCTCCCAGTGCATATTTATAGCCGCGCGGCGCTATTGATCAGTGGGGGCTCCCGCTGCTGGCTTTGGTGCGGCCCTCGCCGTGCGCTGCGACTGCGGGAAAGCCGAATTTAGCTGCCGGTGTTTCGGGGAGCACTCTGGCTCGGCGACACCTGCACGTTCCGCCTCACGTTCCGTGACCATCCTGCCCTGCTGAGGTCGGCCACCAGGCCACCGCGCCTGCTAGCCTTATCCCACTTCCATTCCCTTTTCCAGTATGGCCCCGGATTCCTCCCCATTTCTCGAGCCGCTCATTCTCCCGTCCTGCCAGCAGCAGACCCGCCCCTTTCCGCGGCTCTGGGGCGTCGCCGTAGCGCCGCCGGCCCGGAATAGCTCCGCCCCCGCCGCGCCGAAGGCGCCGTCTGTAAGTGCTCCCGCCAGGCGGCTGGTTCTGTCGCCCTCCCGGCTCTCCTTTGGGGCGGTAGGGTCAAGCTGTCCGTGACCTGACCGCGGCCGGTCGCCCCTCTGCGTGGAGGAGCTGCGGCGGAATTCGTGCAGCGTCGCATGCACTGCGACGCATTAGTGACGGCTCCACACTGAGGTGTTTGCAGGGCTCGTGGGCAAACACTGAGGAGCAGCCTAGTGTCCCTCTGTCACTCTCTCTTTGCATCTTGCCATCTGTGTGTGTGTCCTGTTGTGGTGCAGGCCCAGTGCCCCAGGCCATTTTAGTGTGGGTTGTTAATCAGTAAGGTCTGGGACAAGCAACCATATATTCTGAAATCCAACACAGACACCTCGGTTACCCAGAATGCACTGCCACCTGTGCACCAGCTCATGGCTTTTTGCTGGATGACCTCAGTGAGAAAGAGCTTACGGCTGACGCCTGGTGTATCAGCCTCCATCTCCTCCCGACGGAGCGGACGGCTCACCCACACGCTCTCCCACATCGGCGCGGTACAGTGTGTGCTGCAGCTTCCTGCCTCGTTAGGGTGGGTTGCTGACCTTCTGTCTGTTTGTTGTTGAGAGAGCGGGGGAGAGGCAGGAAGGCAGGTTCACTGACACAGCCAAGCCCGGCCCCATCGTCACACTGTGCCTCCTAAGGCACACGCTGGCAATCAAAGGCGTATCTTTCTCTGGGTGACCCCCACCTTCCCGCACCCACATGCACAATTTACCCGTTACATTAACAGAACTGCAAAAAATCTAGTTCATGTAATTGTCCTCAGTTCTGGCGCTAGATGCTTTTTTGTAGAAAAAAAAACAAAAAGGCAGACCACTTGGCAGACGTTCCCTTGCTGCAGCACTCTGTAAGCTTGGCCACTTGGCAGACGCTCCCCGGGGTTGTATTGCGGCCACCTGCGCCTTTTGCCTGGAGCATCTGTATCCGCCTCCCCTTCCTCGGCTAACACAGCCGGTCCCGACACGTTTGCCCTGGCTTTGCGGGACGGGCCGGCTGCAGGTGAATCGGAAGTGAGGAGGGGTTGGGGGGGGGTGCTTTTAAAAGGGCCAGGCATGCAGCTCTCTGCAGTAGTGTGTCGTCGCATTTATTAAAATACCGTGAATGTGACGCATTGGGCTTATCCTGCTTGTCGCATGCTAGTAGGCAGAGGAGCGTTCTGTATGCACTGGCCTCCGCAGCCCAGCATGCGGTCTTTCGGGTCTCTGGCTTCCAACGGACAGCGCTCTGCTCTCGTCCCTTACCGGACGTCTCCCGCACACAGGTGTGCCATTTGTTGTCTGTGGGCCTCAGAGGTCAAAGGTCAGGCTTTGCATTCTCATTGGTCGATTAGCTACTTTGACCGTCTCCTATTCTGAGTTTGCTGAAGACGTCATCCGGCACAGGTCGGACCTCAGTTTCACTTCGGCCTGGATGGGGAGTAATTAAGGTCCTTGTAACTTAAGCTAAGCTAAGGTCAGGTTCTATTTTAGGCTTTGCGTTTTGGGTTTTCTAATTCAGTGCTTTATTCGCTGTGCTGTTATGAAGGGCTGAATAATAGGGAATAGGAACAGTGTTGCGGTATCCGTCATCAAAGTGCTTAGGGCAGCCAATACCGGCCTGTAGGTGCCAGTCTGTCAGGCTGCCTGCCCCCGCACCCCCGCACACCCCTGCTGGGCCCGCACCCGAACCACTTTGGCTTGGCTCGCCTGCACAAACCAGGTTAGCGCTCTTAAGGGCAGATGGTCCCTGTCCTCACAATCGCATTCTAGAGCAGAGCAATATCTCCCAAATCAGGTTTCATCGGGGGGGTGGAGCAGTGTGGTCACCCCCCCCCCACATCATGCAGCCAAGGCGAGGGTGGGAAATAGGTCTAACTCAGTTTTCAGTCTTGTGTATTTTGGCCATTGAGATGCACTCAGATCAGTCAGTAATCGATAATCACTCTTTGCAAGGTTATTGACAAACGGTATTGCTGCTGTCACCCAGACAACGGCAAATTAGGCACAGCCAGCTGGTGATTGGGTAATTAGCAGTCACCTTTGGCTAGGCACCATTTACAAGCAGTAACTGCATGGTAATTCACTTAGTACTGCTTTACCAGTTTATGCATGACACGGGCCAGTGACCTCGCTGTTAGGCGGGACCGCAGATCTGCCTGCAGACGCCAGCTGGGATCCCGCGCCTGCGCCCAGCCGCAGCGAAACTTGCGGCCGCTGAGATTGTGCCACCAGCCTTCTCCTGTTTGTTCCACCCCACACCCCTGTAGAAAAATCCCACAATTATTTATTTAGACCTGTGGATATTATTAAGTAATGAAACCGCAGAGCTTGCGGTTAAAGGAAGATGTAAATTTTTAATGTTAATTTCAGTTTCAAATAAGCGTCATGTCTGAATCGCTTAATGATTGGAGGGGGATTTGGGCAGTCCCTGTAGACGGCGGGTTCCTCACTCGATGGAGATGTCCACAGCCAGGCACCCCGTGGGTACGAAGGCGGTGCAGAATGATAAGTTACCGTTTGATTGGGGGGGGTGTGCCAAACTCCCATTAAGGTAAAATTAACACAGGCCGTGGGAAAGCTGGTACCCAGGGTGGGAGCTGCAGCAGTGCATTCTGGGAAGAGGACAAGCATGGCTGGTGGGCGGCGATCCCAATTGGCTGCCAGTTAATTGGCTACCGGAATAAGTGGCGGTCACACGGCGCAGGAATGCGGTGCCCCCCCCCCCCCGTAACAGGGGCTGCTGGGAAGCGGAACGACATAAGCGTGGGCGCTCACACTATATAGGCGAGAACACCCCCCAAAAAACACTTTCCCATGCCTCTGCCTCCTCTACCTATTTAGCAAAGCCAGGTCTGAGCAGTGGCATCGGCCCGCTCCATTAAACACGGGGGGGGGGCTGTCCGCGAGAATATACTGAGCAGTAGCTGGTAATGGGACCCCGGCCGCTGGGGCTCGTCATTGTCTCACTAACCTCTTAGCTCCGATTTGGCAGGTGGCCGGTGTTCTGCTCTGCACTATTTTGGGTTTAGCCACTTAGCACAGGTGCTAATTAGATTAAGGGCCCGGGCCCGCTGTGGGGGCACCGGTGACGGGTGGGCGGCAGTCCTGCCACGCTCCGCGCGGTGAACGTGGGAGGGCTGGACTTCTGTCCCCTCATCAACACCTCCGCTTCACCTCCGCGCCGACGCGCCGGCCCGGCTGCGCGCTGTTTTAGGCTTTCCTTTTTCAGACAGAACTCTTACTGTGCTGGGCAGAGGAGCTGTGATGGGGGGGCGAGCATCTTCCGAAAGATGCCATGTTTTTTTGCTTATCGCCGTCACGGTGGAAATCCCACGTCTGGGACTGAGGGTGGCGTGAATCCTCCAGGGCTGGGTTTAAAATGCATTTCCATATTTAGAAAGACAGAGCCGTAATCAGATAGTGAGATGTGTGGGTACAGCCATCTCCTAATAAGGGTTTTCCCCGGATACTGTTACGGGGCACAATAAAAGCTGCAATAAGATACAGCAGAGAGGGATTATAATTCTTATGCTGTCATGTCAGGTTCACCATCTTGGGAGGAACCAGATCGATCTGTTTGCTTTGAGAAGAGGGACTGTAGAGGCCCTGTTTCAGAGCGTACACACATGTGTGCGCGTCCCGGTTTGTGCTCACATAAGTGTTTACGCGTGTACATAGGTGTGCCAGAGCATTCCAAACACACACACACACAACATTGTATTACTAACTTTGTGGGGACTGCCCATTTATTTCTATGGGAAAACCCTAATCCCAGCAATGACACCCTTAACCCCTACCCATCCCTAACCTTAACCATAAATAACCAAACACAGTACAGAGTTCCAGAGTTGTGGAATTTTTCTTTTTTTTGATTGCACTCACAGAGTTTTTCCTTTTGGATCCCCACAGCATCAGAATGACAGGTATTTCTTACATTGTGGGGACACACTCACAGGCACATACACACGCACACGGAGCTGTGGATGCTTGCCAGTATGCCCGCAGAGCCATGCCACTTACATCCTGATCTCAAACCCCTGCTACTCCAGCTCCTTTGATCTGGCAGCCCAATAATGAGACAGTGACGGATCACCGTACTGTTAATGAAGAGAGTTCGCTTTATACACACACACCTGCCGTCGGGGCGCATTGTGACAGGAAGGGGCTCTTAATCTCCAGCTGGGCTGTGGGGGTCTTGGCGCAGCGCCTCCTGCTGGTCAGTCAGCGTGTGGCAGAAAGAGAAAGTGACAATGGGTGTGTGATCTGTGTACCTGGACCCTGATCCCTCCCCCTAACGCACTGCGGCCTGCCTGCCTGCCTGGCCCCACCTCTTCCTACTTCCTCCTCCTCTCCACTCGGCTATCGAGGCCTCCTGGATCTGTGGAGGCGCTCTCCGCTCTTACCGCTGGCACCGTCCTGCTGAGAAAGAGGCCTGCGCTCTGTCAGAAGTCTTCGGGGTGGAACGCGGCTTCCATGCACCGGGATACAGGCAGGGTGCCTGCCAGCCGGGCTCCCCCCCTCGGCCGCTGGTTCCGTTCGCGTGCCACTGGTTCCGCTCACTCTGGGGCTAAAGCGGAGCGGCTCCTCCGCGGATCCGCCAGGATGCAGTACTTTGTCACGGGTGACGTGCGGATGCCGCGGTGGCTGTCATATTGCCCACGGCGAGGGGGGTGTCTTTGTGTGTTCTCATTACGCGTTACAGGGGAGGCGGGCACGTCACGTGCCGCACGCCGTCCCGACAGCAGCCCGGGATGCTTCCTCTTCATCTCCGGGAAAAGCTGTCAGTGGCGCGCCGTCCGTCAGCCGCCAGCAGGGGCTGCTGTGACAGCCCGGCCGCGGGGCCGCCGCCAACCGGCGCAGGTGCGGCTGTCAGCCTCCTCTTACTGGCGGCTCTGATGTCACCACGCGGGCGCCTGTGGATCACCGTCCCGGCAGGCGGCACGTCGAGTCTCCTCGTGCGACGTTCCCGAAATCCCATTCAGTCACCTTCCATTACTGTGTCAGGTGGAAAATTGATTTATGTACGCTCCAGATTCGTGGGGGGGGGGGGCGGGACGTCACCCGCATGTCCTCCCAGATCGCAGAGTGTTTCGTGGGGGGGGTGGGCACACACAATTATCCGCCTGGGATGATAGTTCCTAAAGCCCTCCATGCGTGCCGTCGGCCTACCCCCCCTTACGCGCCCTGTGTGGCCGCACGCTTGGGCAGAGGGCCTGACCGCCTTGGCATCAGGCCTGCAGGTACCTTTTGGAGGCGGTGGCGGGGGGCCCTGGGGGGGATTGAAATACAATTACTATCAGAAATCCACACAGCAGCTGGCAGATTTGAAATGGAGCAATCCACTCTGCGGAGGGGTGCCTTGATGTTATTTACCTCAAGCACACTTGCACACAGCTTTCGGTAGCCTCATTATCATTTGAATCCTCAAGGTGTTTTATAGTTAGCACCCCCCCTTCCACCCCCACAGACACACGCATGCAAACATTATTTGTGTGAGGAGCTGGTCACTGCAATACGTGAAATCTCCTGCCTACCCTGCCTGGCACCCCCATGCCCCCCGCAGTGGTACGACCCGCCCCTGCTTGACTGGCGCTTGTGAAAACACGTTCATTATTTAATCTCCTCTTTATGTTTAATTTACAGGCCATCGCTGCTCAGGCCATATGTTTCCTTTGTTCCCAGTCTGACTCTTTGTCAGTTTTGGCTCACCGTCCCTGATTTACTTCTTCCCCCCTTGGGAACAAAACCAATAAAGAGCCCCTATGGAGAGAAACCTGGCAGAGAGAACCCCCCCCCCCCCTCCCCCGGCACTGAGAGGCTTCTCAGGCTCCTCTGCAGCCCTCAGTCCTCGCTAGCACACACACACACACACGCGCACACACACACACTCTGGCATCCTCGGATCCTCGCCCTTTACGCCGTGGTGGCGGCCGCTGTTGCCGAGGGGGACCTTGCCTGTCAGCAGTGGCTGTGCCGCACGGCACAGCGCCGTTCCAGGTGAGCCAGCGGGGGCCGCGCTCTGCTGTTCTGCCATCGTCATTGACTCTCCCTCCTCTCTTCTCCTTCTCTCTCTCTCTCTCCTCCGTTTCCCTGTCTCCTCAGCACTCCGCACTCTACATGGCCTCATCTGTCTTTTCCAGTGGTCTTTTTTCCCCCCAGGGTGCCGAGTTGTTTTTCCTTTATAGGATGTTGTGGGGGGAGGGGGGGGGGTCTTGCATCGAGTAAATGCCGTGGGGGTGGGCAGCCTCTCTCTCTGCACCTTCTCCCTCCCTCACTCTGTCTGTACTGCACACTTGTTGCTGTCACTTTCTCGGGGATGTGTTTGAGCACCCTGCCGCCCTCCTTCTCTCCTCCTCTGTCTCCTCCTCTCTCCCGCTCCTCCACGCTGTGTGAGGTGTCATGTCGGGGAATCGCTGTGATTAGTTCCTCAGCCCCCCCCCCCCCCAGGCTTGACTGTCTTTGCTCACAGCTGCTCCTTTCCTCTGTGGTTTTGTGTGGTACACACACACACACACACACAGACAAACATTCCCAGTCCTCTTTCTTGAAGGTGGGGGTGGGAGTGGTGGGGGGGCTGGTGTGGCTGCTTGGGGGGGTTCCTGGGTGGGGGGGGCGATCATTGTGGATGGTGCATGTTATCACACTCAAGGCCACTTTCTAGGGTTACCTTCAGAATTTCTTTGTGGTGTTTGTAGAGATGTATAATATATCGGTTATCATATCAGTATCAGACGACATTCATTACAAATCAAGACATCGGCATTGGGCTGCAGTGTCAATCTTGGTCAATATTGCTGGTTGATATTTAGACTTTAGTCAATATTCAAAGCTGGCAACACCAGAGCTGAAGACACAGCTACTAAAATAATGGCGGTGATTGCATTGGAATAGGGGTCTCAAAGTCCCGGCCCCAGCCTGCCAGACGGTTTCATATAGCTCACGACATGTTTGTAATTCATTATTAACTCTAGCCCACATATCGACCGATTGTTTTCCCCAGAGAATAAAAATAATGTAACATCATTTCGCTAATCAGAACTGCTGGTTATTGGTACCCGTTATCGCTACTGGTAATATTAGACTGATTAATTGGTTAGCTATTTGGTTGCTTAAAATTCACTTCCTTATGTAACAACTGAAGGGCTGAAAAGTAACGTGGTGGCTAAGGGCCACATGCCAGTGAGGTAACGGTGGCTAAGAGCCGGGTGACTGAGGTAACAGGGTGGCTAGGGGCTGGGTGACTGTGAGGTAACAGGGTGGCTGAGGGCCGGGTGACTGTGAGTTAACAGGGTGGCTAGAGGTCGGGTGACCGGGGGGTTAACAGGGTGACTAGAGGCCGGGTGACTGTGAGGTAACAGGGTGGCTAAGGGCCGGGTGACTGAGAGGTAACAGGGTGACTATGGGCTGGGTGACTGTGAGGTAACAGGGTGGCTGAGGGCCGGGTGACTGTGAGTTAACAGGGTGGCTAGAGGCCGGGAGACTGGGGGGTTAACAGGGTGGCTAGAGGCCGGGTGACTGTGAGGTAACAGGGTGGCTAAAGGCCAGGTGGCTGTAAGGTAACAGGGTGGCTAGAGGCCGGGTGACTGTGAGGTAACAGGGTGGCTAGAGGCCGGGTGACTGTGAGGTAACAGGTGGCTAGAGGCAGGGTAACGGTGAGGTAACAGGGAGGTTAAGGGCTGGACTACTGTGAGCATGTCTTCGTAACATTTTTTTCGCAACTTCACCTCTTGCCCTGTTTTACTCTGATAGAGGGGCAGGGAGGGGGCGAGTGAGTTTAGGTTTTATGGGGGTAGCGTCTTGCTGAGTTGAGCACTGAGGGCTGCTCTGTGCTACACTGTTAGAAATGACTGTTAGCAGTATTAGCAATGAAGGGTATTTCAAGATAAGGTAAACTTTATGGATCTCCAGGGTAAATTTAGATGCTTATTCCATCAATCCATTTGTGCGAGAGAGGATGAATTCGGCGCTCATGGCAACGAGGGGCAAGACGAGCTGCTGTGGTGGGCAACCAGTCTGATCCGGTGGAGCTGGAATGGGACCAGCTTAGCCCCGCTGCCCTACTGCTGGTGGCCACTGTTTCCTGGGCTCGCACCTCACTCGCCCGGCTGCCGTATGCTCCTCGCCGGCCTGTCCTGGCCGAGCCCAAGCCGCTGCCAGCTGGCAAGCTCCACACGCGGGACAAAGGGTCTCAGTTTCCCCATGAACAAGCTAGCCTCGGTGAGCAAGGTGGCTGCTCTGTGTATTATGGAGCCGCACGTTCCCTGGCTGCTTGCCCTGTCCGTCTACTTTACCCCAATTCCATCAAGCTCACCCCGCTCTCATTTATCTTTTTCCTAATGCAATTTCCACCTTTTACTCCATCATCCCTCTCCCCACCTTATTTAAGCCCCTCCCATTTTCCCGTCTCTCCGTCCTCCGGGCTCCTCCCACCACAAAACATTGCACTGCATTGCACTTCTCTCTTCTTTTTCTTCCCTCAGGTCACCCCCCTTTCCCATTCATATATATATTTCTTGCTCATATCAGCTAACGGTCCCAATATGCTCCCTTAAAATAGTTTCTGTAGTCCCAAGTCATCGATTAAAAGCTAATACGGTATTTTCTCTGCGGATGCCCGACGCCTGGCCACAGAATCGAAGGTTTGGACATGAGGCTCGGGAACAGGCCGTAAGACAAGCCGTCATTGTCTCCGAAAAACCCCGCAGGAATATGGGTGAGAGCGAGGGCAGGGGAGAATTATGGGTAAAAATATCCTACTTGTATTATCCACAGATGGACGAAAGACTTGAATCTTCATGGGTGGATCATGTGAAAAGTTTGACGTTAGTGTCCTGGCCTGGTCTCTGTTCCGCAAGTAATGGGTTGGGACAGTCAGGAAACGTATGAGGGGGGCACAGAGACAGCGGCCAGGACATTCGTGGTGAAGATGCCGCTTCTGTCTGACTCCCAAGAAGGTGGCTAACGAGGATGAGAGCAGCTGGGGTGCAGGGATACAGACGGGGGCCTGTCGCTGGGCTTTCTCTCCCGTCTGCCGTCTCCTTTCCTCCCTCCGGCCCCGTTGCACCTCATCAGTGCCACCGGAACCCCCCCCCCCAGGGCCGCGTCTGAGACCTCTGATGACGGGGTTGGAGGCTCCCATCAACCAGCCAAACAGGGGAGGAAGTGACGCTAAACTCTGTCCCAAAAATACCCACGATTCATTTGGTGTTTTCATCACATGTTCGCTTTGTCGTGTGATATTCTACCAGCACGTTAACCGCTCAGCTCGGAATTATTGGTGCGTCTCCTGCTATTCGGCGGCGCCGTGCCAGGCACAGGTACCCCGTCTTTCACTTTGGGCCCCTGGATCCACCTCAAAGGAGCGCGAGGGCCCTCGCCCCGCCTGCCGTAGCGGTTGGGCTGTCAGACACACACTGAGATTCCAGTGGGAGAGACGCTGACCCCTTGTGGGCACAAAAGGAACGCGATGGACAGCCGCTGCCCGAGTGGGCGGCCGCCCGTCGGGGCTGGAGTAGCGCGGCGTTCCGGGGGAAGAGCGGGCGAGCCTCGGCACGCCGGGAGCCGTCGGCTAAAATCCCATCATTAAACCTCTCTCGTGGCACACGGCTGTGTTTTTCAGGTCAGACCGGCTCGCGGAGAGGAGTTTTCCTCTGCCGCTGTGAATACCTGTCATTATCTCCGCGCCGTCTCGCCACGGCTGCGAAGCCGGCCTGGCCCGTCCCAGCGCATCGCCGCTAATCCTGGGCTTCTGCTTTTTTTCCCTGCACCTGCCGCCAGGGATGTGGGGAAGGCGGCTTTGGCTGCGAATGCAGCACCGGTGGTTGTAAGGGGCGTGCTGTCCTGGCTCCCCAGCCCCCGCACTTCAAACGGGTTCCCGTGCTGCTGGGTGGGGAGTCAGATCTGCCCACACGGCCTCCTCTTGTGCTATGCTGGGCCCCTGTTTTGTTTTGGGACCCCGCCCACCCACACAATGTTAGCGCCAGGAGATCCAGTAAAGTGTCTCACATCTTTACCTGCTGGGGGTGGGGGGCGGGGTATAGGGGCCCAATGCGGGATAGCGGTATCACACAGCTAGCCCTGTCACAGTGCCTCTCTCCCTCCTGCCTGACACGACGCTCGTGAGTCGTGAGGACCTGCACTTGGCTCCATCTCCACCCATCAGCAAATCCTACGCTGTGCAGCTGACCCCATTGGTCGGTTTTTGCTGACTGGCGCCCCCCTCTGGCAGTTCTTAAGGACGCGCTCTCTTGGCTTCATGTGGCCAGCGATCTGGTTATTTATGTGCTTCCTACCACAGAAGAGCAGTAAAAGCCCTGGAAGACGTTGAGCTGCTGGTTGCGGGTTTAATTGCAAAAGATTCGTCTGAGTTTGGCTTCGTATGGGCTCCATGTGGTGGAGTCCCAGTGCTCGCTCTCTGCATCAGTAAGACCGTCACCCCTTGTAAGAGGATGCTGTTTTTCAGATCAGACGCCGTTGTGATTTGCCGTACGACAGATGGTTTTAGTATGGCCGGTAACACGGCAGAGCCGTTTAATATCCTTCAGGTGCTTAACGACAGCCGAGCGTGGTGCCATTTCGAGAGAAAGGAGAGAGAGAGAGAGAGAGAGAGAGAGAGAGCTTCCCCGGCATTGCCTGAAGATGCCGTAAATATCACACCCGTTTGCCGAAGCCTGTTTCGAGCGAAACAGAGCGAGAGCGGGCGGACGAGCGAAGCCCTCGAGCGCATGAGTTAATTAAGGCCTGTGGTGAACGACGAGATTTCAGCATCTGTAGCTTTCGTCACATTTTTGCGAGCCTGTCTCAAATATCACGCGAGCCTCTGCCAAATTATCTTAATTAGGGTTTTAATTAACATCATCACATGACTGGGTGATGCTCTCTGCAGAGACGTGCCGATGGAGCAAGCCGGCGTTGTTGACATGGAAATTTGTCTCCCTGGGGGGTGGGGTGATGTCGGGTGTGATGTCAGGGTGACGTCGGGTTGTGGAAGCACCATGGAACAGCTGTTTGTTCTTTAGATGAATCGAGATGCTTGTGGACATCCAGCTTAGGAATGGGAGATCCTCAGGAGCTGGCCGGCGAGCCCAGGCCTGCACTGACGCGGCCGGGGGGTGTGTAAATAGCACGGGGCCATTGGGTCGCCGCACCACGCCCCTTTTGTGTTCCGCAGGTTTGCCCCCTTCTTGGTTGGGATGTTTGCTCGAGCATCCAGCTTCTCCGTGGTCTGCCTGGTGAATAATAACTGTGCTCCCAAGTCATTTCAGCATCCCTCTTGTTGTCTAGTTGACGGCCGTCCTTCCTGCCCCCGGCCCTAGGGGGCGCTCTGTCCTTTCCCTCCCACGGGGTGTTGCTTCCTCTCCAGGCTCTTGGCGTGTTTCTCCCGTGCTGTGGCTGACATGGGTGAGTGTCAGAGGCGTGTCGAGCCACCCGCTGCCGCGTCCCGAGTCTAGCTGGCTGTGTCGGTCCAGCCCCCCCACACACATACACCCGCCCCCCCCCCGCTGTGAAGCTGGATTATCTCAGCGGGATTCTCAGGTTGCCCCTCAGCGATGTTCCAGCAGGTTTCCAGCATCGAGGGGGTGGGGCTGAGGTGCCGACTGTCACCTCCACCCCCGAAATCAGTGCCGCTGACTGATTTGAGGCCTGAACAGCCCACATGACTGTCCCCTGTTATCAGCACCCTGTCCTCACCTCGTCCTTGCTGTTGTCTCACCCCACCCCATTAACTGTCAGCAAGCTGTTTCACATCCTGTGTGAGTGGCCTGCTGGGAAATGAAACCTCCCCCCACCCCCTTACCAGTGGTGACAATGACTGTTAATGTTAGAGAAGGCAGTAGCTGGGGTTCAGAGGCATGCTAGTGGGGGCTGGCTGCATTTATGCGAGCAGGTGCATTGTGGTCCACGTGACCGCTGTTGTACCCGTGAGCCTCCATAACGTCGGTGTTGCATAACAGCCGATTAAGATGACAGTAATAAGCAGAAACATTTGTTCTCGTATGGTCTAAACTCATCTTCTGTTTGAGGGGGTTACCAGAGGTCACAAGGGTTGTTCTATAGGGTTCTCAATCCCCCAACCTCCCTCCCCACTCGTGTTGTTATTTGTGGAGCAAATTTATCTTAATGCTTGGTGGTATAGCTTCTTCTCCAGTATAGCTAGGGAGGCTGAGACTGCGGGAGCCTGGCTGCTTAATTATAGCCCCTGGCGGTGCTAATTCAGTCCAAGGCAGGCTGTATGCAAAGAGACCATTAGGGGGCGGATGCGAGACAGAGGTCTTACAGAGCCTCTGACCCGTCCTCGGAAGATGGCGGCCGGCTCACACGGCCCAGAGAAGCATTAGTGGGACTTATGCTCTGTCTCAGACAGACACACAGGCAGGCGCCACTGATCCCGCCTACAGCTGCAAAGGAACAGGAAGTAAACAGATGCGTAAATAGTGCAAAAGGCAAGGCGTGAGTGTGAGACAATAGAGACAGTGCAATATGATTGTGCAAGGGAGGAGTAAATAGATAAATAAAGGTGTGTACATGTGATGTGCAGAGTTGGCCATACCTCTGTAGGGTGCTGCCGCATGTCTCTGAATGTTTTCCTGGCGGGCATTATGGTGGGTGGGTGGGGGGGGGGGGCGCGTGTCAGCGCGAGGTGGTGTAATGCCTGCTGGCAGCTGGCAGAAAGGGTTTCCGGTAACACTGGAATGAGCCAGGGGCTAAAGGTGCCCCGAAAGAGCGCCCCTCGGAGGGCATGGGCGGAACTGCTCGCACTGTTGTCAGAATTTGCCGCCATCTTTTTCTGTGCAACTGACTCCCATTCCAGTAACAAAAGAATCAGACGAAGAAGAATGTCTCTTTTGTGGGGGAACACCCCGAAAAACGATTACTTGGGCTTTCTGGCATTTTACGCAATTTGTTCCAGCAAAGTCAGCAAAACCCCCACATGCAGACACCAACACTACCCCCACCCCCCTACAATTTAATGAGCCTTTCTACCCCCAACCCTGCACTCTTTAAACAAACACCACTCCCCTAAGGTTGCTTAACCCCCCCCCCCCCCCACC
>JAODKL010000025.1:42432-52812 GCA_026780765.1 Petrocephalus schoutedeni | reverse complement strand
TCTTCTCTCACTCTTGCATTCTCTTTCTTCTCTTATGCCCCTCCTCTCTTTCTTTGCTGTGTGACGTCCTGACCACTAACGGCTACATATTAAGAGATAATTTCATATCCTGAGGTTAGAAACCGGCTGAGACTGGCTTGTGCTTTTTGACTGTGCCGGGCACCCTGGGTAAGGGGGGGGGGGGCAATCGGGAGAAATGTGACTCTTCTACTTTTAAAGTGACAGAATCGTCAAGCGTGTTTAAGGGTGACACCCCCTCTGCTCGCTTTGAAAGCTTATGATGATTGACACCAGTAGATATATTTTTTCACGCACTTTGCCATGACAGCATAGTCCTTTTAGGACATTTTAGGCTTTGCACTAGTGCCGAACCTCTTTAATATACCCCTAACTCACCCATCCCTCCCCCCTTTCTGAAATTTAATCCAAAAAAATTTTCGAACTCCACACAGACTCTTTCAACGTCTATATGTTCGGGTATTGCCAGTTTAGGAAAATTCTCGAAAGACCCTTGGTACGAAAGTGGCTGGTTAACGGTTGGTGGCCAGAGACGCAGCCCGTTGACCCAAACAGAACTTAATAAAGTTCAACATGAGACAGCTCTGAAAACCTGATTTTATGTGTTTGTTTTTGTGCTTAGCGATTAGCGAGTGCAGGGTAAGTTCTCGATAAGCTCCTATTGTCTTATTTAGAAATAAGATCATTCACCAAAACGGCAAAATAAAATAAAATGAGCCACTAGAAAAAGTGTAAAAAATGTTTAAATTCTCATCCCTAAGCTCAAGCCAATATTACCTTTTTTGGGGCCTGTAAAGTTCCCGCATAGCCCAGGTCGAGTCCAGTCATGGGTTAGGATAGACCCTCATCATTCTGTCATCTCTGTCTTGACAATGGCATTTTTTTCTCTCTCTTTTTTACGTAAAGCTATATGCTCTTGGTCAAGTGTAGCCGGAGCTATTGTCCCTAGATTGTTCCCTGATGTGGCCTTGAAAGTGAGTCATTAAAACTTCAGAGATCTCTTGTGCGGGGTTGAGTCCCCCTCCCCGGCTCTCCAGTCACAGCAGACAAAGCCCCCTTTCTGAGCGCCGTGAGCCCCCCCAAGCCAGCGGCCAGCTGTGCCACCCTGACCCAGCTGTCGGTTCGATCGCTCCTCGATGCGGCTCGACGTCGGACTCGCTGCTAGCCCTTCTCACAGGTGCTAAATTTAGTGCTGGTATTGTTCTACCATATATTTCTCAATGCAATCTATATATAAATGTGTATGTAAGTATATATGCTTGTGTCTGTGTGTGTGTGTATATACACTGGATGGGAAGCAGTGCCATTCCAGTTTCCGGTCTACTTCAGCGCAGTTTCTAGGTTTGATTTAAGATGCTGATTTACTGCGATCTGTAATTTACAGTAGCTGTAACTGGGGCTCATTCACTTCGTCAGTTCATTGTGATATTACGTTGCTCTAGAGCAGTGGAGGGCGATCGTACCTGCAGATGGCCGCGGTGTATGCAGGTTCTCGAGGTAACCTTTAGGTCAGCTGTTCTAACCCAGGTGTGAGGACTCGTCAGCCAATCAGCCCTCTAATTAGTAACCTAATTAGGGAGTTGCAGTGAAAACATGCATACACAACAGCCCTGGATAAGATTTGATTTGCCACCACCGGTCTAGTCCTGCACCTGTGCCAGGTATTCTGTGTTCCTGATCGGCTGGGAGCTGGGAGAGAGCAAACACGTGGACAGTCCGGTGAAACACTGGTCTAGAGTATGGATTCAAAAAAGAAATTCATTGAGCGATTTGATGACCTAAGCAAACAACTGTATAGTTTCAAAGTTGGGGGGGGGTCAATATTTAAAATAATTACTTAAAAAACTGATTATGTAAGTATCAGCTTATTTTGTCATGACACTTATTCCAGATGCCTCCATAGACAGGGGTATTAAATAAAGATTTTGACGGTTGATGTCATTTGGAGCATGCTTAGTCCATCACGGGGAATGTGGGCCAGCTGTGATTGGCCAACAACAGGCCATCGTCAAATGGCATCTGCGAGGAAGTCACTCCGCTGTGCCTTCCATAGCAGATGCTGTGTATGGATAGTGGTAGCTAGGGTACTTCCTAAAGATGAACCTCATCAGGGGGAGAGATTTTGCGTCAGCTGTCGGCTAGAGCTTGCCGGAAGACCTGTGGGGGGAAACATCGAGGCCAAGTGGAAGATGATATGGTCTGATGAGCCCAAAACTGAACATCGTCCTAAGAACACTGTTCCTACTGTGAAGCATGCGGGGTCCCAGGATGTTATGGGCATAGCGGTCTGCTTCAGGGACTCAAGCCTATGGAAAGAGGGGGCAGAAAGGGATGGCGTGAGCTATGGCGACAGCTACATGAGAGATGCGGGAGCAACCGTCCAGAACGTTGAATGTCTATGCTAGCAATTTGTCGTTAAATTAAAATAGTTTGTTGATTTGAAATCTGCTGCAATTTCTGTTTTTATTTATTTATTTTATTTCTATTTCATGTTGCAAAAAAAACAAGAATTTCCGGTGGGTTGAATACTTTTTTATTGTGTATATTTACTGTGAGACCTCACTCCACGCCATGTCGTTCAATGCTTTTTCAATATGGTACGTTTTTCGTAACGCTCAATACGACAGTAATATTCCCCGAATGGGACATCGCTGGTAATTCCCCATGGTCTTTGGCTTCAAGCGATAACACAAGATGCTCCCATGGCGCTGAAATGTGCTTCGTACGAAACGCACACGATCTGTTATTAGTACAGTCGTTTACATACAAAAATTCTTTTTTTTTCCCCCTACACATCGTGCCTAGAAAAAAAGTGTCAGAAATGATTGCAAGTTATGGACCAATTCGTAGAGAGTGACCCAGATTATGAGCGGAGCTCTAAAGCTTTGTCGGATTTTAAGGAAATATCATACTACAGAACTCCTTTGTGAGCAAAAAGGGAAACGGTAATGGACCATTGATGGCTGTCGCCAAGACGCCCAAGTCTCCATCAGCGTGGCCCACCGTCTAAAACATCAAATTCTTAATACACAAGGTTGTGTATATTAAATTACATTTAGCATATTATCATTGAATAAAAGTTATATATTTATAAAATATAACAACAGAATTATTTATTTGTGCTTGCAACCCTATTTTCTTGGAGTGTATCTCAGGCATTATCCAGGGTCTTGCTGTATTTGTGTGCTTTGCTCCTGTATCAATGGTAATAAATCTTCTAAAAGCACCAGCATGTCACTGATGGCTTTGATTATTGATCATTTCTAAGACATTATCCCTTATGACCAATTAGCATTTTTTTGGTGTATTTCTGACTGTGCTGTGCTATAGAATGGCAACTCCTGACTGCAAGCAGACGTCTATATCGGAGCCTTATGTCTGTCAGGCGAGCCCAAATAAACCCCTGTGCATACGCCGTGTCCCCCAAGACCGGGTCCGCGCAACACTTCCATCTTCATTGGCTTGATTAAGATGAGAGAATGTAATTCTGAACAAATTGGTGGCCTGGAGCTTCTAGTTGTGGTGTTGGCAGCCAGGAGTGTTGCTGCATAATTATGGATCACTGTAAGACGGATCTCGGCCGGAAATCGAGAGCCTATGGCAGAGAAGCAAAGAAGTGGGAGGTACTTAACGTGGGGAGAGAGCCATCCTCAGCTTCCTGTTGTGGAACAACACAACATGGCTTCTCATGCAGATGATGGCTTATATGTCTGTTGCCGATGTACAGCTGGACCCAGCCCATCCACCCCCCCACACACATCACCTTGCCCCCTGTTTGCAGCCTCCCAACACCACCTCTTTCTCCCCAGGCGAGAGCAGAAATGAAATTGATTAGTAGCGCAGTTTAAAAATAGAAGGGCCGGTTGCCACGGCAACCCTTGCAATGAGTTGTTGCCTTGTTTAATGAAGACCTGGATTTAAGTGTTTTATTTGCGCGTGAGCCGAATCGGGACTGTGTGATGTGTGACTGAAGACATGGGCCTTGCGCGTACATGTTTGCATTAGGAGATAGTGGCTTTTTTTTCCTTCTTTAAAAAAAGGCTTTGCCATTTGTCATGAGTTTTGGGGTGTATTCCCAGAGGAGGAATTTGGGTCATGTCACTCAGCATGTGAACTTGTTGAACTACCTGTGTTTTGTAGACCCGCTTACAGAAAAAAAAATATATTTTTTCCTTCTTCCTCCTCCTCTCACCGAGCCAGAAGTACACCCTGCTACTCTGTGCACCAACTTTAATGTGGCCTAGGCCAGCCAATTACAAGTCTGTTGCTATGGGCGCTGCTTCCTAATTAGTCTTGTTAGTGACAGGAACTAGCTGTATGCAAATGATGTCCGTACTCCCATATTAAGCGTCTCCGCCTCCCGTGTACCCCTCCGACCCCCCCCCCGTGAAATATGAGAGGGGTAGCAGACAGTGGGTTGATGGTTACGTTGAGCTTCCATTGGGGAAAATCACCCCGTTCCTTTAAGACCGTCACTCCGGTGACCCCATTGCCTCCGCTTTCGGGCCTCCGCAGTCCTCAGCCGTCTCGCGTTTTGCTCCCAGCCACTTTTTAATGAGACGGCCGCTCTGCTATGCGCGTGCCTCTTTCTCTCTTTCTCCCTTTTTCTTGCCATTTTATCTAATTGCGTTGTAGTCGTCTGGCCTCCTAAGGCGGCGGTTTGCCCTCCCGGCGCAGAGTGAAGGCTGTTTGGCTCCAGTTCATTTTCTGTAAGTCACGATTGTCTTATGACAGTGAGAAAAAGGCTTGTTAACGAGGGATGATTGCGGCTGATTCCTGCTGGTCTGTGCCCCTTAACGACTGATTATATTAATGCTGTTTCACTTGGCATCACCGGCCTTTATTTTTTTTAAATATGAACTGATATTAATAAATGCATTGTCATTGTAAGGGTGAGATTTTTCCAAGCTTTCGCTGCGTTTAAATGTTTTGTTGGGGTGGGGGTGGCGGGGGGGGCTGGGTTAGGCGGGAATCAGCTGGTTAACAAGTCAGTGACAGCCGACTGTGTGCTACAAAGGGAATTGGCAGCGAAGTACAATAAGGCACTGCCCACACCGAGACCTAACCGTGAGGAAATTGTACGATCTGAATAAGAAAAAGACTAGCATCTTGTCCGGAGTGGACTCCAGCCTTGTGCCCCATGTTGCCTGTGATTGGGCCCAGGGCCCCCATGGCCTTGACCAGGATATGCAGCTGGAGGATGGATGGATGGATGGATGGATGATCGATCAATTGATGACATGAACAAACAAACTGGGAGATAGGAATGCAGCTCGCATTGACGTAAGGGTTGTAATAACTACTGTTTCCCTGAGCTCAGGTGATTCATCATCCTGACGTCAGTTAAGTGTCAGTCCCCTGCCTAACCGGTTAGTCCTCTCCCAGTGACGCCTACAGTCATATTATAGCTGAGGACGGTCGGCGGGCAGCCGTCAGCTCGCGCCTAAGCAATACAGAGCTCTTCATCACTGCTTGTCCTGTAAGCGACGTAAAAGGAATCAAAACTGGAAGAAGAAGGAAAAAAAAAAAAAAAAAACAGACGACATCAATTTTGAGAATTTGCATGCAAATACTCCGCTCGTGTTTGATTAACGGTGAAAGCGTGGAGTAAATCTGTCGGCTTTCGAGTTGACAGTTTGAAGGCCGGTTGGCTGCTCCGGCAGACTGCTGACAAGCGGCTTGTCCTGTCAGTCTGGCTGCCTCCTCCACTGCCGCCGCTTTAAACGCTGCTTTATAGCGCCGATCTTTAAAAACATGGAATTACCCCACCCTCCTGGAAGGCATGACAAATTGCTGGCATTTCTTCTTGGTGGGTGTCTGTTGTGTCTCTGGTCTTCCCAAGGCAGATTCTCTGCTGTTTGCCGACTGAGAGTGTGTGTGTGTGTGTGTGTGTGTGTGTGTGTGTGCGTGTGTGTGGGCTCCCGGGTTTTAGCCTCCCTCGCGTCTGACAGGAGAGGCGAGCTGTTGTGGTCTCCACGCCGATATATCGATCTGTAGGGAGTGCTGTTATTGTCCTCACTCCGTCTGTGCAGTTTTCGGGTACCTCCCCTCTTCTTAGCTCGGAAATCAGCGCCAGGCTCGGCCCCTTCGCGCCCACTTACGCCCACCTTTGCTTGAAAGCGCACGCACTGTTCAGAGGTGAGAGCGCAGATGTTTATTTTAATCAGTCGATCCCTGTAAAGTGCTAGTATAAAAAGGCAGCAGTATTTTGGTATCCCAGGGCTGGGTTATACCACCCATCCTCCAACATGCCGGCCTGAAGACGTCGCTAACATCAATTTCACGTCCCGTCTCGGGAACGCCTATCCTGTCGTAAGTCAGCGTCGAGCCGGACAAGTGGAATTTATGGAGATGCGCATATTAAGGGCACGGGCGCCATAAATTTGGTGACATCACTGCGGCGTGGGAAATCGATGCGGCGCTGGACCGGCTCATGATCTCGCGGCCGTGGCGGTAATCTCCAGGGCTAATTGAGGGTGCGGGAGCCAGTGGCTGTATAAATCCCAGGCAGCCGGCGCTTTTTAACACGCCTGTCCTCGTGACACACTCAGCCGATCCAGCCCCCCCGACGGGAAATCGATGGCCTCCCATTCGCCCGCCGTGCTGCTTCCCCGTGCTGCCCTCCCAGAGCTGGGGGCGGCTTCTGCCCCTGAACCGGTGTCCATATGTGTTTGGGTCAAGGGGCCGACCTGCCCCGGAATCGATCCGCGAGCAGAGATGGGGGCAGTTAAGGTTATTGCGGCTCGCTGCATAAAGGCCCCCGTGTCTGCAAGGCGCCTGCTGCCATGTGACAGGGGCACTGAAGAGGCTCCCTCACGCCCACATGTGCCATGCAAGGGGTTTTGATCAAGGGGATTATTCACAAACCCTGAAGCCCCTCCTCCCCCCGCCCCTCCGCCCCTCCGCCTCCAGACAGCCTCTGCAGGGTCATGTGCTGCCGTATGAAGCTCATTTCGTGTCCTTCACGGCCGTAAACGCGGCGCCATCTCCGCAGAGCTGATGAAAGGAGAGAGAGCTGGAACGTGACCACGGTGTGGCTTCCTGTGCCCGGGCCCTGCAGGCGGGGCTCTCTTCTCTCTCTTTAATCAGCGGCATGGCAGTACGGGAAACGCATGGCAGATCTGCGGGGGTGGGATCCTGCAATGAGCAGGCTTTCAAACCCCCCCCCCCCTCGCCCGGCTCATGGTAATGCTAGTGATGCACCCAGCTTGTAAGCTGGTTATAACTGCATTAGTTAAACGGTCATTAGCGTCAGTACCGGCACCATTACCTCCCGGGGGGGCGGGCAGGCTGCACTCCCCCCCACCTTACTCTTCCTCACTTTCTCACGCAGATGGCCTCCTCGCTGTGCGGGAATAAGTATCGACGCAGAGAGCAAGGTGACAAGTAATTTCTGAGATGGATTGATTCGATTTAGAGGGGACCTTTAGGATCTGGGGGTGTGCGGTGCCCTCTTCAGTTAAGGCGACGGTGTGGGGGTGGGGGTGGCCGCACCGCCCCGCCCCTCCTCGCGCTTGCAAGGACCCTAGATGGGCCCAGCAGGGATCAGTGGTGCCCCCCCCACCCCCGATAACGGAGGCCAATCAGTAAAAGCATGTTAGTGTAACATGGCTCGGCACCGTAAATTAGCTGCCCGCATTAATGACTCTTCCGAGCACGCAACTTAAAGCGTGTCTGAAGCAGGGATGCCTTTACGGGGGCCGGGGGGGGGGGGCTCTAAAAATAAATTGGAGTATTTTCTCCCGACTCTCATTGCAACAGTTGGGGGTGTGTGGGGGGGGGGGCTGTCCTTTGGAGCGCTCACCTTTAATGGCTCCTGTTCAAAACGTCCTGCTTCTGGATGCCTGAGTGGCTTTTCAATTAAATTCCAGTTGAATGTACGGCATCGGCCTCAATCAGCGCAAGCAGGCCTCCGTAGCCGCGGCATCACGGGGGGGAGGCGTCGTCTTCTACTGTCTTCAGGACCTCAGGCAGGGGATTCTGGGTAAGAGAGGCATGGATGGCTGTGGCACGAGAAGCCTTACAGTCACCAAGCAGTGGGGGTGGGGGGGCTGTGATGTCACGGTCCCCCTGCGTGAGCCTTGTCGCTGCTCTGGGCAGATTGACGGCCCTTTATGTGCCCCGTCCCGGTATGAAAACAAGCTGCCGCTTTGTCCCCATCAATTAAAGGCGAATTAAAGGTCTCATATCAAAGGACCTGTCCTGATAGCCCTCTACAAAGGGCAGAGGGGAGCTCAGGGTGGGGGGGGCAGTAAGGCTTGTCACGCTGAGAGCAGGACGAGCCTTATTTCCCTGGCAGCTGATGAGAGGGCTGTTAACTGTTGTTGTGTGCATCTGAAAACAGAGAGTGGTGAGGTAAGGGTGTGTGTGTGGAGGGGGTGTCTAATTGTGCTGCAAACCACATTTTATACATCCACACAGGATGGCTAAATCACCCCCTGCCCCCCCCCCGGCACGCGTGCCACGGTGAGTCTGTGTTGACGAGGACAGGATGGTGACCGTTGCTTGGGGGGAAGTGGGTGTTGCCTGAGGTGAGTGTCAGGGCAGGAAGCAGGCCTCTGCTACCCCCATGGTCCTAGCGTCCCCTGGATGGCACACCTTACTGGTCCATTTCCATGGGTGTGAGCCCTACACAGTACAGACAGCATTGCCTTTATTCCAAATCGGTATTAATTGCCTCTGATTCACACCGCAGCCTTGCCCCGGGGTGTTCGGTTAGTCACCAGAAACACATTCATGCACTAGGGGTCACGAATCAGAATGGCGTGTGTGTGTGTGTGCTGCTGTGCAGGGCAGCCTGCTGTGTGTCCATCCCCATGTGTCTGTTTG
The DNA here is from genome assembly GCA_026780765.1 of Petrocephalus schoutedeni. Lineage (NCBI taxonomy): Eukaryota > Metazoa > Chordata > Actinopteri > Osteoglossiformes > Mormyridae > Petrocephalus > Petrocephalus schoutedeni. The sequence continues at coordinate 43,965 of JAODKL010000025.1, read as the reverse complement.
CATTTCTGCGTATCTGTGTTTGTATCTGTGCCTGTGTGTCTTCGTGTCTGTGCCTTTGTGTCTCTGTGTGTCTGTTTCTGTGAGTGTGTGTGTATCTGTGTGCCTTTGTGTCTCCGTGTGTCTGTTTCCGTGAGTGTGTATCTGTCTGTGTGTATCTGTGTGCCTTTGTGTCTCTGTGTCCCTTTCTGTGAGTGTGTGTGTATCTGTGTGCCTTTGTGTCTCCGTGTGTCTGTTTCTGTGAGTGTGTGTCTGTCTGTGTGTATCTGTGTGCCTTTGTGTCTCTGTGTCCCTTTCTGTGAGTGTGTGTGTATCTGTGTGCCTTTGTGTCTCTGTGTGTCTGTTTCTGTGAGTGTGTGTCTGTCTGTGTGTATCTGTGTGCCTTTGTGTCTCTGTGTCCTTTTCTGTGAGTGTGTGTGTATCTGTGTGCCTTTGTGTCTCTGTGTGTCTGTTTCTGTGAGTGTGTCTGTCTGTGTGTAACTGTGTGCCTTTGTGTCTCTGTGTGTCTGTTTCTTTGTGTGTGTGCGTCTGTCTGTGTGTATCTGTGTGCCTTTGTGTCTCTGTGTCCCTTTCTGTGAGTGTGTGTGTCCCTGCCTGCCTCTGAGTCTCCAGCAGACTCCCAGGCCTTCCTGCAAAGCGCTACACGTGTTGTATTGATGATCCATGACGGCTCCGGCTTGGTAATGAGCGCGCAGGAGCCCTCAGGCCCCCTCCCTCTTTCTTCCTTTCTTTCTCTTTTTTCTGCCTCCCTGCTCACTTAAACGGCCTCCCATCCCACACTGGACAGGCCCCCCCACCCCTCATGGGGGCCGGCTATCGTGGAGGAGCCCCGCCCCCTCCCATGCCCTGGCACAGCCATCGGTGGCAAAACGAAAGCTGGCACTCGCAACCAGCCAGTGCCCGGCAAATGCAGGCATCCAGTCCGCCTTCCCTTGACAAAGGGGGGGTGTCATCTTCACACTGGACAGGGATGCTGGATGGCCCTCCATGGCCCTCTGGGGGCCATCCCTGCCTATCGTGCGCACGCTCATCCCGCCCCCCCATTTGTTTTGCGTTTATTCCACGCCGGATCCCGCGGGCGGCTCTGTGGCGGCGGCTCATGAATTATTTAACAGCCAATCGCGGTTCGGGCTGCTTTCCCGGCTGATTTATTTTAATGATTCTCAATAAAGGCTCAGGTTACCGTGAAGCGCTCGGCACGGTAAGGGATAATTAATCACCCGGCCGAAGGTATGTGACACTGCGTGGGCGGGACACGCTGCGGGTCAGGGGCGCGGCAGGCGGGCGGGGCCAGCGAGAGGGGGAGGCGGCCGAAACACGTGGGCCCGCGGTTTAGCCTCTGGCCGGCCGCGTCCCCCCCCTACACCCCCGCATGCCAGCGATACTTCATTAATCCACTCGAGCGGCTCAGTGCCTCGCCAGTCGGCATTGTGCGGAGATTGCAGGGTTTCCCAGGAAAATCCCGCCGGCTGCAGTGCGGCTCGGAGCACCATAATCAGGAAATAATATGCAGCACTAGGGAGGGAGGCGGAGATC
>JAODKL010000023.1:242989-257865 GCA_026780765.1 Petrocephalus schoutedeni | reverse complement strand
CCCCCCCCCCCCCCCCCCCCCCCCCCCGCCCCATACTGCAGCACACATGACAGCACGGATAAATGTACGAAAACCAATAGAGAGCTGACCGCCCCATAATAGATATTAATGTGGAAAGTGCCTGTCACTCAGTCCATAATGAATCAGGCTGCCCTAATGTACTCAGGCTTTCGAAACTTCCCCATGTTCTCATTCTGTTTTTTTAGCACCGCACGGCTCCTGGACACAGCCAGGCCCCGGCCTCCCAGCCCAACGGCCCGCCTGGGCCTCAGGCCGCTCCTGTCCCGTGAGAAGCTCAAGGTGATCCCCCAGCCCAGCTCTGTCAAGTCGGGGAGCCCAGCTCAGGAGCAGAAGGGTCAGCATGGCTCTACCTCAGTCAGGGTACTTCAGGCTGTGTTTATGTGAAGGACCCCACGAGAGCAGCTTGTAGCTTTGTGCACTAGCACTCGCTAAGTGCGTGCACAGGTACACACACACACACACACACACATGTGCGTGCGCAAAAACAGCAGCATAACAGACATGGATCGACAGCCTCCTGCTGTGAAGAGCAAAGCACTCATTTTTCATATTATGTTTTTCCATAAAGTACCTAGCTACAAGAAGCAGAAGCTGTAACTCTGTAAAAGAGCCGTGGACCCCGAGAGCCAGGCCTCTCCTGAGGCGGACGCACGGCACCCACAGCCGCACCACCGCCAGGCACATGCTTTGTTTTCCTTGCCGCATGAGCTTTCTTTATTTAATTTTTTCCCTTCCACGACCTTGACCTGTATCCCCGCTCCATTGCTCTGTCACGCATGACGAATGCCAATAAAAAATAAAAAAAGCTGCACTGCCACCCAGCCAAATAATTACCCATAAAAGTTGTAAATACCAGCCAAGGGAGTTCTCTCTTTCTGCTCTTTGTGTTTCTTACCAGAATTAAAAACACAGAAATATGCTGTAAAATGCCCTCTCCACCCTGGGTGTGGCTAAAAAAAAAGATTCAGTGTGTCCCTGCTTAAAATAATTATTGATTAGAAACTGCATGGTCCTGCACAGAAAAAGCCCCTTTTGATTGATTTTTTCCCCTCTCCTAGACGAACAAATATATATTAGAGGTGATATGAATTAAAGGGTGTTTTGCTTCAATTCATCTAAATAAGAAGACAATGCATTTTTTTGTTACCACGGAAACATGATAACATCATTCCCTGTCTGTTGCTCAACAATCAATTAATTTAACGCCATTGTTCTGATGTTTACTGTTCTATTAAGAACTGAAAAGTCTGTTTCAGCCTTTTTTTCAATTCCCAAGCTCGGGGTGGTGATAATTACACCCCCCCCCACCAAAATACAAAAGCATCTGTCAGGAAAATCAGGTGCCTGGGTCTGGGACAGCACGGCGAAGGGGCTGCTCTTTTGTTTGCTTCCGAAATTCAGCTAAAACTGTGTCAACAAGCCACCAGGGTGAACAAGGGACAATGGGGGGGGGGGGGGGGGGGGTAGGGGGGTCCAGCACAGGCCCAAACAGGGCTGCTACGTTTGTCCCGAATCATCCAAACCTACTGGCTGTTCTCGCTGACAAGAACGCTCTATTTTTAGTGAGAACACATGTCAGTGTAGGGTCACCTGCGTCACCCACACTTACACACCACGCTGGCATCAAGATCCAAGGGCGTAACTTTGCGTTGAGCATGGGGGGGGGTTGAGGTCTCCAACCATTTAAGGGTTGTATTGCCTGGTTTTGATTTTTGGGGTGGGACTTGATGATAAACCTGCCCTGCATAGTCTTTTTTTTCTCTCTCAGCCTAACACCCCCCCACCCCCACCCCATATGGTCTTTCCTCTGACCCAAGTGTACCCGGACTGCCCAGCACCCCCAGCAGCTCTGATAGACTAAGGACTCTTAGGACTTAGGGAAAAGATGATACAGTGTAGCTTAAGAGAATAAAAGTCACAGTGCACAGATGCCCGCACATGCAAAGACTGCCTGTTTGTGTAGGACTGCCTCGGACCGCTCACTCCCCTAAAGTGAGGACAGCACAGGCTAATGGCACAGGCTAACGGCACAGGCTAACAGCACAGGCTAATGGCCCAGGCTAACGGCACAGGCTAACAGCACAGGCTAACAGCACAGGCTAACAACTCGCACGCCCACTGCGCTGCACAGACCATATACACCTGCACAAAATTACTGCAGCCAAATCAACCTTCCTCCGGAATGATAAATTTAAAGCGGGTAAAGAGATAAAATTACGCACTCCTGCTAAAAGCAGCATGCCTCGTACTCTGAGTCCTCAAGCTACCAGTACGAGAAGAAGGTAAAGCAGAGTCTCTGTGGCTGAGCGCCGGTGACCGGAGGCAGCCAGCGGGCGAGCGTTGATGGTCGGGGCCTCGCATCGACGTTCACGCCCAGCTTCCTTCCTGGGACTGACGGCTCTAATTTGCAAGTCTTGCTGATTGGCTCCCTTTAGGTTGCTGAGAGTTGGTCAGACGGATGATGAGCAGACTGTCAAGAAACGCTTGGCTTCGCACTGAGTACATGTCTGTTTAAATATGTGTGCTTTATGTTCATGGGTTTGTTACTTCTTGGTTTGAAGGACTTACAAAATACCTGCAAAGCAGCACATTATACAGTATATGGTATATACGGATGGTATCAGAAACTATTAACCGACCGTCGTGCATATACCTGTCATTTAAACAACTTTACTTAAGTGATTGTTTAATGAATAACTGAATTAATTGAATTAATGAATTCACTGAATATGTTTTATCTTAAAAAATAGTTTGTAAACAGTTGATAATGCCCAGCCACCGAAGCGTCACAATTGAGTTAACTGCTAAGTGAGGAAGAAAGCTTGTGGGCCCGCCACTGATCGCCAGTCGCTGAAACACTATTTTTCTAATTGCTGTAATTGCACTGTATGGATAAGGAGCCCAGGCAACATGATTAACATGCAGAAAGGCTCGCAATACCACAAGGCAACTCTGTGCTTCCTCTGATTAGTGCTGCGTATTTCCATTGATTCTGTGGCCATTGATGATGATGTCATCATCGTGTTCCACTTTCTGGGTGCACATCAACCTACTGTCCAGTTACATTAATTAAAGACAATGTGCTTTATGCCAACGTATCATTTTAATGTGCTTTATCTGAAATCTTTGAACTGAACTTCCTCATGTTTCATTCACACTGTTTCAGTGCTGCTCTGTGCACCCTTCATTTTAATTGTACGATAATAGAAAGACAGAAAATGACAGGAATTTAATTCCCAGCAAGGATTCCCACTGTTGTAGTATCCTTAAACTGGTCTCCAGCTCTGTAAATTGACAGAAATGTTTAATTGTGTATCAGAGCCCAAAACGGAGATGGAACCACACAGATAATAAAGACGAGTCCTGGTGTGCACACTCAGTTTAAAAACAGGAGTTATTATACTTTTTCATTGGTTTTAAAAATGTTAAATATCCATTATTCATGATTAAAATCCCTGTATTCACATTGGCTGCCACGAGCCCATTACACCCAATGCTAATGGCAAACTCTGCTTTTTTTTTGTAGTCACAAGTGTGTCGCCCTTAAGGTGAAGGAGCACTCACACTCACAGATATCATATTCTTGTCTTTTTCTATGGTTTTGAATGTTTTTTTTTTAAGAGCAGGTTTCAAAGTAATGAGAGCGCCTCAAAGGCTCGGAAAGTTTCAGCGAGCCTGGCGCCGGCCCCGGGCCCCGGGACTCGGGTGGTGTGACGGTGCCCCCCTTCTGAAGACACGCTTCTCCGGGAGCATTGCTGATTGGTGTGTGTCCATTTACTCGAAGGGATTATGATAATATTCCACATTGTGCGCGGCGTGGTGCAGGGGAAATTCAATACTCAAAAGGTTAATGCAATCAATTAGGATGACAAAAGAGTAAAGTAAGAAAAAAAAACCCTCCTGCTTGCTGGGAAAAAAGAGGCAGGAGAGGGAGAAGGAGGTATTGAAGGCTTCAAGGAATCCGGCCGGATAAAAAAAGAAAGTCCCTCCAAGAAGAAAAAAAAAGATGAAGAAATGTCATCCATTCTATACATACAGTTCAAAGCCAGCCCAAGAAAACACCAAACAGCGAATGCACCTTTAAAGGCAAAATTGCAACACTTACCCCCTTAACAACCATGAAAATAATAGATTGGCCATTAACACAAAGGCATATTCCTCCTTTGAGGCTAAACAAATACACCTCACAGTGGGCGGTGGCCAGGACAGGGGCGAGTGGGGCAATGGGGACCTGGCTGCCGATTCATAACTTTTGTCCCGAATGAGCTCTCCTTCGCTTAGTGTTAGCGACATGAACACGCCCTGAGGCTCAGGCCACAGCCTGACCACTCGAGAGAGGAAAGCAGAAAAACATGTGACTAGGCGCCATGCCTAGGCTACATGGCTATACTACATGCCTGTGCTAAATGGCTAAGCTACATGGCTAGGCCACATGGCTATACTACATGCCTGTGCTAAATGGCTAAGCTACATGGCTAGGCCACATGGCTATACTACATGCCTGTGCTAAATGGCTAAGCTACATGGCTAGGCTACATGGCTATACTACATGCCTGTGCTAAATGGCTAAGCTACATGGCTATACTACATGCCTATGCTACATAGCTAAGCTGCATGGCTAGGCTACATAGCTAGGCTACATGGCTGGGTTACGCTACGTGGAAGGTCGGTCTCCCTACACAGGTACGCAGCTGGCATTTATTATTTAGCGAGGCGTTACAATGCTACAGCACACAAAAGGGGTGCCTCATCACCACTGGTGACTGGACAATGGCGGCTCCAGGGCTACCGTGTTGATCTGCACGGGCTCAATGATACAACAATGATCACGTCTTAGAGGATGTAAAAACATGGGGAACCATCAACACGAGAGTCCATATCATACTGGGAAAGATCAAAATCACCATGTCCCTTTCTTATCTCAAGTATTTTTCCACTACAGGAGACGCAGACAAGACAGCAGATGTTTACATGCCAGGAACTTAATTTGACTTTTAACTAGTTGCTTGACTTACTGAATAAATAAAAAATGAAAAAGGCAGAAGTGCCACAACTCATTACACAATTATGCGAAAAGTCATGCAGGTCCAAACAGCACTTGTTGATGATATCTGACTATTAAATGGAATGCCTATACGCTAGAGCTGATGCATTACTGCCTAGAAAAGGGCTTTTACTAAAAACCTTTACTTTCCACTGGCTATCACCCTGCTGTCACTGGTGCCCGCTTTCCCGTTCGTCTCAGTCCGTGGCTGCCGGACAAATCGCAGCATTTACCCTCATTACCCAGCAAGCACCTGTGCTAGCATGGGCAAGACTCTCTGATGAAATTAGTTTACTCTGAAAGTCAGAATTTTCTGAAAGCAAAATAATATTCGCATTTGGAGAGAGAGAGATATCACGGTCAGATTGCGCTGGGCCTGGGAGGGGCAGGCATGCGGCCCGGGAATCCATGGCGGTAACCAGGGCTCTCTGTCGCCGCAGCAAGAATTTCAGTTTTCCCAAGCGCAACCGCTGTAATTTGACCTACATCGCATTTTTCTGTCGCTGCATTTTGAGGCCGGCGGCCATGTCAGGCGGACAATGAACTGCGGCGACTTTGAAGTTTTGGGGGAACAAAAGTGTGGTGGGGGGCCGCATAAGAGATACCCTCACGGCAGGACACCCCAAGTCAAAAGAAAAACAAATACTTTGGGCTTGGGGGGGGGGCACATGGCCCTGTCTGAGTGTCCAGTGGATCGAGCCGCAGTGGGGAGGAACTCTTTCGGGATTTTGGCGGGAATGATGGATGGCTTCAGGGGTAGGCCTATTCACATGGAGATGTTACATCATAAATATTTACACAGCGCCGCCGTTTCCATGTTGCCTCCGCTTGTTTTGACACACTGGGAGAAAAAAGGAGCGAGAAAACGAGCAGGAAGGAGGACAAGGAGACGGAGAGGTGTCATGAGGAGAGAGACAGAGAGCCCACATGACCAGGGCAGATCCCCCCCACAGGACCCATGGTCCAAACCGCGTTCATCCGGAGAGCCAAAGTGCTCACTTACAGAGGTGCTACTGGGAAGCACATGAAAAAGGGACACGTTTGTAACGTGTCAGAAACCCTCAGTCATACCTAAGAAGTGACAGTCTTTCCTGAAAAAGGACACCTCTCCTGGGAGGAGGTGATGCTGCAGGCAGTACTGGGTACAAGGGATGGGGCTCCTAGCTCGTAGCCTTCCTGCATGGCTTAGGGTGGCAGGAGATAACCTGCAGGAAACATGCGGCTGGCAGAGTGTGCAGACTGCAGACAGACAGAGCCGGCATTCAAACCCCCAGCAGCTACCCAGTGCAGCATCTGCCCACCTAATCCTAACCCTAAACCTAACCCTAATCCTAACCCTAAACCTAACCCTAACCCAAGCTCAGTCAATCTCTGCCTCGGCCTTCCAAGCCGAACTGCCCCCACGCTTTTTAACAAAGTATAACGTTTTGCTCCAGTAAGGCTGATGCCTGCAGTATCGTGGTCCATTGTGTGAAAGGGGAAAACCCTGCCGACTGAAGGAAGGGGTGGCTACTACGGATAAATCTGGGGCATGGAAACACAGCTGACTGCTGCCGTGTGGGTTCTGGGGCCCGAAGGAGCCGAGCAGGAGGACGGAAATGGGAGTCTGCTATTGCTGCGCTTAAAACAGAGGTTCCGATATGTCATTTAATTTTATTTTTTGCAGTGAGCACAATTAGAAGCTGTGGGCTCCCTGAGGAAGCCCCAACCAATGAAAACAAATCCGGCAGTTTAATTTTCTTCCCACTGTCTGAGAAAGAATCCATTCAGAGGCGTCTCAATGCAGGCTTCGGGAACACACGCTGTCACACGAGGGTGCAGGGTGGGTGGGTACACACATCCCATGTCAGAAGTGGTGAATTAGCTGAATTAAATACATCAAAACCTGATTAGGCTAACAAGGCCCTGCCTCAACAGGCTTGAGGCCTAGACCGGGGATCACCTGGGGAACTCTGACGACTCTGAAACTCGGGAGAGCTTATGGAAAAACACACACTACCTTGGCAAGGTGCTCCCTGCTAGAGAATCAGTGCGTGCAGTGTGGAGTCCCGGCAGGACACTGAAGCGCAGTGCGGGGTCCCGGCAGGACACTGAAGCGCAGTGCGGGGTCCCGGCTGGACACTGACTGCCTCCCGTCCAGTCAGCCTACCCCTGCCCTGTCCTGTGCTTCTGTGCCACCCTGCAGCTGCTATATCGCTTTGCTGCCTAGTGGCGACCCTGACTCACCAGGTTTACTTGCTTCGGGACATTATGCCATTGTCTGTAATTATTGTCCCGTCACCACCCACTTCACCCCCATGGTCTGAAGTCCACTCCCCTTCCCGTTCGATGCCCCGCCGGCATTTAATGCCGCTTCACGGATAACCTCCCGAATGAGAAGGGTAATCTATTGATTTCTGTGCGCGAGACACCAGCCACAGAAGGCTGTCGTGTCGCACTCCTGCGGGCCGGACAGGAACCTTCCCAGTCAATCCCTCATGCGGAGAGACACCGCGGAAGGGCGGGACGCCGCCGACGCTTCGCCGCCGCACAAATAAATAAATAAACACACAGACAAACAAACGACCTGCATCATGGGAAGTTAATCAGTTGGAAAATAAAACGGTGCGATTCTAATAAGTCATTTGTCAATTTTTACAACTCGGGACACATCGATCCGCGGGGATTAATGAAGATGCTCGGCTTTGTTGCGGATGTGGAGGGTGAGGGCCATCATCGCCCACGCCCAGCCGGGCCTGGCCTACCTCGCTCTCTCTCTGCACCGGAGCAGGTCTCTCTCCACACAGGCTCACTTCATCCTGGGAAGACAGAGAGAGAGAGAAATAAGAAATTAAACTTGGGGGTGGGTCTGCGATGCCGGAAACCATGGAGATGCGGAGAAAGACAAGTCCTTTCCAGTGTGAGGAGAAGTCAGCTGGTGTCTTTGACGGTCAGATCAGCCAGCTACCGTTGTTCAGAAAATGAACATTAAATTGATGACATTGACACTGAGTTTATTTTTATGCATTCTGACAGTCTCCCGACGCAGTTCAGATGTGATTCTGTGCCCTTCCCAGCAATGATGTCATATTCTGACCCCTCTAGAGATGCCCCCCCCCCCACCTACAAACCTTCCTCAGACAGAAGCAAACGAGCATGGAGTCTTGTTAGCTAGTTTTGTGAATATTTCACCACAGCTTGCCAATTGTAATTTACTTAGAATCTGTAATCCTACAATCTGATTGAGGGAAGGTCATTGTTATCCGGTGTGACCTTGGAGAAGCTGCCATCTGCGGCTGTCAGGCAAGAGGCTCAGGCCCAGAGAGGCCTTCAGAAGCGGACCTCACCGCGACGTGCCTCTGGAAAGCGGGCCGAGGCCGGGCTCGGGAAGGTGACGCCGCTACTCAGCAGCTAAGACGTGACACCTCCGGCTCGGCAGATAAATCTTTCATGTTTTTAATGACAATGAATAGTTTACAGTTACAAAACCATTTGTGTTACCAAACAACTCAGCAGAGATGAGCAGCCGGTATTTATAGATTCTTTGTTTTGTGGTAGCACTTCAAAATTAAAAAAATATATTTTCAACTCAAGGAACGGGTAAAAAAAATTGCTGAAGTGGAGTTCATTTTTAGCTGATTATGGTGTCGGGGGAAGGGAAGGAGGCAGGCTAGAATTCTTATTGCAGAAAGCTTGCTTTTCAGATTAAATTTTCATGGCTTAATAACTTACAGTGTTTACTGTTGATTAACAAGAAGCTTAGATGTCTATTGGCAAATTAAAAGGCTGTTTATTTTTGTAAATTCTGTGCCCCACGCCTTCCGCCAGAGCCGCGCGGGAACCCACGGCAAACACATGTGCCGCGCACTCAGAACCAGTCGAGTTAGCGAAACTATTTGCGAAAGTCGACTAACCTTGAGAACATGAGGAGGCAATGGGGGGGGGGGGGGGGGGCAAGAAAGTAATAATAATTCCAACCTGATCTTCCTACTTATTTTATATCTCCCCTCAGCAACCTAACTTCTACTCGGCAACACTGCAGTTATTAATTCATGAGGCACTAATTAGTTCTTTGTTTAATTTTGTGTTAAACAGACTGACCAGAATGATAACGACTTGTGGAGTAGTGCCGGGGTCCCGTGCTGCTCCTGTCTGCCGCAGCTGGGGACTGGCGTGCCACTACCGTGATGAACCCAATTCCCTTCTAAGTTGCACTTCATTAAGTCAAAATGTGACAAGGAGCTTAGAGAAAGGAAAGGCAGATCTGATCGTACATAACAATTCAGGCCCGGTAAGTTTGGTCTGGGGTAGGGGGGGAGGCTAGAAAATTCCGGCATGCATGTTGCTAATTTTCTATTTTTAAGCCTTGGGGACCGCCTTTCATTTTCCTTTAATTGTTTTTGCGCTGAGTGGCAGCGTCGTCCTCTCGAATTGCAGCCTCAATCAACCCGCCTGATCAAACCCCTGTATGGCTCCTCAGCTGGCGGGTAAACAACGGGGTCACCCTCCTGGGCGTGCTGTGGGCGGGAGCCGGCGTGAAGGCCGTCCCGGCCCAGGCGTTTGTGGCAGGTGACTTTATAGACATGCCACTGCGCCCAGAAAACAGGATTGGCCACCAAACTAACAGAAACAGAAAAACAGGAAAAAACAAGATGTTGCCACACGGAAATGCGCGGCAGGAGGCTGGGAAATTTGACGTTTTCTTGGCTTTCTGATACAGAGAACCTGCTGGACAGGGTGCTGCCGTATCCAAGATGCCTCCAAACGCTGAGTGTTTTTAAAGAGCATCTCTGTGAAAAACATACACATTAGTGCTGGCAGTGCCTGTCGGGTACCTGTGTGCTCCATTCATTAGCAGAAAAACAAAGACCTGAATTAAAATGTGACATTAATGTACTCCTGATGTTACATCAGCCATCCCGGTATATTTCTGCCATCTATTATGAAGATAAATATTGACTTTTTCTCCTCGTCTCAAAGGTAAGTTCGAAACGTGGAAGTTATTTGCCCGGTTCAGAAATCCACCCAGTGGCAAAATGATTAAAGCAACTGGAAGGACGGGCGCTTTCGAAACACCTTCACGGAGCTCGGAATGACATCTCACCGGCCATTCATTCACCGGTGCGGGTAAACAAACCAGGCATGGATGGAGAGAGAGAGAGAGAGAGAGAGAGGGAGAGAGAGTCAGGCGGAGGAGGAGAGCGAGGGAAAGAGGGAGGGAGAGGAAAAGAAAAAAAACAGCATTCAGAATGGAGTACAATGGCATGCAGGTCAGTAATTAGAAACTCTGTTTGCACAGTAATAATTTTAATATATTCATCAGGAAACAGGGCACGGCTGGCATTATAATCCTCCACCAGGAAGACACCTCGCCATGGCCTTGGCCGGCACAGAGCTGGGACTTGCAGAGACACACGGCTTCGAGCACAGACCTTTCCACCCCCTTCAAGCTACAGTTAGGCAGAGCGGGGTAAACTTTGAACATCCCCCTACTGCAGCTTTGTTTTCTCCTGAACCAAGATGGTCATAGCATAGCACAGCATAGCATAGGGCCTGAATCACCACGGTCCATCCCCGCGGCACCAAAGGGTGCTGGGAGATAAATCAGTGAAGAGCATGAGCGTGTCTGTTACTGTTGGTGGGGGTGCTGCTCAGGAAAGGCGTCCCCGCAGAGAGGACCCTCAGGCCTACTCGGCCGCACCCAGAAGGAGAGCACCACCAGCACGCTCTCTGGGCACCTGCAATGGTGCTCGTGTTCTGGGATGAGTTCTGTGCAGAAACAGCCAGAATTAATCCAAGCGTGAAATATATTTGCAGGAATCCGCGCAGGATCACGTCGCATTTGAAATCACCAGAACATGCACGGGACAGTTCCGCCGGACGTGTAGGGTCCCCGCAGACCTCGCAGTTCTGCGGCTTCCCCTGGACATATGGGTGCTTACGGTTGAAAAAAAAGTTTTCCCTATGATTAAAAAAAACTATATATACCATTGTGTTCAATACTCTTAAGGTAACACCTCCCTTTGTCATATTTCCATTGTTTTGTGTTTCCTGGTTTCATTGTTTACCTACAAACTGGGGAAAAAACAACAAAAAAGTTGTAGAAATCCAAGACAAATAAAGAGGGTCGTTAATTAGGCGTGGGGAGTCCGCACGGCTTTTCCGTCTCCTGGGTCTTGCCCCGCCACCAGGAACGTGCTCCTATCGAATAGCGCTCCCCCCCTTGAATGGGCCCGGGAACAATGGTAGGGAGGGGGTGGGGGGCTGAACATTTATTAAATAACACCACTCATGCATATTTCTGACAGAACCAAGAAGGCCCCCTTTTTTGCTGTCAGTTCTCCGCGCCGCCCTCCCCGGCCCGTAGGGGGCGACAGCATGGGGTTCCCGGGCAGCTGCCACCTCAGCCGGGAACTTCGGCCCTTCTGCTCTAATTTTCGTCCCCCCACCCCCCGACAATCTTTGAAATGGCGGGGTCCACACAGGAGCAAAGAAAAGGCCAGGGGTGTGTGCAACAAGTGCCAGCGCCATGGAAACCAGCGTTTTCCGAAAAAAATATTCCTTTTTATCCCCTTTGAGGAGCTGTCACCGGGGCGATGTGAGCATCACGCGACCCCAGGCCCAGCCGTGACAAAGCCTATTTTCTGCCTCATACTTGATTGATTAAAAAACTTTTTAGGAAAACCATGTTAAAGGACAAAAAGAGTGACACGGCGAAGAATGGGCCGGGGTGAGTCCGTATCAGACCGTTTCCCTGGTAATGATGCAGGCAAAGGAGGCGGGGGTGGGGAGATGGCTTAAAAAAAACATTTAAAAACCCTGCGATAATCTCCTCAAAAGCAGGGTCAGGCAGAGCATGAAAGTTGACAACAATGCCGATTAAGATGATTATAATACGCCTGGTGGTTGGGGGGGAGCAGCCTACAAGCAGGAATGCGTAGGCACAGACGGCGCCCTGCCCCGCCGTCACACCGCGCTCTGCTCCCGAAAGGCCACAGCCATGTGTGCCGTCCCGCCCGCGCCGAACCGGACAGCAGGTCCGCAGGAGCTGGCCTCAATCGGGCCATCACGAGGATCCTACCGCGATGCCTGAGGGGCACCTTTAACACGATAAAACCTTCTCGCGATTACTGAATCGCTTTTCCTTTAGACCGCATCTCCCTGACCCTCTACTAGACACCCCCCCCACCCCCCAGGACTGCAACCAAAAGGTAACTTTTCAGGCCCTTGTCTCTGCCCAGGCTGTTAAATATGGCGGCGTCGAGGTTAAAAGTATCACTACGGCAGTGGTTTGGCGCCCGTGACATAAACAGGGCGCGTTTAGGAGGGAGACGGCTCCCAGCTTAATGCGACCCCCACAACCATTACGTGGAGAATTAGTATTCTGGCTCTGGCGATCCTCGATACAAAAAAGGCGAATCCCCAAGGCGAGGGTGTCAAGCAGAAAATGACGAAAATCTGCTCCTTGACAGGGAGTCATTTATATTTTAGCTTCGTTCCATTATCTTAACGAATCCATCATCAGCCAATGCAATATTAACAGCAGAAAATCAACTCATTAGATCCAGGGGGATTTAATCAAGATTGCAATCATGTATGCGCTTCCTGGAGAGTTTGATTTTTTTTTTTCTTTTTGGTCCTTTCCACATAATTGGCGCATCTCAGATCTTAATAAATTATTCTCCATCTCAGATTGATGCCTTTTTTCCCCTGCCTCTCTCGCGCCACGCTCCCCCTCACCCTGACTATAATATTTACCATAAACATTATTATGTCATGGGCACACAGTTTAAAATGGCCTTCAGCTAGCTCCAAGAGGTAATTGGCTTCCCCATTTCTCTCCAGTTTCCTTGCTAATTGCCAAATGATATTGCTAACTGTTTCCCAAGGAAGGGAGAGGGGGGTAAAAATAATGTTTCCTTTTGGACAGGCCGGATTATTTTTTAATTTTTTTTTTTGTCAGACCGCTGCTCACTAAGCTTGAAGGTTTCGGCATATTGGGCCAGCCTGGTTGGTGGTCAGTATAGTTGATCTTGCAAATATCTGGACACAAGCCACACTTTTAGACATATTAAAATTATACATAAACCATGATCCTCATCAGAAAATGCAGACTGAAGATGGATGGATAGATGGATGGCTGGATGGGTGGGTATGCACTCACACGTTCATATATTATTTTCATCATGAGATAAAACCATAAAAAGCAAGGTAATAAAGGGGGTGTGAGGAATAGAATGGCAGCTATCAGCCCCCTACAGCTGCCAGCTCAGAGGAAGGACCCAGCCACAGAGCACGGGCCTACACACAGTGACAGATGCCCAGAGCCTTTAAAACAAAGCTGATTATAAACACAAGGCTTTGGTGCGAAAAATCCAGCTAGGCTCAGCAGTTCTGAACCTCGCTGACCGGTCAGAGTCAGAAACGGCCTGAAGGAAAAGCCAGAAGCTGATTGGTAGACCTCAGGTGGATCTTCACCAATGTCACACAAGAAATCAGGATCGAGTGGCTGTGGCGATGCGAGGGGCCAGTGGGCTTTCACTCAGCTAGGCCTAGCTGCCTGTAGGGGTGATGTAACAAGCTGTGATGTCACTGGCTAGGAGACGACCTCATCAACACTTGTTGGGCTATATTGATGACAATCATGCATGCATATTTTATTTTAAGCTGACTTTTAAATTTCATGTGAACATTATTTCCTAAGCAACCTCTTACACAGCAAAAAATACATATTTCAAAATGTGTATTTCAAAATGGATTTAAAAAACAGTACTAGTGATGTGTAAACCAAGGTAAAAATCAGTCCCAGAGCACAACTTCAAATCATAAATCCCTCTGCAAAGTGTCAGGGGTACCTGTGCTCATGGACCGGCCCGGCCCAGATCCCCCATGCCTCTGCTTGGCTGGGTCGCTTTCCACCGCGGCCGGGCTTATCCGGCAACATGCTCGACAAGCCTCCAAAAGTGTAAAAACGGGGGAGAAGTCCTTTAATCTGGCTGTGGGACACAGCCCCTTGTGGAGGGCCTAACCTGACCTTGTCACTCCCAGTTAAACTTACTGCCTGTCCGGTGGCATAAAGCCTGCACCCCCCACCTCAGCAGCCCCTCGCCAAAGGCCTGTGTAACAGCTAAAGTTAATCCCCCCCCACCCCACCATGTCCCTCTTAGGTATCCAGTTGTAAATCCTGTCCTCTCAGTAAAGCAATCTCACAGTTTTTTATCTCGATTTATGAGATTATCAGGGGTGGCCGTGTCTCCAGCAAACGCGCTAATCCTAATCGGAACAGACGCGTATTAGTGCCGAGTGCGGGGAGCCGGAGCGGCCGGCCGTCCTTCTACAGGCCCGGCCGGCCTCTGCAGCCCACGACACTCAGTGTGTGTGTGCATAAAGACGGCAAACAGAAAAGGGTAATCCTTGCACGTGGAAATACCCCAGGGGCCAGCAGTAGGGAATCCGTCCCCCATTCCATTTTTTTCCATACAAATTAGTCATTGCACCAAGGGCAATTATCGTGGATAAAAAAAAATGTGTTTAAGTAAAATCTCCCTCTGCCATTAATTTAAACCTCATGAAGCAATGAGAATGCACAGCGCTCCTCAGGACACAGCATTGCTCAGGACACAGCACTGCTTAGGACACAGCACTGCTCAGGACACAGCACTCCTCAGGACACAGCGCTCCTCAGGACACAGCATTGCTCAGGACACAGCACTGCTTAGGACACAGCACTGCTCAGGACACAGCACTCCTCAGGACACAGCGCTCCTCAGGACACAGCATTGCTCAGGACACAGCACTGCTTAGGACACAGCACTGCTCAGGACACAGCACT
>JAODKL010000023.1:174610-193215 GCA_026780765.1 Petrocephalus schoutedeni | reverse complement strand
GGGGGGGGGGGGGGGGGGGGGGGGGGTTCTGCCGGTGCCCCCGCCCCCCACAGCCCCTGCTGCCGAGGGCCCCCGAGGAGCCAGAAATCCCACTGAGCGCCAGGCCGCTTCCACCCACTTAGTACCACCAGCAAGCCATTAAAAACACCAGGCGCACCAGCAGTGGCCCTCTCCCCCGCCGGCTACTCAGCCAGCAGGGGGCGCTCTGTTTGCTTCTGCTCCTGGGGCTGGGGGAAGGCACGTGGAAGCCTGCGCGGGGGTGGGGGGTTGGTTACAAACCAGCGTCCTGGCTTTAGCTGTAGCTATCCATCCATCCATCCATCCATCCATAAATCCATTTTCTATCCCCGCCTGTCCTATGCAGGATCGCGGGGTCCTTCCTATCCCGAAAGCTACAGGCACAGGGCAGGGAATTACCCGGGACAGGACGCCAGCCCATTACAGGGCGTAGCAGGAGCTGCTTAATACCAATGTGCCCAAACAGTCCCTGACCTGCCAAATGTGGGAAAACATGCATAAATATATATGTTTGATCAGGATATTTAATTAATCAGGTTAATAGAGGGTTAACTGAATCCAGCGACACGGTCAGACACAAACTGTATTCTTCGTAGTGTTTCATTTTCAAATATTATCACCTTAATTGCCTTAATCTTAGTGAAAAACATGGCTGTAGCCTCTAATGCTTCTGTGTCTGTGTCCTCAATGACAGAAATGCAGGCCCAGCATAAGAGCCGGTAACAGGCAGAACAGAACAGGAACCGGGCCGCTGGGGGGATTACCAGGAGCCCGCTCGTATTCTACCGGAGGTGTAGCCCTCAGATTCATGAGTCGACACCAGATAAAGTTTTATGACCAGTTAGACATTAAACAGGCCGATTAGCTGAGGAGCCTCGTTCTGCTGGTAATGCTCCTTCCGGTTTCAACTCCTGGCAGGGGGGGCAGCAGGGCACAGGCCTTACCTTTCCGGGGGGCTGAAGGCAGATCCCACAGTGAGGTCCCGACCCGTTTAGCTTGTGGGCGGGCAGCCGGTGAGCAGACGTCGCGCTGCGGTTCTGTGAGGGCAGACAGGAGTGCAGTTGGTTCCCTGTCCAGCTTTGAGCCTGAATGGCGCACTTTTGCACAAGCCCTGTCATTAGCACCAAAGCTAAGCGGCTATTCTTTTGCTTACAGGAAACCTCGTTGTCCTGAGACCTCAAAGGCGGGGAAAATGCGAGGCAGCAGCCCGGCACAGAGCCACCACTGCACGGCGTCCCTCAGTATCATACACTTTATTTCATTTTCATCCTGACGTTACCTGCTTTGGGTCAATCCTGTGCCATTCTATTTATTTATTTATTTGCTTGTTTCAAAAAACAGGTCCACTTGTGCAGTCGGGCCGAATGTACTAAAGCTTCAGTTATTTATTTAGTGAAGAAAATAATATTTGAGTTTACAAAAGGAACCACTCAGAAAGTTAATGAAAGGGCATTAGCATCCATCTTAGCCCTTTATTAGATTGTGTATCTATGTTCGCTTCCCTTCCAAGAGGAAATTGTGCTTTAGTGCCTATACAAACAGACAGGAGCTGAGGGCTGGGCAGAGCTGCTGTGGCAGTGCAGGGGACGAGACACACTCAGCTCCCGGCAGATTCTCATTCATACTCCGCAAGTTTTAACCGGCACTGATCACAGGCTAACAGGGTGCGTGGCATTTAAGCAGGTGAACACACCTGAGATCGACAAACAGACAATCACCGCAGAAACTCCAATCGGGACGCACTCCGGTCCTATTTGCTGCATTGCACGGGGACACGCCACACGCCCGGTAATTGGGAGACGGGCATTTTGACAGGCAATGGCTTCCCGACGGCCACAATTACAACTGCGACACTCACAGGCGTCTCCGCCAAGCACCGGCTTGCCTCGCCATGCCGCTTTGCCAAAAAGCCTCATTATACCCTGCCATTAATTATTTTGCCTACTAAACACTGGGAAAATTATTTGCCAAGCGACTGCTGCAATTTTGCCGTCACAAGATGATAAAATGACAATTGGTCCTCTCAAAGAGCTCAGATGAAAAAATGAGACTGAGATGGTTAGGTTCAACAAACAAGGTAATAGCTGTTATTGCTTCAACAAGTGTGACTTAATGATCAAGCCATTTATTATATACTTATTTGTTATACTACACCAGTATGTCGAACAGTACATTATTTCATTGCACTATTGATGGCCTAATAGACAGGAAAGCGTACTTAGGATCATGAGGTTGCTGGTTTGATTCCTTGACCAAGGAGGTACCCTGAGCAAGGTACCACCACCAAGCCCATGCTTGAGGTAGTCAGTCAAGTAGACAGATTTCTCCAAAGGAGACCACGCCTGGTGAAAACTCCAGACCCTGCAGGAGAAGTCCTTATGCTCGAACATGTAACATCAATGTTTGGAGATGCTTTGCTGCATCAGGAATTAGCCACATTGTCAGAACCATGAGTTCAGATGTTTCCTAGTGCTCTGTACCCGCAGAAACTCAAGCTTGAGGTACAACAGACACTCTAACGAGTCAGCATCACAATGGCAGAAATGACACAAAAAGGTTCTCCTGATGCCTGCTCAAATTACACGGCCAAATCCCGTCAGAATGTTGGTACACAATCTGGCAGTTTGAAAATAGTTTGAAAGTTAACCTGACAGAAGTTTTTCCTCATAAAATCACAAAGATACCTGATTTACAGCACTATACGAGCCAAAATTCCTTCGCAAGGCTGGAAAATAAAGATCAATAACTACAGGTAGTGTTTTGTTTTAGTAACTACTTCTAAAGGTGGTACAACCAGTACTTGGTAATTACTCTCTCACAAAAGCCATTGGGTGTTGCATAAGTCATGTCATTAATTTAGTAAGGAATCAAAATTTGTGGTGTTGATGCACGCAACGTCCCTTTATGGAAGATCCAGTTCTGCATCAAACTCCGGCAAAAGAATAATAATAAACATACGCATAATACTCCATTTTAAAATGAAAAAGCTGCATTTTGATAACTAATTATAAGATCCATCCATCCCTCCATCCATCTCCCATTACTGCTCTGCCAGTGCAGAGTCCCAGTACATACTGCCCCCAATCCCAGGATGGACAGGGAACATGGCAGAGGACACCCTGGGGAGGTTGCCAGTCTACCTCAGGACAGACAGATGGACAGACGTATTTGTATTCATATCACTGTGGGGGCCATCCATTCATCGCAACAATGACAACCCCTACACAGCCCTAACCTTAAGCATAAGAAACCAAGCAAAATACAAGACTTAGTTTTTTCTTAGTTTTATGATTATTGTCAGAGATTGATATAAAATTTTAAAAAATTGTCCCCACAATGTCAAAATAACATCTTTTCATTGCACTGTGGGGACATTTGGTCCTCTAAATGTAATACATACATAACCCACAACCACACAGACAGACAGGCACACACAGACACACAGATGTACAGATAGACAGACACTGAAACACACACACAGATGCACAGACAGACAGAGACAGACACACACACACAGATGTACAGACAGACAGACACACATTCACACACTATGGGCAACAAACACTAGTTGAACTAACCACATGTTTTTGGACTGAGAGAGGAAGCCGGAATGCCCTCAGGGAGCCAGCACACACAGGAGCATTAATTTATACAGACAAACATAATCACAAGAAATGTTTCTCTATATATTAAAGACAGTAGAACAGTGATGTTTTATTAATTCCCATGGGGAACGTGGGTACTTTTCTGGATGTCCCATGAGACACAAAGACAGGTATGAGGCAGTGTCCAGCTCCCAGTGAAGGGCTGGGGTTAAGGTCTAAGCTCAAGTAGCTAAGGCTGATATGACTATTCTGCAGGCTTCACAATTTCCATCCAATTACCTGCCTGAACCAGGCACAGATACCAAACCGCTAACAATTCAACACAGAAGAAACATACATTATGAAGGTATTCTCTGATTAATGAAATGTCATTAACTTGCAAAACAGAACCAAAAACACATGAAAGGCTTAATGAACTGCTCTGTAGCAGAGTTCAGATATGTGGTGTTTTGTTGTTTTCAAACCAGAGCTACTGATTTTCTCACTATGTCACAGAGATGATGCATATAATTTATAATATATACATAATTAGTTTTTAAAAGCCCATTTTTAGAGCTGTCTTTTGCCGAAATTAATTACTACAAAGAAGCCCAGGAAAAAAATCAAACTAAAATTGCCACTCTGAATGGCTGCCATTGCAAAGCGATGTCAGATCCAATTTGTGTGGTTGGCACCATTAAAACTAGCCCTGTGAGTTAGGTCCATAAATATTTGGACAGTGACACAGTTTTCATAATTTTGGTTCTATACATCACCACAGTGGATTTCAAATTAAACAATGGAGATGCAGTTGAAGTGGAGACTTTTGGCTTTAATTCAATTTGTTGAACAAAAAATATTGTACAAAAAAATGTAGGAACTGCAGTCATTTTATACACAATCCCATCATTTCAGGGGCTCAAATGTAATTGGACAGATTAATATAAGACAAAGCAAAATGCTCATTTTTAATACTATGTTGAAAATGCTTTGCAGGCACTGGCTTCTGTCTGACGTTGGTCTTCAGCAAGTGAAATGTGTGCTCGATTGGGCTGAGATCAGGTGACTGGCTAGGCCATTGGAGAACATTCCATTTCTTTGGTTTAATAAACTCCTGGGTTGCTTTCACTGTATGTTTTGGGCCATTGTCCATCTATACTGTGAAGTGCTGTCCAATGAGCTTCACTGAATTCTGCTGGATTTGAGCAGACAGTACCTCTCTGTACACCTCAGAATTCATCCAGCTGCTTCTCTCCTCTGCCACATCATCAATAAACACTAGCGGCCCAGTACCACAGGCACCCATGCCTGCCCAAGCCATCACACTGCCTCCACCATGTTTTACAGATGACATAGTATGCTTTGGATCATGAGCTGTTCCATGCCTTCTCCACACTTTTTTCTTGCCATCATTCTGGTTGAGGTTGATCTTTGTTTCATCTGTCCAACGAATGCTGTTCCAGAACTGTGGATATGCCTGCCTCCTGGAGAGAACTCTTCACCATGGAAATGATCCTGTGATCATCCACCACTGTTGTCTTCTGTGGACACCCAGGCCACCGCCCACCACTGCTGTACCGAGCTGTTATTTTGCACTTGTGGCCTTCCCGTTAGCATTAACGAGCCTGGCCGTTCTCCTCTGACCTCTCTCATTAACAAGGTGTTCTCTCCCAGTGGCTTGATGCTTTTTGTTTATTACACCATTTCCTGTAAACCCCAAAAACCCAGCAGACTCGCTGCTTCTCAGATCCTGGAACTATCATGTCCAGAGTCACCAGCCCTCATGCATCTGGCATGACACTCATGCTCTCAGACTGTCACGCTAGAAACGTCACGGAAAATCTGTATTATTCCATCATAAACCTACAATTAGCTACATCAAAAGCTACATTTACAAGGTAATAGATTTACATCCATGTAAATATGTACACGTGTGAAAATCTCACTCCAGTCAGCTGACCAAAGTTGGCACCCCGCATGTTTGGCACCAGCAATCATATTGCGCTCACAATCATCTGTCATGTTCTTGCCCCACTGTCTCACAGGCACCTTTCTGCCCCCAAGAACATGGTCACTGTCTCACAGGCATCTTCCTGGCCCCCTGAACACAGTCACTGTCTCACAGGCACCTTTCTGCCCCCCAGAACAAAGTCACTGTCTCAAAGGCATCTTCCTGACCCCCTGAACACAGTCACTGTCTCACAGGCACCTTTCTCCCCCCCAGAACAAGGTCACTGTCTCACAGGCACATTCCTGACCCCCTGAACACAGTCACTGTCTCACAGGCACCTTTCTGCCCCCCAGAACAAGGTCACTGTCTCAAAGGCATCTTCCTGACCCCCTGAAAACAGTCACTGTCTCACAGGCACCTTCCTGCCCCCCAGAACATGGTCACTGTCTCACAGGCACATTCCTGACCCCCTGAACACAGTCACTGTCTCACAGGCACATTCCTAACCCCCTGAACACAGTCACGGTCTCAAAGGCACCTTCATGCCCTCCTGTGTATATGTTCAAATTATAGTACAGAATTTAGCTTAACTTGTAAAAGTATATTTTATCATTAAACATTATTAATAACAGCAACAAGTCTTAAATCAAAAAATCATTATCGTTATTGTTATAATTGTTTTTATTATTATCGTTAATAATGACTATTATTATCAGTATGATTGGCTAGGGGTGGCACGGTGCTGTGACTGTGCCCTGTGATGGGCTGATGACCCATCCTGGGTTGTTCCCTGCCTTGCGCCCATAGCCTCTGGGTTAAGCTCTGGACCCCCGCAACCCTGAATAGGACAAGTGGTTACAGAAAATGGATAAATGGATTATTTGTTTTCTATTAGTCTTTGGGCATTTAAGCCATTAAACATTTCTGAAAACAATATTTCAAAAACACATTGTGTGTTGGCTTTGGGGGCAATCTAATGCTCTGACCATTCAATGGGCCCTCGAGTTTTTAAACTCTCTTATAAAAGCTTTCCTTTTCATTATACACATGCCCCGGTCAGTAAAACAGCAAAAACGCCAACAGGAGAAACGTATTGATAACATTCATCTCATAAATTAAGCCACTTAAAAGGAAACATTCCACATTAATCCAGAGAAATCCAGTGTCCATACTGGATGAGATCAGTACTCATTAATGATGTCATTAAAAAGAAACGCGGCCATACCTTTGATCCGTACGGTAAGGGGTTGAGAAACAAACAAAGATAGCCAGGAATGTGCGTTGCGTGTTTGGAGGCTGCATACTTTGATATAAAAATTCAGATCGCCATGCAAAAGCGGGTTTTGATGTGTCACAACACGAAAATGTTTTTCATTACATTTTTTAAGCATGATCTCGCAAACTGCAAAAATGTACACACCCCAACCAGCAGGTATTTTTCAGGAGATAAACAAAAACTGCAAGAAAGACTGATTTTCACGTCTGTTTGCGTTTCATGATGAAAAAGACACCATCGTGATTTATGTGCCCTCCCCTTCATGAAAACATTTTTTTCAGTAACCATAACAGTAAATAAATGCTGGAAAACAGGTTTACACGAAAATGAGAGAATTCCTCTTGGCGGGGAAGTCCCCTTGAAGTGGAAACGCTGAGCCGAGCTCAGTGCCGAAGCAGGACTCGCCTGTGTAAGGGCTGCCATGGTTCCTGAAAGCCAGAAGGTGACCACAATGGTACCCCTCCATGTGTGCTTGGAGCACGTGCGCGGCGACTGCTTCAGAAACTAATACGTTAGTGTACGAAGCTGTCAGTCATTGGCGACAGCAGCTACTGAGTGGCAGCACAGACAGCTTGAATGACAGTCAGTCAGATGTAAGTGTTGCCAGAGTGATTTAGGCTGAAGGTCCCGCCAGTCAACGGCCTCTCTGGGCCCCGGCGGCTTGAGGCACGGGGAGCTAAATCCTAATTTTGGGAAACATTGCAAAGTAATACTTCTGATTTTAATGACAACATGCACACTAGTGTACACTCGAGCCGTCGCCCTCTAGCACGCCCACGCACAGACCTTTCTACCACAGCTGTGCCCCCCCCAACACGGATCACTCGCTGTTTTTCGCTTTCAGTGATTCACCTGTAGGGAAATTAAAAAAGGCTATTTGTATCTGGGGCTTCCTGTACAGTTGAGCTGCTCCAGGGTGAAACTTCGCGGCTGAGATAAAGAATGCTTTGAACGAGTGTCCGATTAAAGTTCAGCAGCCTGTTTATCCAGAAAGAGGCTTTTTCTTCTCTCTTTTTTTTTGTCAGTCTGAAATGGCATTCGGCAAAAACAATGGTGTGACATATTAAAGGGTGTGTGTTCACCTCACATGCCTCTCTTTGACGAGAGCACATTCCACATACGGCCTGTGCCGGGAGGAGATTGCACTGATAGAGGAGTCTTCAAATCAAAACAGGAGAGATACAGGCATCTAAGGGGTAGGAAGGAAGGAGGGCCTGCAGGTGAAGCTGCTGATGGGCCTTGAAAAAAAACTCAGCCATGGTTCCAACCAACAAGGTCCACTGACCGGCAGAACTTAGGAGACGTTCCTCCAACGTGATGACTCTGGGCCTGGTACTTTTTCGTGTTTCAGTCATCAGGATATGACGCAGTGGTGAAGAATGCGTATCGTTAGGATTTATTTTAACGGACACAGGAATCCTACCGAAAAATGCATACTATGCTGATCGAACAGATAAAAGAACAGAATTATATAACGCAAAAGTAGTCACTGAGTCTTTAAATCTGCGATAAAAACAATGGATACTGGTGATAGAAGTTCTCAACCAGACAGATACTGGCGTGTCTCCAATTTGGAACCGGAAAATGAGGTTAATAATAAAATACCTGTGTTTCAGCTTTAAAGGGCAGGCATGGATTTAGGTTTGAAGAGGAATTCCCCGATTCTAAAGCATATGGCAGCCAGTGCTTAATCCAGCTCGGAACTCACAGATCACATCATCTTTTTAGAGCACATAAATCACGTCACACCAGCACATGTCAGATCTGTAAGCTGCTGCTTGGGGTTTTTCCGACAGTTTTTGTAGCTCCAATACGCTCATTCTACGATATCCCAGCTACATCTCCATTCTGCTGAATACCCATGGCGGATTCAAGTTTTGTTCAGTGACCTCGTAACCACAAGGTGCAGGTCACAGGAACGCTGTACCCTACTGGCGATTTCAGATGATAGCCTTTTGAAGATAATAACATACAGAGCGTGTTTCCTGTCATCCTAGACACCTCTTGTCTGAAATCACCTTGCAGCAAATCACAGCCACTCTCTACCTGCCCCCAGCTGTGATCAAACTGCCTGTCCTCCCCATGTTGACAGCTGCTTCTCGCCAAAGGGAGCCCCAGAGCCAGTATGTAGCTCTGCAGAGCATCAGAGATCCATACCCAGAAGAATCCCATGACTACAGGGCAATCGTATAAGCACGGGGCCCCTGAGCGGGACCCGGACCCTCAGCTGCTCTGGGGAAGCTGACTGGCCCTTTTTTGGACCTCAGACTCTCCTCACTTGCATTTTTCTCGGGACAAAAGCATCCGCCACATAAGCAGATGTGATGTACAAAACCGTGACTCTCCCTGACCAACCCCCCTTCGGATAATATTCATTCTCACTTCATGTTACTCATGCACTCAAAGGTGCTTAGGTAACACCCCCAGGCCCCGACTCTCACAGGACTCAGCAGCAGCAGGGTGACTCTCAGTCCCGGCTTCTTTTGTGGGCTGGTGGCATTAACAGAGATTTGCTGTAGTGCCGGCACTGCTGTGTAAGACCCTGCCGCTGGTCCCCGACACTGCAGCTATACCTATTCTGCTATGAAAGTCACCGCTAACAATAAGACTCCATCACACTAAAAGACAAATGGCTCTTAAAGAGAGACTGCAGAGTCAGCGACAGGCGACTCCACAAGGACCTTCCGTCGGCGCTGCCCGGCCAGCGACCCCCCACCCGGTCCGGGATCGGCACACCGCAGGACTAAGAAGGTGAAAGATCGGAAATGTCTATTTTTTGATTCCCACTGCCATATTGTCCCTGATAAAAGCTGCAGTTTAGTGGCACTCCAAGAGCAGCCAGACAAGGAAACGCCAAAAACTAATTTCAGTACTTGCTACTTCAATACTTGGGTAATTATTCGGAAATACTCCGCGCCTATCGGATCTCCCTCCCATATTTTTTAAGGAAGGTTTTATCGTTTAGGAACACATTGGAAACCCCCACCCCCCCCAAATGCTGTTATCAGCCACATAACGTGATCAAACTTCAATCTCCTTCCAGATGCTCAGTCAACTTTGTTTCTTTTATCTATTGATGATTTCAAAGGATTCAAAGTATTGTTGCTTTTATTCTTTGAAATAAAATCCAGCTGCTTCTTTTGAGTGGTGTGCGTGTGTGTGCGTGACAGGGACTTGGACAAAGACACAGAGACACAGCGAGAGGAGGAGGATGAGCCCTAATAATTTGAATCAGAGCCGGTTTTCCTTGTTTTATATATATATATAGACACACACACACACACGCATGCATTCACAGACACATGAAAACAAGAAAAATGCAATGAAATGCTAGTAATGTAAAATATTACATATATTCATGTCATTCCATTCTTATAAGCTAAACTAAATCAAAAATCACTGTGTAAAGAGGAAAATACACGTCTATATTCAATTTACTAAAGATTAGGCCCACACCCTTTGTCACGTCGTGCCTTAGCTTTGTTACCGAATTCTTAGTGACACTATTTTACTGGCAAAACATTACTTTGTGGGTCTGTTTATCGCACAGGGCTCTCTGAGTGATAGAAGAGGAAATCCTGGAACAGAACATCAAAGCTCGGGGAAGCCCCCGAGATCGAGCACCGTACCTGAATCAGGCCGATTGCGGGCCAACAATGTTCATTTTGACCTGTGCTTCCAAATGGGACATGGGCCGATCAGACTGGGGGGGGGGCTGTCCCCATCATGTATGCGTGGGGGCTCCTCTCCGCTCAGCTTTATTGGGGGCTTTTCGCCGGTGGTGTGATTTATATAAATCAGCATCGCACATACTGCAGTAAAAGTATAATTGTTTCCTTCAGATTTAAATGTCCACCGTCCATTAGGCGTCCGGCCGGTAATAAAGGAGGTTTTTTAATCAACCTTCCTGGGCCCTGACGAGCATGACGTGAATGTGCTCTGGCTGCGGAGTGCTGTCAGCACTGATTAGCACGCGCGCACTGTGGCAAAAGGCCCGTTTTATTTGTATTCTAATTGGTCGCAAGACGGACGCACTCTCCGGCCCCCAGTGTTACGTGTTTGTGTGGCGGCGCGGTCCCAGGCCTGCCACCCCCAGTCTCCACCCCCCCAGAATGCAAAAATGATTAGAAGCTTCTGCCTATCTACAATATTTAAGGACATGTGGCATTAAATCAAATTCAGTCACGTGTCAAAGCTGCCAAAAACTGGCCTTTTACATAAATAGTGAAGGTAGTAGCCTGGGACATGCATTAATAAATGCTTCCCCGTCTTGAAGGACGTCCATAAAATACCCACAAGAAGCGCATGCCTGAATCACCGCTGCGCCCCACAGCACCATGCTGAACCCAGTCTGCCCTGTGAAAATACACTACTGTATGAAGTAGTGATGCAAAAGCACAACCAAACTGGCAATTATCCCCGCCCCCAAGAATGATGTGCAGCCCCCTCAGCCAATCAGCCGCCAGGGTGAGACTCTGGGGTCCAGCAAACTCAGCCCGCTCGGGCCTGCTATGCATTGACACGGTGCCGGCTGGCCCTCCAGCTGGGTCAGCGGGACCGCCTCAGGAAGGATCCGCTCCGGCCCGGATGACCCCGCTGCATCCTCTGGCCACCTGCCTCTGCTGCCGTAAATCCTGATGCCGGCGCGCGGGAGAGGCCCGGTAATTAATAAAATCCCCATTACATGCCTCGTGGCCGTTGTTTGCTATTTCAACACCCCATTTGTGCCACGATTACAGTCATTATCAGTCACCACCATTAATTCTCCAACTGATGCTAGAACTGCATGCTAATAGGCTGGGCTCTAAAATTTTACCTTTCAAGGAGTGGGCCCTGGAGTGGGGCCAGCGAGAGGCACTCTGATTAGGAGTCTTCTAGTGACTCCAAACGACTCCTTTGAATAGGAGCTGCTGCATCTTTGGAGATAGTTCAAATTTCCCCTTTGATTATTCCCTTCGCCACCAAAATGAATCTTTATTAAGCTTAAATCCTAAATAAAATGAAATTAGCAGACTGCAAAATATTGCTTTCTTTTCTCAACATATTCCCCAGTGCCTCCATGCAAATTATAATGCTTATTTATGTAAATGAGGTGTCGTCCTTAATTAGTTTTGCTTGAAGGCATTAAAATACATGTATTCTTTACCCAAAAATTATTTGTTTTGTTGCTCACCCCAGTTAAGTTCAAATTGACTGATTATGCCAAATAAAAGGCTTTATTCAGTTCAGTTTTTTTTTGTTCCCCTCACTCCCCCACCCCGTTTTCTGGAATTATCTTTCCCACCCACTTTCCAGTTAGCAGCCAGCCAGAAGCTCCGGTATGAAATGGGGAATGAGCAATGGGCTATTGTCACATCTGCCAATCAGGGCCAGGTACAGCGAAGCAGCAACCAATAACAACTTGGCATATCTGAACTGGGATCAGGAGTAAAAGGTCAGAGGGGCAGGTGTCCGGCGCAGCCAGGCCTCTCCATACCTGCATGACTTTTTATTGGGCATTTTCGCATATAAACATGTAAGTGTTACACGCACACACACGCTTGAAGTTTGTCCTCATTCAGCCTCTTGGCCATGATGATCTTCATGATAACGCCCACATTCCTGTTTTTACCTTTTTTTAACATTAATTATGAAGGGTCCAAAGCTCTGTGCTGGGGGGGGGAGGGGCACTGACAGACACAGGCCTGGGGGCCTGCCGACGTCGTGTGCACGCTTTGTGCCGTGGGCCCCATCCAAACACGGCGCTCGCTGCTAATTACCAGTTAGCGGTGCATCGACACGCTGTCACCCCAACTGACCTGAGACAGCACGTCCTATGAAAGTAGCTTTGAGAGAAGATTTATGTTAAGGAATCCAAGACATCATGGTGAAACACTGCTGTTATTATTACTACAATTGAAGTGCAACACATTTTTTTTGTGCGTGTGTGTGTACCCTGCGATAGCCTGGTACCCCCCTCAGGCTGAATCTTACCCTCTGCCCTATGACAGGGCTGCTTGATGCTGTATCAAGGGAAAGTTACCTTTTCAAAATCCCTGTCAAAGCCTGTTACACTTTTTAACATATGTATAATCTCTGCACTGACTGTTAAAGAAGTGGGCCGTTTTTGCATCAAGTATCTCAGGCCTTATCGGCATATTTTACCGTAAATGCAGCTGAGCACTGTGGCAATGACACCATACACTAAACACTGGCTTAGTTTCATAACAGCCAGCACAAGCTGTTTCTCCAATCAGAAGCTGCCAGCCAGCCTGCATAGCCATCCAGGGTGGTGCCCGTGTGAAAACGCCCTGCTGTAACAGTCGCCTTGAGACACTGGTGAAGTGAGAGTGCAGGCTGCCGGCCGGTGTGGAGGACGAGGGCCGGCCGTGCCGCCACGGCACCGCATGTGGGGGCAATATGCCGCTACTACAACTAACCACAAGGAGATTCCACGTGCGGCACCTTCCGCCTTCTCCACGACCCCCAGCTCCATCCAGGGAAGGGCCCGGGGCAGCAGGGTGCGGGTGCTTAATTGGGGCATTATGGACGGGGTCCACTGTACACGGGGAGGGGCGATGCCCCTGCAGTAGCAGCCAATCACAGCCCTGCATGACCTGCCATCAGGGGTAGCTGAGAAGCTTTGCTGCGTTGACAGTTATGGTCAGTGTAACCTGATTTCCCCTACAGGAGTGTGGGGGTGGAGGCTAATAGTACCCTGGGGGCAGGTGTGTGTGTGTGTTTATGCCTGCATGCAGTGTGTGTGTAACTTTGGCTGTGCATACATGCATATCCACGCACGTTCCGTAAGCGCACACACCTGCATATATGCATTCACAGACCCCCCACCGCCCTGCCGCGCATGGGCCGGGTTGCCAGGTGCTTTGTGGCCCAGGGCGCAGATCACTGGCAGCCTGCAATGCTGTAATTACCCGCGCCGTACATTGGGAGCTGCAGCACATCGCGACCGGGCCGAGCGGTGAGAGGGTGCGCTTTTGGGCCCCATGCCGTGTGTGTGTGTGTGTGGGGGGGGGTTAATTAGCCTCTAGAGGAAAAAAGGACGAGGCCCAGGATCACCCCGTCGTGTAGCTTGTGCAGGAGTGTGTGCAGGAACCTCCATGATGGGAAGCTCACACGTGCACACACGCACACGCACACACGTACTCTCTCACAAGCACACACTCATACATGCACACTCACACACGCACACACTCATACATGCACACTCACACATGCGCACACGCACACACAAGCACACACTCATACACGCACACTCACACACGCGCACACTCATACACGCACACTCACACACGCACACACTCATACACGCACACTCACACACGCACACACTCATACACGCACATTCACACACACGCACACTCATACATGCACACGCACACACACACAGACACACACACACTCATACATGCACACGCACACACACACAGACACACACACACTCACTCACACGCATACACTCACACAAGCACACACTCATACACGCACACTCACACAGCGCCATGTCGGCAGGCGACAATAAATCCCGCAGGCTGCTCTGACGTTATCAAGCTACTCCCAGATTCCCATTTTAGTTAATATCCTCGTATCCGTCCCCATAACGGAGCGATGCGCTGTAATTTGAGCGCGCTGTCGTTAAAACTTACGGTGTAATCATTTTAACAAACGCTGTGACGTTCATAAGCGGCACATTATCACGCGCGCCCTTGAATTAGACTTTATCCTGTGTGCTTTCCGTGTCTCTCCCAACATCCTTGGTGGGGCCAGGCAGCTGTCCCAGCCGAGGGAGGTGGCACAGCTCACACGCTGGCGGCGGGAATCAGCGCCACCGTGTTGGGGTGGGGTTTATACTCTCATTTCTCTTTCACTTAACATGTGGATTCAGGCCACGCCTATCTGTGCCTCAATCAGCCAAGGGCACTCGGCCCACTCTGTTCTCTTATCTGCATGCTCAGAGCTTTTTGCAAAGGTGACCAAACTGGCTTCTCTCTTGCAGGTTTCCCGACGTCACTTACAGTCCGAGTTTGCTGGGTATCTCGACCAGCATACGGAGGCCCAGAGGGAATTGTCCTTTCTGCCGGCCAGCGCATTGATAACCATCAGCCTGTCTGCTGCCATGATGGATTCAGACCCACTGTCCCACCATCCATGTCTATGGCCATCGCCTACAAACAGGCAAACTAAGCGGGATTTACCAAATGGCCGAGCTGAGCGAAGCCGACCGGCCTACATGCAAATCCATGTGACTGGTGACTGCAAAGCTTGCAAGAGAAAGAGGGAGTGGGACAGAGAGGACAGACTGCATCTGAGAGGGAGAAGAGGACAGCTTTGAGAATAAAACAAGGCAAACTGGCTCACGGATGACTGCAAACGATGTAATTATTATAATAAAAATGTTCTCAGCTGAAACAGCCTACGCATTCCAGAGACATACTGTAAGGCTGAAAGCTGCGGCAAGTGTGTGTGCACGTGTGTGTGCATGTGTGTGTGCACGTCTGTCCACATGCGTGTGCATGCACGCATCTGTGCCTGCGTCTCCCTTTTGGTACATACTGGAGCACGGCAGGGGATACACCGATATTTCTGTGCGTGTGTGTGTACGCGTGTGTGTACCCAGAACCATATTGTGGGCCTGACACAGATTTGCACAAGCTAATTCCCCGGGACTGGCTCCTATAGAGCCCACTGGCAGCGCAGCCTCTCTCCGGCCATTAAGCCCCGCCCATAGACCCGGGCCTCGCCTCACGGACCTGCCGACGAGGCCTCAGAAAGCTGCACGCTGCCCTCACCCTGATTCCCATCCAGATAAGTCTCCCAACCAGTAGGTAAAAATCAGGCTACATTAGTCAAATCAGCTGCATGTTCACCACATCTTAGTCAGGTTGCAGGAGGTTGGGATGATATGCAAATAAGCAACAGCTGGTGATTGTTATGTTAGTTTGATGTTTTGTTTTTTTTCTCCCCGACTTTTTAAATATTTAATTCCGGGGAGGGGGGTTAAAAAAAAGAAACAGGCAGTACATTGTTCCAAATACCCCTAGGATGAAACCTATGCATAATAGACATAAAGTATTCACTCCACACCATATATTTTCTCAGAACTATCAAACACATAATATAGCACACCCCCCCCCCCCCCAAAAGAAAATCTTTGAAATATACACCAGTGCTGTAGCTGTGAGTTAACAAGAATACCTTAGATGAAGGTAATTTATCTCCATCTAGTTTAAGAGGACAAATGTTTGTCAAGTTTATTTTTCCCACTGCAGAAGAATGAAGATTCTTTATGACCACAAGCCTTTCATCTATTCAGAAATCATTGCTTTGCTTCACCGTGGACTTTATTTTCTCTGCATTTTTAAATGTGATATGGAACATGATCCATGTATTTGGGGGCAAGGGCGGGGGGGGGGGGTAACTTCAGGCTACGCATTAAAAGAAAGGTGGCTGGGCCTCTTATATGTTACTAAATAAAGATGAAAAATCGAATCTGAAACGCGCCACATGTGTAAGGCGGGGGTGTCACCCCACACCTGTGCTACATGCAGACCTGCGTTTCCTGATACATGAGCCGCTGCAGAGTGTGGGACAGGCACACACAGCAGGGGGAACACCCACCAGTGTCCCGAGTGCTCAGGTGCCACCCGCAGGGGTCGGCCGGCATCTCCGGCGTGACGCCACCAGACGGGCGCATCTGAAGGGATCACATGAGCACCCACACGTGCACTCACTCACGGGCGCACGCGCGTAAACACACACACACACGCACACGCACGGGCCCCACCCGGTATTATTCATACCAGTTGGACAGGAAGAACATAAAAAAAGACACGCAGTGCTCTCTTTTTAAATGAAAAAATAACCTTGTTGGCTTTACGGGAGCCACAAGAATTCGAGAGAAAAACAGAATGCCTGTCGGGGCGAGTGTGGGGCTCCTGGCTCAGCCTGCAAAGACTCATAAAAATATTTTCCTCTTCATTTAACATTGCCTGTAATTCACTGGCAGGCTAAAGCTGATCAATAGCACCTTCCTGACGAGTCGAGCCATATTTTATTTTGCCGCAACAAAAAAATAAATAAATGAATAAAAATCAAATAAAAAAGGCTGGATCAGCACTGTGCCTCCCTGACCAAAGGCAGGTGTCATTCGGGGCTCCTGGGCATGCGTGTGACGCACTTTTCACATGCCTTAAATAGCTCCCCCTTCAATCCTCTACCGTTTGGCTGCCAGGCCGGGCAGTGCCAGTCAAATAAGCAATTTGTTTGTTATTAATCCCACCAAGAGTAATAAGAAACGGTGTCTCCTTTTTCTATCTTAGTTCCTCTCGCCTTAACATCACATTATTCATAATGGGACTCCAAGACCCAGAGATATAAAAGGCAGCCTGTAATTATATTCAAATTATCTCCATTTATTTTCTACTTAAACTTCTGTTTTCTCCTCCACCAGAGATTCCGATGAAAAGGCTCTTATGGGGTCCCTGGTGAGAGGAGGGGCTCCTCAGGCCGGGAGAATCACATTTATCTCCCATTTTACTGCCCCCCCCCCCCCCCCCGCCACCGCTTTTTGGCCCAAAACAATGTCGTTGGTTTTATCTTTGTCAGTCTGTAGCTACAGATTAAGTGATTTTATAAGTCGACTGTAAAACGCTTGTGCAACGTGCTTTAATCCAGAGGGATACTGAGGAAGACTCGCTCAGCACTGTTGATTCAGCTTCCCAGCCGCGGGGGGGGCGGGGGGCTGTTCGCCAGGGACAGGGCTGTGACACACACCAAAACCATTGCATTTAAAGCCACTAATATGAGCACTTTCGCTGCTGCCGTGATTTTTGTATATCTTTGTATATCATTTTTGTATATAGGCTGAAGGGCCTCGACTTGTGACCAAAGGGTTACCAAACCCTGGGACTGAAGAGAGCAGTCCAGAGCCTGAAATACCTGAAATTCACTTTTCAGTATCGATGCCCTTTTTTGGGCATACGACTGGGCATAATGCAGGTTTGTACATGGTTCTGTGGATACAGAGCTCAACAGGCTACCAGGTAACCGTGCCCCGAGTCTGAGTGTGTGAGGGATCTGCATGGCTCTGCTCTGGGTAGCCCTGTCTCCCCCAGTCCTAATTCATATCCATCTGTTCATCTCCAGTCTGCTTGTCCCAGGCAGCACAGGATGCAGAGCTAAGGTATAGCCTGGACAGGAAGCCAGTCCATTATAAGGCACACACACACATTTATAGACACTAGCTAGTCTAACTGCAAATCTTCAGACTGCAGAAGGGACCCCCCCTTATATAACAGACACATGCGCGTGCGCGGCTCAGGCAAGATTCAGCTCCCCAGGGCAGCAGCTCTAAACAATGAGCCACCAAATATCCCCACAATGTGATAAAAACCTGCTGTTTTGATGTTTTTGGGACCATCTTTTCAGTGCAAACTTCAGTCCCAAACTCATAAAAATATTAAAATATGTGACTGCAATCAAAAGAATAAAAAATGCCAAAAGTCTTGCATTTTCTTTGGTTAGTTATGGTTAAGGTTAGGGCTGGGTAGGGGTTATGGGTGTCATTGCAGGGATTAGAGTTTTTCCCATAAAAATGGACGGTTCCCACGAAGATATGAGTAACGTGTCTGTATGTGTGTGCTCTGTGATGGACTTGCATCCCACCCAGGGTGCCCTCTGCTTTGTGTGCAGTATTTCTGGGATAGACCCCAGATAAGCAGTGTCAATGAATGAATAGGTGTACCTATAACCACTGTGAGGCACCCGGAACCCACCCACC
>JAODKL010000023.1:143436-157152 GCA_026780765.1 Petrocephalus schoutedeni | reverse complement strand
GCTGACCATGAGCAGAAGGCTGCTGTATGCGGCGTGAGCGGGTGGTAGGGCCTGTGCGAGCTACCCGCTAAGTACCCACCACGCTGGTAAACACCCGTCGTCTCCCGTCACGCTGACCATGAGCAGAAGGCTGCCATGCGCTAACATCTCCACTCACCTTGGCTGCTGTCTGGATTACCTTGCATTTACACCTCTTGGCCCTTCATTCCTAAGACTTATTAAGAATGATAATGAGCTCTGTCCAGTCTCCCTGCTTCTATCCCCTCCTCTCTGCTTCTGTCTCACCCTCAATCGCTCTTTTGCTCCTCTATTGAGAGCGCCTAAGACGAATCACTAAAACCATCATTTTCATCTGTGATTTGAGTGCCCGAATCAATATGTATTTCATGCCTTCCAAATCAGCCCTCTGTTCCCGTTGTCACTGTGATTTGTTTGTTTATCACCGTCCGGAATTTTCCTGCTCTTTCCGTCATGGGGGGGTGGGGTGTGTAGGAACGGGATGCAATTCACCTTGAGCCTCAATTACGCTGGATTTCTTCATTGGCTGATCAAGCATGCGAAAAGGACATTTCCCCAGCGCTAATATAAAAATAACACTTGACGATTTGAAAAACACGGCAGCAATGCAAAGCAGTCAGCGTGTAGATGCACGCGTGCATGTGCGTGCGAGTGTGTGCCTGTAGGACGGAGGATATTTCATATGGAACGGGCGAGCTGAAGGTGGCGGTTTAAAGCCGGCATCATTCCATAAACTCGTGTAAATGTGGCCTAATCTGAGAGTTCTGATCACAAGTCTGCCCTGGGATTTAAGGAGATGGTCAGACAAGGGAAAAAAAGTTAAAAAGTTCCTGCAGGGGAGGGAATGTGGCATTTCTCCACATGGGGTTTTTGTGTGGCTCCGAGGTACTTTAGAGGTCGCCTGTACAGGGTCGACAACCACAAACTCGTTAACCATTAGCCATAAGCTTTCTTACAGTGCACCAGGATCCAGAATGACTTCATCCAAAAATCTTAACGTTCGCCAAATTAACCACTTCTCCGACCACTTAGCATAAACACGCAGACATACAATCTTGTGAGCATATGTTAGATGGTAGGTTCTCGCTTGTCTCCCAGGCAGGGGCATTGCGCATACCAAATTTGTGGGTAGGCAACATTTAAAAGCCACACACAAGGCATAAAAATACGCAGATATTAATGTTCTTGAAACTTTATGTAACTATTATACATTCAAACATGTCCAGTTACCCTTGTTTACTGCCGCTGAGATGTGAGTTGTGAATGTAACAAGGTGACGACTCGTTGATGATGTGCATGAGTTATTGGTGGAAGATGGGAATGATGCGACATGGAGGCGGGGATTGAGAGATGTCATCTGAAGGAGGGAGCTCGCTCATTGGCCAGATTACCCTGGAATGATGAGGGATGGGGGCGGGGATTGAGAGATGTCATGTGAAGGAGGGAGCTCACTCATTGGCCAGATTACCCTGGAATGATGAGGGATGGGGGCCGGGATTAAGAGACACCATCTGACAGAGGCAGCTCACTCATTGACCTGATTACCCTGGCAATGGTGAGGGATGGGGGCAGAGATTAAGAGACGCCATCTGACAAAGGGAGCTCGCTCATTGGCCAGATTACCCTGGGAATGATGATGGGTTGGGGGCAGGGATTAAGAGATGCCATCGGACAGAGGAAGCTTGATCATTGGCCAGATTACCCTGGAAATGATGAGGGATGGGGGGCGGGGATTAAGAGACACCATCTGACAGAAGGAGCTCGCTCATTGGCCAGATTACCCTGGGAATGATGAGGGATGGGGACAGGGATTAAGAGATGCCATGGGACAGAGGAAGCTCACTCATTGGCCAGATTACACTGAACGCAATTTACTGCAAGTTTAACAACGTGTTTTTCACAGTCGATGTAGGCACGTTATTAGTTGACTGAATAATCAATTTGTATGTTACATTTTTACAAAATATGCCTACCCAAATTGACTTGCACAACGCCACTGCTCCCAGGTAACTACTCTGGATCTGCAAACCCTGCAATGTCGTGTCCTCTCGGTTCGGACGGCGGACACACATCCTGTCAGCATATCGTCTCACTTAGAGCCTTCCACTGGCACACTGTGAGACCCCGAAGAGGACGTCCGCACATGCACGCCTTTCAACACGAAACACGCGTCATGCTTTTGACGTGGCATTTTTATGCAAAGGCTACTTACATGCCACACAATTTGGAGACTTTTTATTCATTTATGCAGCTAATTTCCCTGAATCAGCTCAAGTCGAGCACCTTGCTGATGAGACACTAAAAATAACATACAAATCAAATTAAAAAGTAAACATCTAAACAAATTAAGAAATAAACATTTAAACACAAGCCGTGCCTTGTTCCGCTAGGCTATTTTCAGCCTTCAGTGTTTCTCCTTTACCCCTGAGTTCACTCTCAAAAATGACTTTGCCAGACAAGAAACAATGCGAGTGTGATGGCCCCCCCCGCCACAAAAAAAGCTTGCACGCTGGACCAGGCCCCGAGGTCACAGCCCGCCAGGTGACCCCTCGCTACACACCTATTAAGCTGTGGTATAAACCTGATCCTGGACCAGTTGCTGGGGTCAGAGCAAAAGCATGGTTCACCTTAAGGTGAATTCTTTGCTGCTGCAATGTCCTCCATTAATTACCTGCTTGATGCAAAGAGCAGAGCGACTCGCGTACGCGGCGTATTTATTGGTGTACCTGCAGAGACATCCTTGTTCCGGGGAAAATTAAGTGTCAGATTCCATTTAAAAAGCTCTAAAGCATTTTTAGTGTGCGAGTGTGTTTGTTCTCCTCTAAAAACACGACGGGCCTCAGCCCCAGGGGGACGGGACGGCGGCTGCCGGCTCTGTGAGGCTCGCGTTTTCCGGTGACGCCGCATCACATTCTCGCGCCGGATTCACATGGTTTCTTAAGCTCCTGTTACATGACATAAGTCACATGCAAGGCACTTTGGAACAGGTAACTGCCAGGGCCTGAAACCGAAGCTCGATGATTGTGGTCCTTCTGATATCCGACTGGAGAGTGAGCATGCCGGCCACTCACACGGGGCGGGGTCACTAGGGAGTGCTAGCTACGGGAAGGCAGCGAATGTGCTCTGCACGAGTGTGAGCGAAGAAAAGGGGAATTAACTATTATTATTATTATTACTATTATTATTAGGTTTGGTTAGTAACTGAAACATGAAACAAAACACAATTCTAAGTAATTTATCATGCATACACCTCCAAAACACCTGTCTATTCATTTCACCGAAGGCCCACTGCCCCAAAGCAAGGGAAGACAACCACATGTTTTGCGGCTTCCAGTTCGCAGCTAGTTAGCCAATTAAAAATAAAACAACATTAACTCGCCAAGCCATCGCAAAGGGCAGAAAGTGACCCAGCTGATGTGATCAATGGAGGCAGTGTTACACGGCATTGTGCCACAACAGCTGTACGTGACTTTGAAGGGGTAGCTCACGTAAAAAAACCATAAACCGTTAAACGAGATGCCCAAGTTTTCTAATCGGCCCGCCAGTATGCATGTAACAGCAGGCTACCTGTTGCAAAACGCTTAACATAAGCTGACTGCGCAAGACGTAATTGGTAGATAAGTGTGTCACATAAATAAGGGTGACCATGGCGTATCTCACATCTATTAAAAAAAAGAAAAGAAAGAAATATGTGTCAGGTTTCAGCCACAAGTGAAAAGCCCGGTGCCTTCAATTTGTAAATCAAACAAAGGAAAGAGACTTGCTAAATTTCGGCGTCTAACAGGGGCTTCAGCAAAAGTTGCCAACCCCTCCTGACAGTTACTTCTGGGACCGTAAGCTAGCAGAATGTATCCACGTTAGCTAGACATTTTAGCGTCTCTGCTTCAGGTAGTTATAGCCATTTATATTTGCAGAAAACTACGGACCCGGCCTGCACTGCTCGCCGTATGGCAGAGACTGCCTCACTTCATACGCTTCTCCAAAAATGGAGTTGGACGCCAAGCTGATCAGTCTGATTAATTCTACATTCATTGTGTGAGACACCTTCTGCAATCTTCCTCAGCAAATTCTTTTATCATCACAGATCATTTAGATCTGCTCACTTCTCTCCAAATTAGATGCAAATATTGTTCTAAAGGTCACAGGTCAATATTTATTGGTTAAATATTATCGCAGTCATTATTGCATTCATTATATTTATAATAATACAATCATTAAACTGGTTTAAAAACTATTTTACTGAGGAGAGATTTTTCTTTCAAGACAGAAACGGGATTCAATCAGCTGCTGCTTCAAATGAAACTCTAAACTTTACTTTAAAAAAAAAAAAAAACTGCAGCCATTTAGAAAAATAAGTAGAAAAGCAGGAAGATGGGAGGGAGAAAGCGGACCTGTGACAGGTGAACGCAGCGGGGCTCGCAGGCACATCCAGCGACAGCATAAGGCAGGGCGGCCCGTGGTGCCTGAGGCGGCCCTATGACCCACGCTGCCCCGCACGGGGAGCACTGAGCACACCAGGCTCTGAGACTCCAGGATCTCCAGGATCTGGACGCCGTCAGTTCACATCAGAGCACCACAAGCGGCAAATGGCAGACTGGCGGTGCATCGCCGCCTTAAATGTGATCCAGTGGGGCAAATACAATATTAAAGGAACATTTTCACTGAAACCGAAAAACCAGTGAATGAAACCACTTATGAAAACTCCCATTGTGCGAAACCAGTTCCTAAAATGGTGCTGCATGGCCAGTATATTTGCCAACAAAATACTAACGACCCAAAAAAGGACAATCATTCCTTATCAAGCTGCTTTAGCATAGCGATCATTTTAATTAAAATACGCAAAAAAAAATGCAAAACTGCATGTAAAACCAGCCTGACCTGATTTGAAACTAAAATGTGAACAGAACTTACTTACACTGCTCTTCTGACATGCATTCCCCAATCTCTTATTTGAGTAATGTTGTTTTATCTGTTTTTGAACTAATTTAACCTCATGAAATCTTCAAAATGAGCTTTCCTGAGGTATGGACGAGCTTGCCCAAGATGTTTGTCTCTCTGCAGTGTAAGTCCTTCAGCCTGGTACATGTAAAAATACACGCCAGTCATGTAACAGTATACCTCACGCCTGCCCTGTTATTTTAGGGTATAACAGACAGCGTCATTGAAAGAAAAAAAAACACAGAAGGGATGCCAGTATTATTATGTAAATGTGGGAAAGGCCAGAGGACAAAATGTTAATAAATACCGAAATTAAACACTAACAACCACCCCCGCCCAAAAAAACCTAATAGATAAATATATAATTTATGAAGAGATAACTTTCACCTCGAAAGAAAATATAAATTTAAAACAAACGTTCTAATATCACCGTCATTTTAGCATGAGATATGACTTTCCTTGAATGATCTGTTTAACAGAAGACAGCGAGGAAGGAAAAAAGTAATTAATTACTTATGTGAGCCATTTCTTCGGTAAGACAATAAAGCTGCCTGGTCGCCATGGATATGACATATTTGCTCTGAAAACAACACAATAATTAGCAAAGGAGAAAGATCCAGCGAGAATATGCAAACTCCAGGGTTTAAAGCGCCAGTGATCTTTTCCAGTCTCTCAATTACGAGTAATGGCAAATTACATACATACATAAAGAGATTAAGTTACCAAGGCACAGTGGTTTATAGATTACTAGCATGACATTTTAAAATCTCCTTTGCCTAACTAACAATAGCTGCTGGAAAGAAAACATTTTTTTAAAGCTGACCTGTCCCGTTTTGTCCCCTTTTGCTTTATTATTATTATTAGCTTATATGCAAGATTGTGATAGGGGACCACCTAAAAGCATATGCATTGATATCAATCTATCGTGTGGCATTTGGTTAACGATCTATTATAAGAAAACGATACTTTTTTGAACGGGGATATTGGACAAACATAAATGTACATAAATGCTTCACCCGATCAAAATTCAGTTGAGGCAATACGGTTTTCATTTATAATTTCAGCGTAGTAGAATATGTCGTGTGTTTAATTTAGTGAAAATATGCATACAATTCTGATTTCGTTATTTTATAAAGGCAATCAATTGCTTCAATTGATGGACTAAAAAATGACATTTCCTAGACCCTATCCTGATGCCTTGGACGAGGTGGCATCTATACTAAATTGCTATTTAAAGATAAAAAATGGTTGTTGCTGTGTCAAGTTTCAATACAATCGCCACTGACTTTATCGCGCAAAGCCATATAGAGTTTGCATTTCTCAAGAGATCGGTTTAAGGTTACCATAGAAACCAGCAACAGATTATCAACAGAATAACTAATAAATTAAACAAAAGGGAAAACGATCTCTGGAAATTTGATTACCGACGTTAATGCTAGTCAGCGCCAAAAGAAACAACGAGGTAACTTTCAGTATACTCTTTCCAAAACTGAAAG
This sequence comes from Petrocephalus schoutedeni, assembly GCA_026780765.1. Classification (NCBI taxonomy): domain Eukaryota; kingdom Metazoa; phylum Chordata; class Actinopteri; order Osteoglossiformes; family Mormyridae; genus Petrocephalus; species Petrocephalus schoutedeni. The sequence goes on along the minus strand of JAODKL010000023.1, from coordinate 150,700 downwards.
TAAATGGAGTTGAATATCCTTCTCGGACAGAGGTCATAAACTTTAATGGCACCGAAGCTTTCTTCATTGGCATTTCTTTATGATAAATTCCGCGTTGATTTTGCATTATTCTTCACTCCGTACTGCGAGCGCCCGCAGTGAGACCGCACTAACCGATAAGGGGGCTTGTATGCCTGCGCATGTATGATGATCAGCGAGTTAGATGAATACATTTTGACATAAACATTATGTGTTTTATATACAAAACCATCTAGGCGACGTGTTATTCCGGGTTTTAACGTAAAGTCGAATTGTGTCGTATATTATGGCCGAAGTAATGCGCTCAGATGTGGGTTATAACTTGTATAAAGTCCACAAAAAAAACCGAACTTCCGCGTTTGATCGTAGTATTTTAATGTAGGCACTGGTGCTGCTGTAATCGCTTGACCTTACATGCCCGTTTTAAAAAAGTCTTGCGAAGTTGCGTGCCGCGGAAGGACCCCCCACCCCCGAAAGCGCACACGCATTCACTGTGAAACAGAGGGGCACGGGCGCTCGCGGCCGCACTGGCACCTGTTATGCGGCACCCCAAAGCCCCCCGTCCGGCCGCACGCAGCCTGGTGACATGCCCTTAAGTGACAGGCGTTTGTTTGACTTTTATTCCATCTTTTAAGCCGAACGCGTTAGACATAGCTGCAATTATTCGCCATTTAAGATAAACGTATCGGCATCAAGCTGTCGCTTAAATGAAACTGGTTACATAGATATTAAACGTTACAAGAAAGAAAAACTTATACGCCTGTAATCAGCCGCATTGTTTTGGGGAGCTGAGATCCTAACAGAAACGCATCTGAAATATCGGTAGCCGCTGCCAAACGGGGATAAACCGCACGAAGCTTAAGTTGCGCCGGAGTCTCAACTTCGGACTTTTTTCCCCTTTACGGAGCCTGAATTAAATAAATAGCCAGGCCGGGTTTGCTTTGGAAGTTGGCGCTTTTCGTTGGGGTGTCGCCGCGTCTTTGGGTGACTTGGTCGGGGGTCTGTGCAGGTCGGGTTCCACGGACCGTGCGGACGCTTCGTGGTAGCGGGGTCGCCGGCGGCGCCTGGGGGTTAGGGGGAGCGACTGGGCGCTATTAAACTGCGCTGCTGATCCGGGCATATTCCATATAACACGAGATCGACTTATAGAAAAAAAGTCAGCAACTGTGCGTAATAAAACACCTTGATTAGGTCCGGCGGGGGTTTTTTAAGTGGTATATTAGAAAATACAAGACGCGGTGGAGGTGAAAATCAAAAGTCTTACCTGTAGTTTCGGTGTCTCTCGATGACTTTTTTCCCCCAACTAAAGGGGAAAATGTGTGTTTAGGACAAGACGTTATGAGAGCACGCGTGATCAAAGTTGCCTCATTTTTTTTGTTTTATTATTGCATTTTCCTATTTCTAACACGGGGCGAGTCGCCCGGAAGACCTGCCCTGGAGATCGCTTCAAAGTGGGAAGAGGAATCCTTAATTGGATTTCTCAGTTAGCGGTGGCGGGGTGGAAAAGCTGGAACGGATCGCGGATCCGCACTCTTTTACGTGACAGGGCCGATGCAGGCGACGACAGGAGACTAAAAAAGTGGCTAGGATTTCAGAGTGCCGTGTTCTGCACTGCAGCTGTTTCGTTTACTTCTCCATTTAGTAAAACCACATGAATAAATGTGAAAGTATTAATAAACAGAAACTTAAATTCTAACGCTATTTCATAAACACGTGATCAAAGCGCGTTATTTTGACCGAAACAAACGCGTGCATTCGTGCAGACTTAAAATGAATATTACTAACAGCTCTGACGGAATTAAACGTCCGCGCTTAGACGTTAGTAACACTAGATATAGCCATATTTGGGTACTTATATTTTAAAATATGAAACAGACAAATGTTTAAGCAGCTGACAATAGTTCTGCATCTTCCAGAAAACAATATTTAAAAGAAAATATAAATGAGGCATGTTAGTCTAGTGTGCATGTGTTTACACACACTAGCAAACCCCACATACAGTGTCATTAAAATTACAATAAACGTTGAGTACCAATTATATTGGTTAATTGCTATATAGTGATATCTTGTTTGCTAAAACCCTGGTCGCCTTTATCCTGAAGTGAGTAAGTGCAGTCTGCCTGAGGCTGCTGCAGCTTCCCAGTGCTGCGCTCTGTACGTCTGACAGCTTTAAGGACGTTTCGGGAGCAAACCCCAAGGGTGGGGGTGGAGGGAAGAGCCACCATAATGTATTTTAAACTTGAACTTTTCCTTATCTAGATTCCACAGTCTTGTGAACTATTGACAAACAGATTATTGCCAATTAGCAGTTTTGTGGTGGGCCCTGTTCTACATAATAAAAGGGAGAAGGATCGATGGTTCAGAGCACTGATGAGGGAGGTAGCTGTGGAGCGGCTGTGTGGGACTGCAGCCCAGCCTTTGGGATCCCACCCCGCTCAGCCCGTGCTCTTACAGTGGAATACGGCAGCAAAAACTTCACGTTTCTGGTAATATAACAGGAAAAAAATATGTTAATATTATTTTTTTGGGATTTTTTTTTCTGTCACATTTTGGGACTATTACCTGTTTTCTCCCACCCACCCACCTTCCATATCACTTGCCCAGTACAGAGATGCAGTAATTCTGGAGCCTGTCACAGGAGGCAAAGGACACCATGAGAGAGACGGCCAGCCTCACATGGAAGGTTACCTGTATATTTAGACAATTTGGGTTCACTGCCCTCATAAAAGGCACAGCGGCGGGCGCCATCCTGAAATTTGAACCTGCAGCATTTGGTGACGATTCCATTCTCACTCTGCTGCATTGCAAGCATGAATAAAGCATAAGCCGGACGCGTTCCTTCAGAGCCAAGCATCTACCGCCAGCTGATAATATAAGTGTCACACGGCGCTGCCGTGCAATGCAAAAAGTCACTAATGCTATGCAAAGTGCAGGCAAAGTGGGATAACGCGAAAGAGTGCGGTCAGGGATTTACGATGCACGTCATCGGAATTCGGTCGTCGGGAGAGGCCGGCCGGCCCCTCTCATTTAAATCGGCACAGAATCGCAGAGACAAATGACCGGATGGCATTTTGGGACCCTGGGCGCGCCCCTCTGCCAGCGACGACCAGGCTGGGATACCTGGGGAGGATTCATATACGATATTTCCGCCGCTGCAGCAAGGAGCAATAGCCGGACGGGTACGAGCAGGGCCCGTCCGGTTGGAGCGCTTAGCTTTCCCGTGACCTTGCAGGTGAACCACGGCAAAAGAAAATCTGTCCATCAATCAAGCCGTTCCCCCGATGTTGCAAAATGGCAATACAGAATAATAAAGAAGAGGGAGAAAAAAGACCCAAAAATCAATAGATTATTCTGCAGATCACTTGATTCAGTAATGATCCAGTACATTTATCGCTGTCCATTGATTCATTAGGCCTGCCTTCAAGGACGAACCACAGGATCAACGGCCTCCTGACTCCTTTGCTGTGACCACTACTAATTATGAAACATTAAAAACTAATCACAAGGTAGAACAAGGTTATAGCAGCCATGCCAGCTGCCAGCACCACTTAAAACAGTTATTTCACCTCTCTTTATTTCCAGTCCCGTATCACCTATGCATTTATTTTGGATTTGCTTCAAACCCTAAAATAGAAATTAAATTAAATATGTGTATTTTATCATCCTGACCAAAAATGTAACGCATTTCATTCTAGTAAACATTTACTTGTTATCGTCTGGGGAAGAACGGTGCAAACTACAATTTCTGTGCTATAAAATTTTAATAGACTGTCATCATTGCTTACAGGTACTGTATGCAGGTGTGCAGAAGGTTTATTATCAAAGGAAATGATGGGAAGTAAGATGTAATCCGAACCAACACTGGTCATCTGCACACGTGACTCACACATGATTCTTCATCACATGCCCAGGTATGCCGTGTGCGGTTTACATCCAGTGTCTACATCTGGACTGTCAACTGCAGGTCAAGTGAATAAATATCAATAGCTGGATAGGTGCTTCTGGGACAGGCCCTCTGTCTGACGCACCTTGGTGGGCAAAGAGCGCCCCCTAAACAGGAGGCCTGGAACCTGCATAGCAGTGAATCTGGTCTGTGTGTAGGGGGGTGAAACACTATCTCACTGCATCACGGAGCAGCACCCTCAGACTCAGTCCACAGCGGGCCACGTCTATGCTGATCATCAGACAAACTGCTCCTGTCAATGACTCGGATTTACGTTTTACCTTTTTTTATTTTATTTATTTATTTATTATTTTTATTTAATGAAGTATAGTTTTGTAAATACTGTAAATTAAAGAATGATTAGTTTATGAGACTTCAAAACCTGTTTGGTGGGATTATCATTCACTGTCACCAGTTGGTTTAACCCACAACTGCTCTGCAATGCCCCTGACCTCAGTGTCTGGGATTACTACTCTGGACGACCCATGCCTCTCCTGGTCTCCACTGCCCTGCTTGTGAGGGGAGGATTTGGTCTGCAGCATCATCTGCAGCGTGTGGTCCCGGCGGGAGACAGCCGAGTCCTGGATCTGGAGAGGTGATCAGCTCGTCTCCGAGCCCAACTGGTTCTGGCACGAGGTGATCGACTCGAACTAAGAGGCGCTGGATGCGAGCAGCGCAAAGCTAATCCTGCCCCACATGTCCACGCGTGGGGATATTTCGCACCTCTGAGTCTCTACTGGAGACTGGCCTCAGAGCCCCTGGTGCAGGGGGCCCCCGAGGGTGGCCCTTTGCTGGCCCAGCTGGCAGCCATGATGCCAACCTCCCTTCCTCAAAAGTGGCTAAGGCGAGTGCACCTCCTAAGGAAATAAGCTCTTCGACTACCACTCCCAGCCATTTTTTGCCTCTCAACAAGCCAAATCCTTGTGAGAGGAGGGGAACAGGCTTGCTGCCATTGACCCTGCATGCCCTAGGGTCTATACTAGCCACACCTGTTTGTTTTGCCTCCCGTTCCTGCGCTCATGTTAAGCACTCCCAGCTGCCTCTTGTCTGCCCCTTTATTAGTCCTGTATTTAAACATGTTCGACTGTTAACCTGTTTCCATTATTTTAAATATTTATTTTTATTAATATAATAAATATTATAATATGTTTCCAACTCAACCTAAAATTTGCCCAAATGTAACTAAAACAATACAAAGTAAGAATAACTGCGAAAATAAGGGCAGAAAAAAAACTAAGAACTACAAAGTCCCAATAGGCCAAAGAATATTACTTTTATAAGAAATTTGTTTCATTTTGCTCCATAGTTATCATTTTATGCATCCTTTTAAAAAGGTTTTCCCCAATTTTTAAAAAGATTTCCCCAATTTCTAAATGGAGAAGTGTATCAAGACAAAAAGGAAAGAAACCCATACTATATTATATAAAAAGACAAGATATCACATACATATATAACAATCCCATTCAAAAATGGGGAATTTGATGTAACACAAATCACTGAAATTTGTAGTAAAACCGATTAAGGAAAAGAGACCTATAACGGCAATGAAAACAGGGTGTATCACGCGCATTATTCACTAAACGCTCTTTTACCATCCATTTAAGTTCAGCGTCTTTGAGAGAGTAGCGAACGCTTAACATCCACCACACAAGCCATTCAAAAAGACACCCATTTAATTGAGCACGTTAAGTTTCTTTTATAGGTTTTAGGCACACACTGTTCTCAGATTGCTTTAATTACTCACTGTACGTGATACTCTTACGTTTTCAGAAGGATACTAGATGTTTCCTAATTAGTCTACATGTAATTTCGCACAGAGAGGGGCTTTTCTTTGATATCATGACACAGAGCAGTTGGTTTCCATTTCTATAATTATAACTATTGTTTTTCTTTCAGGTTTGCTTTCTTTTTGACGTGCCGGTCGGCTCAGCCAAGCCAGGGTTTAATGGTCTGTGTGTCCTTCATTCTCCATGCCCCAATCAAACACGGGTGAAAAATGCCAAAAGACCGAGGAGTGCATGCTCAGTCCGAGTCACTGTGCTGCTCGATGGCCCCTGGGGCCTGGGGCCCTGTCTCTCCACACGGGCCCACATGGACTCACGCATATGTCTGTACCCTTTTTAATACTTTTTTTACATTGTATTTTATTTAATTTTATTTATTTGTTTATATATTTATTTCCACTATGTTGTGAATACCCATCCCAAATGTGGCATAGCCTGTTTTTTGATGGGGGCGACTTACCCTATTTGAACCTCTCAGCGTCCATAGCTCTGTGTTGCCTGGTATATTTATGGATAAATACTCTATTCAAAACACTTTCTGTTTGCAGGGTAATCAGCTCTGATTTGCAGAAACAAAGACGGCTCTCCTGAGAGGACATAACGTGGTCGGGTTTTCATAGATGTTAAAAGCACTACGGTACAGTGAGGAAGGCGGTGGCGAATCACCCATCTGACCAGCTGGCAAACTTCCTGACAGAAAGCCTTTGCTGATTATGTGTCTCGGAAAAAATAATTTTCATTTATTTCCCATATCATATGACATAATTTATTTAGTAAACAATTTTCTCAAAGTGTCATGCATTTCATTAAGAAGCCCAGGGATCTGAACTTTGCAACCTTCCAAACTCCAGTACAGCATCCCAACCTGCTGAGGCACACTCATCACCCTTAGACGGCTCGTTGTTTTCACTCTTTTTAATTTCCTTCAGTCTTTTTTCCATCTCTGGACAGGGGTAATACACCCGAGATTAATTACATTATTTGTTTATTTGCATAGCAGACATTGCTGACCATCTTATCCATTCGTGCTGCTGGGTTACAGTAGGCAGCAGAGCAGAGCCCTCCCGGGACTTAAACTCATACCCTCAAAGATTCAGGGTCAGTCACAGGCCTTACCCTGCTGCTCTTATATAAACACTGCTGGCATCTGACTAGGAGTCATTCTTAATAAAGCTTGCCTGTTACACTAAGCCTGGCACCCCATGTGGGGTGAACCCCGGCCTTATGCCCTGTCACAGACTGGCACCGCATGTGGGGTGTACCCCGGCCTTATGCCTTGTCATGGACTGGCATCCCATCCATGGTGTACCCCAGCCTTATGCCCTGTCATGGACTAGCATACTATCCTGGGTGTACCCCAGCCTTATGCCCTGTCACGGACTGGCACCCCATCCTGGGTGTACCCCGGCCTTATGCCCTGTCACAGACTGGCACCGCATGTGGGGTGTACCCCGGCCTTATGCCCTGTCACGGATTGGCATACCATCCAGGGTGTACCCCGGCCTTATGCCCTGTCACG
>JAODKL010000023.1:128352-143336 GCA_026780765.1 Petrocephalus schoutedeni | reverse complement strand
CTGTCACGGATTGGCATACCATCCAGGGTGTACCCCGGCCTTATGCCCTGTCACGGAATGGCATCCCATCCAGGGTGTACCGTAGCCATGTGCCCTGTTACGGACTGGCATACCATCCAGGGTGTACCCCAGCCTTATGCCCTGTCACAGACTGGCACCGCAAGTGGGGTGTACCCCGGCCTTATGCCCTGTCACGGACTGGCATACCATCCTGGGTGTACCCCGACCTTATGCCCTGTCACGGACTGGCACCCCATCCTGGGTGTACCCCAGCCTTATGCCCTGTCACGGAATGGCATCCCATCCAGGATGTACCCCGACCTTATGCCCTGTCACGGAATGGCATCCCATCCAGGATGTACCCCAACCTTATGCCCTGTCACGGACTGGCACCCCATCCTGGGTGTACCCCAGCCTTATGCCCTGTCATGGACTGGCACCCCATCCAGGGTGTACCCCGGCCTTATGCCCTGTCACAGACTGGCATACCATCCAGGATGTACCCCGACCTTATGCCCTGTCACGGACTGGCATCCCATCCAGGGTGTACCCCAGCCTTATGCCCTGTCACGGACTGGCACCCCATCCTGGGTGTACCACGGCCTTGTGCCCTGTCACAGACTGGCATCCCATCCTGGTTGTACCCCGGCCTTATGCTCTGTGTTGAAAGGTAAGATGTCGAGAAGCCTCAGGGTCGGGCAAAAGGACAACAGGAGATGCCCAAATATTCACGGGTTGGGGATTTAATTTATGCTTGAGTCTTGAGATCGATTCCTCCCATTAATCACAAAAGGAATGAAGGAAAAAACCTAAATCTCAGAAGGAAAACAGATATAACTCAAGCAAATGGAAGCATATGCGATTACTAAACTTAACTGTGGCCTCCAGTCCACATACAGGTGAGGATCTCCAGCTACTAGAGCGCACAGGTAGAGGGGCAAAGAAGAAAGAAAAGAACCCTCTCCAGTCTACCACCATCTTATAACCCTACATACTTTGTCTTTTGCCCATGTCAAAGATCCAAGGAAACACCCACCAATCCCATTAACCATTGGTGAGCTTTTACCCTCATTAATCCCCCCATGATAGCATTCCTGCCCTTGCAAACACCCCCACTTCCCTGTAGCCATCTTGGAACAGGGGCACGCTTCCCTAGCCAGGACAGTACAACAGAAGTAAGAACTAAATTCACAAATAGAGAAGGACAATAAACATAAATAAAAGGCTCAGCATGGTTTCCGCGACATGTGTGCACCCATCCGCTTTCACGCTTGCCGATCCTGCAAAAAACGAAACTGGGAGGAAGATACAAAACAATTTACAATTTGGGTAAGGTGATATTTTACTGTCCCCTGAAGACAGTGAGGACGCTCCCATACACTGCTGCATCACACCCTGTTACAGACTGGCGTCCCATTGGTCCGATGTGCCAGTCTTGGTTGATATTTCCAGCCAATATTTAAACTTCCCCAATATTCAATGTTAGCAGCACCAGAGCTAGAAACATAACTACTAAAATAATTGTGATAATTGTTTTTGACGATCAGCCATTTTCCATAGTGGAGGACGAGGGATTTCTTCAACTCATTACCCACTAAGAATTAGAGTTACCAATTTCAATCTGTACAATCTCATAAGACACTTTTATACTGCCCACAACAGGTTTTTAAGTCATTATTAAATCTGTCCCGCCGATCAATGTTTTGTTTTCCAAAGAATAAAAAATGATTCACTGTTCTGTTAAGTTTTACTGGCAGCAGCATCCTTCCTTGCCACAGGTGAGCCAGTTATCGGTATTGGCAACGTCGCACAGGAATATATCGATATTGGTCAAAATTTCCATATCGGTGCACCACTAATTCACATTTATACTCAATGGAACATGGGGAAAGCAGGCAACCTGCATGCAATCTGTTGATGGAGGTCTTCTGATATGGTTCAACACTGCTTCCCAGGGGCGAACTGAAAGCATAGCCATGGGGAAGGAGACGCAGCCTTTGGTGCTTAGCAGCGTGGGAATGAATCGCAGGAGGCCTTTCCGCTATAGGATGCCATAAGATCTTTGCATGTGGATGAAAGTCAATAATGCACCTAAAGCAGGAAGTGTTCTCACCTTGAGCAAATGTTACTGTATAGTAAGTAGGTCAGCAGTTCCTGAAAAAGCAGGCTCTTATTAAACAAAGCACAGATATTTAAAGGTAAGTTAGGGTAGGCCAACTCAGGAGACATGACCGAGATCACGTCAGCCAATGAAATGGATCCCATTAAAGGCACAGAGCAGCCACATGAATGGTGACAGTAATTGGGGCTTTACCCACACAGGACTGAACAAGATGATCCTTATTGCCGCCTAGCCAAGATTGCCCAGGAACTGAGAGGTGACTGGAGAAAGTTTAGGTATGGCCTGCCAAAAATATATGATTAACTGCGTAATGTGTACAGTATTTAGGGGTGGACACAACAGTATCACATTATAAATTCATTCATCATTCTTTCAGATTTTTTACAGGAGTGTTTTCAGTTTATGTAATATAATAACATCACTACAGGCTAAAGCGTTAATGTAGAATAAGGGGTCTTCAAGCTATTTTGACCCCGGACGCTCCAGAGATAGGGACCCCCTATTATGAATGCATGATCATATAAGTAACTAGGAAGAAAGGGTCGGGTGGGACCTGGATCTTTTTCCAGGGGTGGGGGGTCTCTGTGTCTCTATGAGGCCCAGGTCGAAAAGCCCAGCACGATAAAAAAAAAGGCGTTCCGGTGAGAATGCTTAAGTGGATGTGTGTAAAACCAGTACACCACCCGCTCAAATATAAATTTCTAAAAAGACTGCCGTTTAAAATTACAACATAGAGCAGATGTCTTAGAGTTACGTTTTTCAGTGTCACAGACAAAGTAACTTTCTGCTGGCCATAGATATATCCCGCCTAATTTTAAAGACTCGGCAGATCTTGAGTGATATTAGGGAAATAGTTTATTCTTATAAAAGGCAACGTATTATTCATTAAAGACTAGAAGGAAGTCGCGATGTAATGAAAAGAACACAGCTGGTTTGCTTGTAAATATATAATTATGTTTCCACAGAATGCTAATATGTTTTTATTTAGCTTTACTGAAGCTAAGACCCCATTTTACTGTTTTTATTTATGCCTTGTTATGTTAAACCTTTGCAATAATATTGTTACAAATCTTTTTTTCCCCCGTTCAGCAGCCGGCCTTTTATTTGTTGATTTTTTTTTTCCAGCGACGCACATACTTTGTCGGTTACATGCAGCAAAAACACTGGCAGCTTGACAGCAGATCTGGGCGTGTGGACGGCTCTAATTGGAAACACATAAGATGATCCACACAGGGGACGCGGGAGTCAGGCGGGAATGCCACTGCGCCATCCGCGCCGCGTCACGCTCGACAGCGTGCGGCTAATTTCATCTCCGTGGCACGGCTTTAAGTGAAATCAGACGTCTAGGGTCCGCTCCTGATCGTCGTCGGTGGTTTTGCTTCTACGGGCCTAAACGACGGCGTGTCCCGCGAGCGACGGACGCCGCGGCGGAGCACGTGCGCCCCGCTAACCGGCGGGTTTCCCAGCTCCCAGCTCCAGCGCGGGCTCGGCATCGCGGGATAAAGCTGCATGATCACGAGGTGTTAGATGAGAGCCTTTCTGTCACACTGGGGATGGGCCAAGACAAACAGCAGTGGCTTCACTTTATTTACTGTCTGTAACAGCTGTCTGAGGAAGGTGGCAAAATATCAAAAGATAAAAAAAAAACCATAAATAATTTTATGAATCGGAGTTATGAATCAGTCTATAATTAAATTTAAATTTGTGGTAATGGAATGGATAAAGCCATCGCAGCTCTTCTTATAAGTCAGGTTGGCGGTTCCTAAAGCACTGCGCCACCTGCTGGGTATAAATACACATAGCACAGCCCAAGCTCATCAGGAATAAAGAAGAAACTCACTTGATAGTATATTAATACTGGAATGGCAAGGTAGGCCTATACTTTAAGGGGTCCAGCAGCTGCATGGTCACAGGATGGATAACTGAGCTCAACTACTGGCCGGAGCAGAGTGGAGGCATCTGTCAGCAGAGTGGGCGAAGGGGGCGGCCGCGCGGCTTAATTTGATGAAGAAGCGTGCGGACGTCCTCTGGAAGTGGGGCGTCCTTCCCCGTGATGGCAGCTGCTTGGGTGGAATACAGACAGAGTGCCTTTGAAAAGCGACATGGAACGCGGGGTGGAGCTAGAATAATAGCGGACTGGGCAGCTGTCACTACTTTTGCAGCACAGTGCTGAGTTTCAGTGATCTCCCTTTTTTTAAAGCCCTGTGGATCAGCGGCACAGCACTCCTTGTGTTCAGAGCTAAGCCACAGCCACATTTGGCACAGCAGGTGCCCCACACAGGCAGAGAGACTCAGGACGCACCTCCAGTCCGGAGACAGGGGCCCAGATGCTGCAGAGTCAGAGTCTTCTTTACCAGTGCATTTGTGCATGTGTCCCATGGCCCTGAGGGGGATGGTCCACTAGAGGATGGATGGATGGCTGGTGGTGGGGATGCATTTGTCTGTTGGTCGGACTGGAGCTGTAAGCAACCTCATTATTGTTATTAAGCTTATTGTTAACATTCTGAAATCAATTGATATTATTGTTATTGTACAAATCCATTGACACTTGTCTTATGCAAATTATCGCAGACGGTGGATGGAAGCCCCGGTCAGTCAGCGACGATGGCGTCGCCTAGCCTCAGAAATGGCGACTCAGACGTAAACAGTGTGAAGAAGCAAGGCATCACTTTCCAGTTAATGCTCGTCTGCTTGACTGCCGTATGAAGACGAGTAGGTGGCGACTTCCTCAGTTGCTTAGACAGGATGCGAAGGTGCGCCGATGAGCCGCCTGTCTGCAGCCGGTTCTTATATAAAAGCGGATCACGAAGGGGGGCCTCCTGGCGCCTTAAAGGACACATTTTGACGAGTGCTTTCCTTTCCCTGCCTTGCGTACCGATGGATCGGTATGAAGGGGTGTGCAAGAGAGTGGGACACACTCATAACTCCGGACGTTCGCCTGAAGCAGATCTCAGTCAAAAAGACATAATTACGAAAGATCTGTTTTTTTTTGTCATGAGGTAAATTCTGTGTGTTTATTAATCTGTAGACAGATGCAGGGTGAAGGTAAGGAGGCTGGACGGGGAGGTAAAAACTAATTTTAATAAATTCCTAATGAACTTGTGGGGGTAGGTTACAGAAACTGCAAAGTGAATAGAAATGTGTGAAGTCAGCAAAGTCCTCAGCAGTGCTGCTCTCTAATAAGAGCGAGGAGCGGAGAGGCATTACACCAACACGACACTCAGCGTCACACGGCGCCACTCCGCGTGTCTGTAACTCGGCCGCAGGAGAGGAGGGGAGGAAAGGAGCGGAGCAACTAGGAAAGCGAGAAGGAAACACGGTCATCGGTTTAAAAAGAAGTGAAATCTGATCTCAGGGGACGGAGCTGAAGGTTCTGTATATCAGACATCATCCTTCTCTGATCGTTCACGCTTTCTAATTACAGAAGGTGAGGAGGGCCATCATTTTATCGTATTTGTTTTGCATCGCTGCAAAAATAGAAAATGAGGGCTCACGGAGCTGTACCAATTTACTTCATTTCGACCTTGATTAAAAGAAAATTAATTGCCACATCTCTCATTATGTTGTGCGCAGCATTTGATGACTGGAATGGAAACGGAGGGGGGGGGGGTGTGTAGAAAACAAGAGGTGGCGGCTGGCGGGGGAGGGCCGGCTCGACCTGCCCGCTGACGGAGGCGAGGCGAGGCTCTAATGATGAGAATAACAGGCCTTTCAGCGGCGGCCTCACACCGCGATGTTACCACCGCTCCGTCTTCATTTCAAACGCCGCGGACGCCTGCCTCCCCCTCTCCCACTCTCCCCCAGCTCGCCCGCCGCCGGATTGCGTTACTGCGGCCACTTCCTGTGCGGCCCGCGGACCCCCGCCGCCGTCTGGATTGGGTGTCGCCGACGGGGTCGCCTGCAGAGCGCGAGGGAGAGAGAGAGAGCAAGAGAAAACAGAGCGTTAGAATAAAACAAAAAAAAAAAGTGCCCCGATTTACGAAGGGAGCAGCTGCTGCTGGGGTCGAGGGAGCCTTTCAGCACGGCACCGCTGCTAATCGCTAACGCGTCTAAGCTATGGAGGGGGAACATTTAGCCAGTTAAACGCTAAACGCTCACGCTGTTAGTTAATGAGACCCATGGCTGAACTGGTGGTATCATCAGGCATTACCGCATCGAGGTGCACGCGCGGTCCAGCCTGCCAGCGCGGTCCACTCCTGCAGAGGCTGGCCCGGGGTCCATTACCTGCGCATATAACCGCTTTGCGCCTCTTTTTTTGGCTTCAGCTTTACGGGAGAGAAATGATCCAGACTGTGTGTCATTAGCAGTCAGAATCACTATACTTTCTTTAATATTATTATTTGCCAAATGGAGCATGAGAGACTGCGGACCATCTGTAGATGTTGCGGGGGCTGCATAAAGGTGAGGGCATCGCTCATCCTCAGGCTGCGGGCCTTACCAAGCTCCAGGGCTCCCTCTAGAGCCTGTGCAGCCTCGAGTTCCCCAGGCCTGGCCGTGTCAGATCACTATCCAGCCCGGGGGTGCGTCTCCCAAAAGCCACTTACATGGTCAGAACCATGAAAGTGAATGTTTGGGAAAAGCACCCCGGGTCGGAAAGAAAAGTGAGCGTGCCAGTTAGTGTTAGTATGCCAGTAAACCAGCCTAACTGGTGACCAGTAACAAGGCTGCGTTAAGCCCCATGAGACATTTACCTCTTTTTCTCTCCAACATCTATTCTGGATTAATAAATGTTCATAAATCTCCATAAACTGTAAAAACTACTGTCAGCTAATACGACTACATAATAATAATAACAAAACTAACTTTTTTAAAACCAAAACCTATCAAAAAGTATTAAATTATACACACCCGTGACATGAAACAGCACCCAACCCCCAGTGGCATGGAGCAGACCCACTGTTGCTCTAGTTAAAGTACCATATGCCTTGCAGGATGCTTTCCTGGAGCTGGGTGTAGGATTACACCGGAATTTCTGTTACATGGGCTCTGCAGGAGGACTGAGCTGCTGATTTGGAGACAAAATGTCCTTTCATGTGGCCCTGCACCTGTTCCACACTGACAGAGCCCCGGCCAGGCGCGGGCCGAGCACAAGGGCCCCAACACACATTTATAAGCTTTTGACAGAGATGGGCTGCTGGCTGCAGCGGTCCAGCTGTTCTAAAATAGTTTCATTTGTCCTTTCCATCACGTCCTGTCGATGGCAGTATCCAAAAGCACGACAACCTACTCTCCCAGCATGGCCGGCCACGGCAGCGCTGATCAAAACCCACTACGGCCCCTAAAACTGCCATTCGCACTCAATTTGCGAGGGCGAGGAGGCGTGTGGACGTCCTGTTCACAGCTCAGCGCGCCCATGAGAGGAAGGTGGGCGAAATCCAGCCGGCGAGCGCTGCTGCAGAGCCCAGCCCGTCCCTGCAAGCAAAGCCGGACGCTATCGGGAATGGTATCGTGAGGTGAGCAAGTCGCTTCCGCCGCTCGGCTAAGAGGGCGTCCGCCTCTGAGCCCACCCGTGGTACCAAACTCGCCCGATTAAAAGCATCCACCCGCAAGCCGGCGGGAATCGGGCGCATGTCTGTGCGTGTGTGTGTGCTACTTCAGCTTTCCTTTGACATGTCTCGTTGCGGTTGGAGGGTGAACATGAGACAGCAGTGAGCGGAGGTTGAGATGGCACCCCCCACCCCCCCCTCCGGTGCCCTGCGCCGGCACGGCAGCTGCGAGTGAGGCTTTAACAAGGACAGCGCCCCCCCCCGGCCCACGGAGGCTCTCCCTCTGGCACAATGTCGGCGGAGCCTGATGCAAACCGCCATGCAAAGGCTCTGTGGTCGCTTAGCTCCACCAGCCGTGCTGACCATGGCTTACTCCCACTTTGCCTGCACTTCAGGCCTCAGCTTATTTTCCTACTTATGGACATTTTTCCAGACCCTGTGTTTCCATATCTGATATCATGAAGCTGCAATCTGTTAGTTATTTCTTTTGCTCACCTGTCTTAAAAGCTAAGCTGCTAAACCATCCATCCATCCATCGCCTGACACCAAACCCTGGGCCTCCTCTTATTTAGCCAGGTCGTTGACCCTTCCCCTGCCTGCTGTACCAGGACGGCGGGCCCGACCCATACTCACAGGCCCCGTGTCCCATCCCGAGAAGGGAAGACAGCGGACACAGGTTTGGGGGTGGGGGGGTCAGGCGGGGGAGCGGAGAGGCATCCAGTACCTCACATCCAGGAGATTTTGCACACGTCACGCTAATGGAGGGATCCATTTCCACCATGATCACTTGCTCTTGTAATGGTACGATGATGAATTGGTGAGAGACTCTGGCTCCACTTTGCTGTGCCGAACAATATTAACATTCTAACGGACAGCTAACTCAATAAACGCGTAATTTTGCTGTGGACCGCAGTGTGGATCACAGCCTAATGCGGGGCACTATGTGCAAACAAACGCTCGGCGATGCTATTAATGGGGCGAGCTAACAAACAAACGCAGGAAAACAGCCATCAACGATTCCCTCGACAGACTGCCGAAAGTATCGGGTGAAGCGGAAACTAAATTCGGGCTCTCTTTTTTTTTTTTTTTTTTTTTTTTTCCTCGGAGCCCCGCATCCGAGCGCACACGAGCTGCTCCGCCGTGTGCGTGAGGGTCTTTGAACAGCAGCGTGGGGTCTGGGGGGGGTGTGTGAAATGTCACCTGTTGGCCACACAGGCGGGGTGGGGGGGGGGCTGGCTGTCAGAGAAAGCCCTCAGCGTTAGTCTATAGCTCCTCCAGGTGGGCCTGCCGATGGGCCGAGGGCAGGCGGGGTCCGGCCAGCCAGAACGAGGGGTGCGTTTAAGGCCTGGGAGTCGGCCTTGCCTGGGGAGGCACCAGTCAGAATATGTGAAATGGCCCTGGAAGGACAGAAGGTTCCGGGCCTTACCCCGGGGGGCCCTCACATGGAGTGTGTGATCCTGTCAAAACCAAAACCGCTTCAGCTGTTACTTTGGTGCGGCGCTCTGTAGCATCGCGTCACTCTCCCAAAGTGGCATTTTTGTGTCCGGCCCAAACCGCCCCAGGGCGTCACACACCGAGCGGCTGCAGGGCACAGGCTGTATATCTTTTTCGTCCAACACCCCCGCCCCCTCCCCCGGCCCCCACCCTGCCCTTTGGACAAGCTATCCAAAATTTCAGTCGTTGAAAGTGTTCAGTTTTAGGACAGAGGGAGGTCACACCTGTTGTGGAACTTGATAGAAGGCTTATTTATAAACTTTCAGAGCTCCGGATTCTTCCTCTGGTGAAAATGCTGACATCCAGGGGGGGGGGGTGTTGTGGGGTGGGGGGAAGTGGTCAGCTGAAATACTTGTTTATGAAAAGTGCGGCAACTGCAAAATCCATAAAACTCTCAAATTATGAAATTAGAAAGCCTTCGGCTCGGGTTACGGCGGGGGAACAGGAAGGGTACAGCCACTTTGGGCAGCTTGTGAGCGGCCGGCGTGGATACGCACCAGAAAACCTTCACCAGCCTATTTTAAATAGTGAGCAAAGCCGGCGGAGCCCTGGCGTGGAAGCCCGCCGTGACATGCCAGCTAAGCGCAGCCCGCCTGTCCGTACCGGGAAAGTCACCTCAAGCCTTACTGCTGACTGGATTCGGCCCCCGGTCAACAAATGGTCAGGTTACGGTCGACGCTCTGCGTGGGCCACACTCGACACGGCTGAAATGGAATCTGGACATTGTCATGTAAGAAACACACGTGCTTTAAAAACATTAGAATGCAGAGAAGGTCTTGGCGTGGCCCTGATGGACATGTGTGTCCCATCAGCCATAGTGCCAGGCGCCTGGGTATGGTCAGGCAGGTCTTCATGCAGTCTGAGAAACATTTGCCAGCTGCTTCTCCCCGATTACGGCCAAATGTCAGCCTTTGCACCCAAAGACAGTCAAAAGGCAATGGGGCCACGGGAAGGGGGGCTCTTAATATAATGCCTAAATTTAGGTTCTGAATTATAGCCTATGGGGTATTTGGGTGGGATCGTTTGACGTATGAAAGGTTCTGAGAATGCTGAGTGGATTTGCAGTATAAGGGGGAATATTACGGCTGACTCGGGGAGGGGGGGGTCCCAGCTGGTGACAGATAGTCTGGCAGGTGGCCTCTGCCTCACAGGAGTCAGATTTGCCCCTCGTTTAGAAATGTGCTACTTGCTGACTTTTTCAGTTTTTTTTCCCCTAGTCTTTGCTACCTTGTGTAAATATAGATGGAGATATTGATGTCGATATGACCGCCAACAGGCTGGGCAAGTAAACACCTCGACTGAATGTGAATTCCTGCTTGGAGGAGAGCCTGGGCCGCGTCTCTAAGGCCCCTGTGTCGATGCCCCCCCCCACCCAGCTGCTGCAGTACCTCAGATATATGCCGCCGATACCAGAAAGCTCCTATCTCTGCTCCGTGTCCCTGTGTGTCTTATTCCATCACGCCTGATTGACTTTGGTGATTCTGTGTTTAATTGGCTCGCACTGGTGCCATCCGCGGAAAGGGCCCGTGTTTGTTTCTTCACGGCCATCAGATCTAAGGCTATCGCTTTAGATAAACACCTCATCGCCGGAAGCGGCAAGGCGGCTAGAATCCCTGCGTCACGCTTAACGTGGTTTCACACATATACCGGGGCCAGAGTTTACCTCTGATTGTCTAAGCCTCTGCTCTTTAATTGCACAGATGAGAAGAAAGTTGTAAAATGAACAAATTAAGGCACCTGGATAACGTGCCGCCGAGGAGTTTATTTATTTATTTGCTTCCTGCTCCCCCGCCCATGGAGGAGGAGGGGGGGGGGATCATTATCCTTGCAGCTCCACATCGAGCAACGGGCGACCTTTTCAACATTTAGTGGGGCTCTAGTCGGTTCGGCGGCAGTCAGGAGGGTTCGAGTGTGAGATCGTGCACAAGTAAGCAGATACTCCCGATTTTATTATGGACATCTGTGTATAAAATTAGTCATCCCTGCCAATAGCTGGCCGAAGGTAACAGGGAGGCCATGTGATGAGTCACATGGCGAGACGGCCGCCCCAATCGATGGCACAAAACAGATTGCATCACCGACGCTTCTCCTCTGACAGGCCACAGGACGCCCCAGCTTTAAAAAATGGCGGCGTCTTTTAAGGTGACCCCTCGAGTGCTTCTTGTAAAATTGCTTGAGACAGAAATCCATTTGCAACTCCGCTATAACACTGAGATTACATTGTTACTTTAGAGCCCTGGTGCAAATTAATTTGGGGTTCATTTCATATATTATATGAATGGATAGTAGAGGGGAAATTAAATTCCAGTATTACACATTTCTATATATTGTTTTATTTCTGCGGGGGCTGTTTTGGCACCTCGCACCCAAGCTGCTGGGCCGGGCCTCTAGCACTTCGTCTGTCCGAAGGAGAAACAGCAGTTTCTTTAGGATTCAAATCGATCATTCCTAATGTTTCCGCACAGTGAGGAAAAGTAGTTTGGCGACGGAGGCGAGCTGGACGCCGATCGTTACGTGGAAAGCCGGACGCGGGCAGAAACTGGCACATTTACCCACCATGGACAGACACGGCGTCTTCTTCCGAACTAATACCCCATAGACCGGCATCCCAGAAGCCCTGTGACTTATTTTTGGTGACATCACGTGTTTCTGAGCCCATTAAATTCTCTGTGTCCCCCCGGTGGGCTGGGACGAGGTGCTCAGGCCACAGAGGTGAAATCAACGGAATTCCCAATCCCAGAAGCGGCATTGCGGATTGTGAACGCACGGTCAGGCGGATGCTGTCACCCCCCCCACAGACATCCCCCCCCCCCCCCCCCCCCCCCACGTCAAGCCTGACCGGCAGCCTCGCTGCTACAGATGCTTGTCCAAATGTCGCTGTTAAATGCTTGAAAGCCCAGGATGACCGTCCCGCCTGTGAAGCTCCTTCGACGGCTGCCTGTCCAAACAGAGAGGAAAAACAGATCCTGTTCTGACATATTTTCCCTGACAAAGTGACACATTTCCTCAGCGATCCGCCGAGGTCTGTTCTCAACAGCTACCATGGGAAAAAGGCCCTCAATAATTTTCTCATTTCATTGAATTTCTTCTCTCGTTCCTTATGCACTCAGCCCCGCAGTTTCCGTACTGCTTCCTTCCTGTCACACTTGTCATGAAATGACTGGCACTGGATCCAGCAAAAACAATAAGCAAGTAAGCAAATCTCAATCAACTACAGCTAAGTTCACTGCCACAGATGTTGATTCTGCTTTATATTTAGGATGTATCATTCTCGGTACAAAGCAGACATAATTCCAGCTTCCCTGAAATAGGGTGTTTTTTTTACGCTGCTGGTTACCCTGGCAGAGGGTGTTAGTGCTGAGGGTGGTCTAACACACAGGAAGTTTGTAAAAGCCTCCTTGTTCATTGTGTCTCACTGACACTGAGAACCAAAGCTGCGATTACAAAACAGGACCGGAAACCCTGTGGAATCAGGACATGTCAGGGCCGAGTGAGCAGCAGTCAGGTGTGTACGCCCGGCTGGCTCAGCGGGGTTAACTCAAACAAGCCTTCGAAGGAGATGCCACAGATTCACAGGCCCAGCCCTCAGGCACTTGATCCAAAGCTCTGCAGATGTCTCCTCTCTGCCTTGCTGGGCGGCTGCATGGTCTCACCTGTCCAAGGCCGGTCCTTGGGGGGGGGGGCATTCTGGGTTAGCTCATGTGCATGAGCCACCATTGAAGGTTTGTGGTCTGCCATTATACCTGAAGATCAAAACCCTTTTTTTCTCAAATAACCAGATACCGAAACAGTTGACAGAGCTAAAGAACACTTCTCAAGGGTACAAGTGCTTCCCCCCTCCTAGGATCCGAAAAACCAAATTCCTAGTCACCAATTCCCACTACAGGCAATCCTGGCATCTTCTCCAGATAGACAGAAACATGGCAACTGATTCGTTAATTCCTTGTGTGTGGAGACAGCAAATACTGAAGTGTTTTCTTCTGCAGTTATTCTTTGAAAAATTATCTCAAAGACCTCAGCAACTGGCCGGACAAAAGAAAAAAAAAAGTCTGTTAATTCGCCAAAGCCAAGAAGCAAACATAGAACAATCCAGAATTTAAGGCAAACAAACTGTATTAAAGAATGGATGTTACATTATTAAAATGCTGTTTTCTGCTTTCCTAGTCTGTCGTGCCTTACAAATTGCTCATCAGGTACCTTAAGCAGAGCCAGATGCGTAGCCAGTGAGAGCTCATTACACCTTATTTAATGCCGACTGTGGTATTCATCACAACATCATCATAGCATCAAGACGGAAACGAGATTACATCTACGACACCTAGCCAGAAGACCCCAGCTGAGGCTGTAGGACTGAAGTCGTGACTGATCCGTGTCTCAGGTCAGAGGAGAAGCATCTCTTGTACCTTTGAGGGATGTTTCCAGGCAGAGCTGCCAAGTATTTAGCTGCGCAAATAGTTAACTGGGTGAAGTCAGCTGTGCAAGTGGCTTTGGATTAAGACATCTGCTCAGCAAGCTGTTTAAGAAAGTTAGCACCACAGAACGCAGCAGATAGTGCCACGTGGCAGAAAAGGGATTAATAGAGGATTCGCTTAATAATCTGCCTCGTTATGTAATCTCTCGCAATTCCTTTCATAATGTTGCTTGCATTATAGAATTATTCTATGATCATATTTGTAAGCATGCCACCCAGACCAAGGTTTTGGTTTGAACAGGGGGGGGGGGGTGGATTTTAGGGGAAGACGTGATTATTGGAGGGCGGGTTACAAGTCACGCCCATGATCCAGACCACGGAAACAATTTAAGCCACTTAATAAGAACATACCTGTATCCTGTCTTAATATATTTCTGGATTTACATGAGGATTGACTTTGGCAATATATACTTCAAATGTCAGATGAATAGTGTCTCAGATGGTTTAACAACATCTTTATTTTCTCCGCGTCGGAGAAAGTCATTAAGATAAAGAAAACGAATAGACGCGTAAGGGAAATAGCAAAACGCTCCATATACCCCTGCCGAGAACACTGCATTTTTTGCCATAGCCCCGGAACACTAACGGTTACCCTCATGTGAACCAGGGCACCCCAAAACTTCTGATGTAGCCAATTTTAGGTTTTAAATAGGATGATATAGATTTGCAGTAAGATTTCATGCGGGAGCGTCTGGAAACGTGAGGATCACGCCAGATGCGCGTTTCAGTCCAGCTGTGCGTCTTCGTTCGCCCCTGCTAAAGCGGACAGTTTGCGGAGACCGAGATTCAGCGGCCAAGCAAAAAGCAATTATGGGAGAAAAGAGGGGGCGAGTGCGCAGGCGCCGCTGCAGGTGAGAGACGCGGCCGTCAGCTACTGTGTCATTAATTAAAAAACAGGGACGCTTAGGGTCTCCTTGACCTGGAGGTCGCCAGAGGTCGAACACAAACCGTTTAGTATTTTCCCTTTGAAATCAATATCGTTATGCACGCTAGTTTGACGGCGATCGCTTTGAACAAGACAATGTTGCACATATATGCTATTCATATATAAATATATATATATATTATATAAAAAATATATAAAACTCGTTAGACGGTAAGAATTATTTAGCGAACCCCTGCACATAAACCATACACAGCGCCTCTTGCAATTTGCATATTTTATCTTATACATATTATTTCGTGGCTCGTTTATAAAAAGATCAATTGCGAGTTCGTCTTCATCCTAAGAGAGGGTTCAAGTGCGGGTCGAAAAATCGATCTTTTTTTGAGTTTCCTGTCCTTTTCTGCTCGGATCAGCACAGATGAAAAAAAGAATAGCAGAGGACAATTTGTTTAATATACGAGAATAAATAATTCCCAAAGAATGCTATTAACGCTACGGCGTGTACATCCCCTCCTCCCTGCCCCC
>JAODKL010000023.1:113752-125176 GCA_026780765.1 Petrocephalus schoutedeni | reverse complement strand
GTACCCGGAGGAAACCCCACAACGGCACGGGGAGAACATGCAAACTCCACACACATGGAACTGGGCCGGATTCGAGCACCCGGTCCCAGAGGTGTGAGGCGGCAGTGCTACCCACTGCGCCACCGTGCCGCCCTTGAACCTGAATCGTAAACTAAAATTATAAACTGATTTGGCAAGTTTTTCATGGGCGCACCCCTTGGTGCAACATACTGTACTCAACTCTGCTGCTCAGCCCACAAATTTTCTTTCCAAATGTGGCACCATTTATAAGGGAAGTAAACAGGCTTTCCAGTGGTATAAGATTTATTGCCAAGAAGTTGTTACAACAAAGAAATTATCGACCAAACACAAATTTCCTTACTTTTTATGCTAAGTATAGATCTTAACCTAAATTTACCCCTGAACCTAGAACTGAACAGGAAAATAAGCCTGAACCTAAACTGGACCTGATCCCAGACTGTAACCAGAAGCTAAATCTTCACCAGAATCTGAACACATATGGGAAACTAACCTTGAATCTAAACCTGAACCTTGACCTGAACCAGAAGCTAAACTTGAACATGAATCTGAACCCCATCACACCTGCCTTTATTTTGTGTAAAAAAAAGAAACACTGGTGATGGGGGGAGGAGGAAGGAGCAGAAAGACAGACAGGAAAAGTAATTTAAAAAGAGGAAGGAAGAAGGAGAGATGTGAAGGACACATGGAGGTAAAGAGGATGGAGACAGCGTGGAACAGCTGAAGATGGACAGCGGGAAGAAAGACAGAAGCTGTCTCAGTAACATGGAGTGCCCCAAAGGACAGCAGGTAAATAAACAGGACTGAGAGCGCGGCTACCCGCTGTTAGCGCCGGCTAGCGTGACCTTTGATTAATTGTCTCCCGTCGGGAGCCTGTGGCAGTGGCCACTCATTTGGTGTCTCACTACAATAAGACATTTGCAGGGAGCAAAAGTCAAACCCCTCTGTCCTGCAGATGAAAGGAAAGAAAAAGCACATTAATCAAAGGCGGAAGCTAAGAAGCTGGGTGCAGCCTAGGTGCATGTCAGAGAGGGCATATCGAGCTGCTTCAGGTTTTACAGACAACTTTAATCCTGAAAGACTCCTGTATTTGGCTAAACAGGTCAGTTCTTCTTGTGCTTTGACTGGTTTGTCTCCTTGACTGAAAGACTCATCCAGCTGTTTTGCACTAACATTAGTGACACATGCATGATTATAGGAGACTGGCCAATCAGGACACAGCAAGTACTCAGTGCTAAGTGAAATCTAGGTCCTTTTAATTGAAATGGTAGTTTACAAATCCTGTCCTAGCTCAAAGTGTCCTTCCTGACATGGATTATCTGGTCACCCTAAGCCTACATGAATGCTGAACTCATTGATTTACTGATACCAGCCCAATGCAATGCAGCCCCACCATCCATTCTGCTTAAAATGCAAGTGGACTGCATATACAGTAGTAACAAAGTGCATTGTGGGTTGGGGAACCCACTCAAGCTCCCCTGGTGCCCAATTAGGCACATCTGCTAAAGTGTGACCGAGAGAAGGCCTGCAGTACAGATGTTTGGGATATGGACGGGGGATATAACTTCTCCCTCATCCATACACCAAAACGAAACCTTCTGCTATATAATGTGGAAGGTCTGTTCCCTTCTGCCTGGAGAATGGGGGACAACCAAACTTATGCTGAGAAATTACTTAACAAGGCATCTGGAACCATTGGCTGAAGTCTTCGTGTTGCCAGGGGGAATGAAATTTGTGCCGCACAACGGTGCAACAGTAAAAAGGGGGAGTGATATCACAGAGACAGCGTGGGACTCAAAGGCAGCGTGTGCGGCTGCTGACTCCCACTTATTGGTTTATTATGTGCGCGCCGAAGTGAGGAAGATTAAAGTGCGAGAAGCTGACAGATGCTGGTGAAACAAAAAAAACAGTTTAGCAGAAACGAAGCTCCCAGGAAGGCGTCGCTGGCCGTTCTGAGCGAAACGGGTGGTGCACTTGGCCACGGGTGACAATCCCTCCATGTGACAGGAGGTCCTCATTAGTGCAGGGCTGGCACATCGGGTTTTTGTTCACTGGCTCCCTCGCTCTCTCCATCTTCCTCGCGGCCCCCCTCAGTCGCACGCTTTCCCCGGCTGCCCACGCAGCCCCAGCACAAGTATCTGGCGATGGCGACACAGGCAGGGACTCGGGGGGCAGCGTGAGTCATGCGAGAGGCTTTTCCCAAACATCTCCAAGGCACTTCAGGTGATGCCAAAGAAGCGGGAGGCTGGCAATCACGTAACGCTGGGTAATTATGCAAAAACACGCAATTGGGGGGGCTGGCTGAGCGAGAGACTCACATGCCTGACTCACTGGGTTTTATTTTTATCCCTGATCATATTTCCATGCAGAATAAGCAGCAGCAAGAGGAGGAGGATTCACTGCCGGCCTGAGAAAGTTAGGGCCCCGCACAGCTCGTCGTCTGGAACTTTATCTGGAATGCTCGTGGAGACTCGAGCCTAGCTTCCCGTAAGACGGGGAAGCAGTGAAAAATAGTGAGGCAGGTTTCTTTTTCCCACTTGGGGAGGATCTGAAGAGTGTCATCCAAATAACTTGTTTTCTGTTACATGACCTTGCAGAAAAAAAATATAAAATGGTCCATGTTGCTGAAATGTTCTCTTTCAGTGCCGAGCAATCTAGGTATACAATTGCGGCAAAAGTCAGTGATCACGTAGGGTTTGTGATTGTAATAAAATTATAACGGACCTCAGTACAGCGGTAAATGTGTGTTTCTTTCTACACTTTTGTGTTCTGGACAAAAAAAGCTATTTCGGGCTCCTCACTAAAGATTTTGCAGAGTTTTAACAATAGCGGCATTCTGCCGTGTTCCAGGACTTCAGCTTGTGACGTTACTATCCTGCTTCCCATGCTGTGAGTCATGCTGCTCAGGTTGGGAGCCTGGATGTGGCAGCGATACAGACACACGCCCGTGCCAGTGCCGTGTTAATTAGGGTTAGGGCGTATAACCAGCGGCAACAGGCTGCAAGCGATGGCTGCCTTGAGGGGTAGGGTCTCTGAAAATCTGCCAGCTGGCGGATCTCGAAAGTACAACAGGGAAATCACACGTCCCTTTGTAGTGTGGCTTAAAGTAGTAGGTGTGTGTGTGGCTTTGTAATTATTACAGTGTGGGGACCCAATGTAAACCTGCTACTTTTTATTTTATGGGGACATTTTTTCAGTCCCCACAAGGATAACCTCAATTATATAAAAATCTGTGTCTGCAGTCAAAAAACTAAAAATATTTTGTTTGGTTACTTATGGTTAAGGTTAGGGCTGGGTAGGGGTTAAGGGTGTCATAGTTTGGATCAGGGTTATGCCCATAGGAATGAATGGAGTGTCCCCATAATGATAGGAATACATGGACTGTGTGCATTTGTATGTGTCAAACACAATGTTGCTGTTGATTCTATGCTCTACCTTAACCATGCACTCTTCCCAAAGCTGCATTGCATAATTTTGCAGTGGGTGTTTGCCCTGTGTGATATACACACTATAAATAACATGGTTGCTGCCACAGCTGAAAGTTTAAGCAAAGCCATGAATTTTAATTGGGCAGTGCTCCACCAGGTACAGATAGTCAAAAGACCTGCGTCTTGTTCATAAGTCCAGATCCTAAATTAGAGCTAACTGCTAGCCTTCTCCCTGTGATTCCAGAGGAAGGCATATGGGTGTACTGTAATACCAGCATTGTGTTCTGGAGTCATGGGTGTCTTGGGCTGTTCATGTGAGCAATTGTACAACATGTGTAACATCACATGTTAAATTGTGTATCTTTGTGTTCCAGGAATTACCCCGATTGTGGCACTTGTACAAGAGTGAGCCGGTGATATGATGCGTGTTTATTTTTCGTGTGATTGTTTTTGCAGTGAACACATATTATGGGAAACTTAAAAAGCGTTGCAGTAACCCAATATACACATAGTTATTGAATCAATTCAGACTGCGTACCCCTCCCACTGGAAAAACGGCAGATCCCAGAGATTTACCCAAATCAGCTTCTTACGCCAGTTTCTCAATGCCGACACTTTTGTTATCAAATAGGATTATTGCTTTGATGTAACAGAGGCAAAGCTTGGTTTTCTGTGGCTTTTCACACCAATGTCAGTCTAAGTAGAGCTGGTGGAACCTCGGGAAAATGGGTCAGTAGCTCAGAGCTACTTTGGCTGTGATCATGTAAAGAGCATGTACCACGGTCAGCTGACCCGTTCTGAACGGTGCTTTGATCAGCTACTACGCTGGAGTGCCTTTTTAGGCTCATCGGAGCGTAGGACTGTAATTTGTCATGTCGGGATGGGGGGTGTTGGTTGAGGGTAGGGGTGGTCCTCTGTACCACTATTTCTTGGTGCCCTCTCCGCCCACACCATGTCCAGCCCCGAGGTCGCCAATCACTTGCTTAACTTGACACATAATTACAATGGAAATATGTGTGTGCGTGTGTGTGCTGTACAGTCAGTAACGCTGCGACAGGCTGCCAAGGCTCCATGGCTCCCACTGCTGCTGCTACAGCCAGGATCCCTGATTAAAACAAGCTGTGCTCACGCGGGCCAGCCATGCTAAAGAGGCCTCGCGGAGAATCACAGCTCGCTGCCAAGTCAAACTGTAGTGGCTAGAACTAAGGGGTGGGGGAGGGGCGCCTTCAGCACCTTTATTGCATTGCCAACGTCATTTCGCCACTTAGCAGCTGCTTTCATCCAGGAGCAATTCGTGGCCTCTTTGCCTCGCTCACACAGCTGGATGCTGAGCTGCCTCTTTGCCTTGCTCACACAGCTGGATGCTGAGCTGCCTCTTTGCCTCGCTCACACAGCTGGATGCTGAGCTGCCTCTTTGCCTCGCTCACACAGCTGGATGCTGAGGCAGTCACTTTGCCTCGCTCACACAGCTGGATGCTGAGGCAGCCACTTTGCCTCGCTCACACAGCTGGATGCTGAGCTGCCTCTTTGCCTTGCTCACACAGCTGGATGCTGAGGCAGCCACTTTGCCTCGCTCACACAGCTGGATGCTGAGCTGCCTCTTTGCCTCGCTCACACAGCTGGACACTGAAGCAGTCTCTTTGCCTTGCTCATACAGCTAGATGCTGAAGCAGCCTCTTTGCCTCATTGGCACAGCTGGATGCTGAAGCAGCTTCTTTGCCTCGCTCGCACAGCTGGATGCTGAGGCAGCCTCTTTGCCTCATTCACACAGCTGGATACTGAAGCAGCCTCTTTGCCTTGTTCACACAGTTGGATGCTGGAGCAGCCCAGCAACTTTCAGTCAATGGCTGCCTCATTCTTCAGGAGGCACCATTCCAATGTTATTGAATCACATGGTGTTCCCTCTTATCCGTTGTGGGGAGAAATGTGACATCTTGACAAGGTGCTGACCCCCCCCCAACCGATTAGTGCAGTGCTCACAGTGTAGCTGACACTCGGTCTCCTCCTTTTGTGTGGTACATTGTGTTCGTTCTCTCTGCATACAGTGTCTCTTTGTACATACTGTATGTAATTTGTATGTGTTATGTGTGAGGGCCTGTGTGTACTCTGTAACCAGTATTCTACAGGATGTCCTCCTTGCTGTCTGACTGAGTGCCAAAAATGAATTCCTGGTTATTTCTGAGTTCTTAGACAAGGAGACACCAATTCCGATTGTGACTTGCTGTTGCATGCAAACCAGCTTGCATGGGACTTTTAGAGTTTTATTGGTGCTACCCCCAAACTGCAAAATATAACCTAATAATAATAATACATTTTATTTATATAACGCTTTTAGAAGAACTCCGAGATGCTTACATAGAACGGAACGTAAACAAATTAAACAAAAATAAAAAAAACATTATGGAGGGAAGATTGATGTGAGAAGGTGACTGTTTAGTTCTCCTCTGAGGACTGCAGTTTATTTATTTGCTTTTTAACCCTGTTCCAAACCCTAATGCGGCTTCGCCAGTCCGGGTGATTCTGCTGAGCACAGGAAGCATGGAGAGGCGATTCAGTGGCTAAAGAGGCTGCTGGGTGAGAGCAGGAGTGGTGGTAAGCGTGTCCTGTACATCCTTACTGCTTGGGTGGAGCAGAGTCCACGGCCCAAACGTCATTGTGACTGGACTAGCAGGTAGACTAGAGAATGAGGTCAGTATGGAGGTGACTTTTTTGGTTACTTGGCTGACCCTTTCGTGTGGAGTGTCTCACAATAGTCCAGCCTTTCTATATCTGGATATTTCACTGGAGTGACTCTGGTTAAGGAGCAGACTTAATGGTGGTACAGCAGGCCCTCTCCTGGCCTCCGTGTTAAATCCAGCTCCTTAACACTGGCTTATCTGCTAATCAAGTGCATGGCTCGGAGCGGCAGACCAACAAGAGAAGGAGTGGAAGGAGAAAGAAAATGAAAAACTGGCTAAGAAACTGTCAAGGTACTAAGACACGCTGTACTTATTAATATATGACGAACATCACTAACATAATCTCTGCATGATATCCGACACACTATGGGTTTCATAACGCGCTGCTATGGTGCAAAAGAGGCAATTAATTGCAAAGCTAACGTATGTATTCCCTTGGCTAGATTTAACTCAACGAGGCATAATCATATACACGAGACCCACAGTCGCTGCTGTGGATTGTGTTTCCAAAAGAGGGGGCTCACAGTTTGCCTGGGAGGGCTTATTTGAATAGCCTGCCGTCTTCGCTCTAACTGAAACAAGCTGCTGTGATTCCTGACACCCCATAATTTAAAAATAATAATGATAAAGGCATTTGTGTCCATGTTTGTGGGTCTGGTGTTGATAACTAGCTGAGCTGTTAGCTGTATTTTTCAGGAAGTTCTATAAAATATAAAAATCAAACTTGACCAGATGCATGTCGTCTGTGGCTGTATGCTTGACCAGTGAAGAAAAAGATTTCCTTAGGCTGTTGTCATTTCCGTATGTAAATGCTCAAAGTGGGCTTTTTCTTTCACGCAATACATATACTGATGTCATTGCCCATATAGAACCTGGTCTATTCCACTGTTCTGTAAAAGTGATTAAATTGAAGCCATAAACACTGTTTATATAGTTCCAGAATCCACAAGAGCAGACACAGGCCAGCAGCACTGCATGCTTGGAATTCTGGGATATCAGGGAGAACTTTTATTAACCAAACAGAACGCCTTTGTATATTAATATGTGTTATGTTACACACTGTAGGCCTAAATGATTTTTATGAACAGTGTTTAGCCATTGATCTTGAAAGCTTCACGAATGAGGTGACAAGGTGGGACACAGGGACGTGGGTGCAGCTTCTGTGTATCAGTTTGCATTTTCCTCCTTTATTCCTGTGGGTTTCTAGCCTGTCCTGAAGCAAACTAGTCTTCCATTCAGGAGAGAGCCCTGTGCATCCAGGGACAGGCTTTAGGCTCATCATGATAAAGCGACTTTGGAAAATTGATAAACAACAGTGAAATGAAATACAGAAAAATATCGACCTGACAGTTCAGTTCAATCAGAGTTTTAGAGAGGCTTTAGAGAACAGCATCGCCGTTCTGCAAAAACACACGCATTTACAAGAGAGTTTCACAGCTTCCAAAGTCATTAATAAGCAGGAGTGTGTGACACAGCATCCCGGGGCAAGACAGGTGTCACCATCAGGACTGAAGGGAGGCTGTTTCCGTACACCCCGGGAACCAAACGGCGTGGGGGTTGGAAACCTACACCAGCATCCGAGGGGTTCTGTGCTGATAATCCCCCCAAAAAGTAAAGGAGCAGCCCTGAAATCGACGGCCTGTCGCGTTTATACGACGGCTTAGGATAAATGAACTTTTAAAGGGGGCCTTGGCAGGGACATGGACCATCGATCGACCGGAGCTGCGAGCCGGAGTTTAAGGGCACCACTTTCCCGGGGCCCCAGCCTGTAACTAGAGTAATGAAATTGATTGGTCCGCGGGAGGGTGACATGCCAGAGGAGTCAAGCCCTTGATGTAAGGAAACAAGAGTGCCATCTAATTGGGGTGTAATGTGGGCCTTTAGAGGACATTAAGCATGGCGGATGGTGGGGGGGGGGGGTCCCAAGTCTCCGCTGGTGAGGACTCCGCCGACGGCGATCGCACAGGCACGAAAAATGTGAATGAGCAGGAATCCGAAGCGGCCCAGAAAGCATTCCACAGTAGGAGTGCCACTGAGCGGCTCTCGCCTTACTCTGCCCCTTCAGACAGACAGCCGGCCCTGGATTGCAACCCGTTTCTCTTACGAGTGCCCACAAGAACTGCGCCACAGCTTCATTTTGGACCGGTTGAGGGTCCATCTCATTAGTTAACCAAGTTTATGACAATTAAGTGAAGAGCTTTCATAGGTTTTCGGCGTAGAATCGGGCCGGCGTGATGAATCGGAGAAGTGAACCCTGCTACGTGTCCACACTGAAGAACAGCCTTGCGAGAACGTCCCAGATACCAGCCCCTGCCAACAGCGCCGGCCTGTTTCCCTGTAAAATCCTCTGCTGCTCTTTTATTATTAATGTTTTTGAGCGGATGCTTTTATCCAGAGTAGTTAGTATGGATGACAGTGTTACGCTTTACACAGTCCCCATCTACTTAAGCAGCTTCAGAAAGATCATTTTCGATGGAGCTGTGGGTGGATCCCGCCCAGGATTTAAACCCGAGGCTTTATCTGGACGGAGCTTCGGATCTGCCAAGCGCCTGCTGTCCTGTCGCTGGCATTAGAGTAGATCCCCTGCCAGTGATGGGTTTACTGCATTTCAAATGTAATTCATTACAAATTATATTAGCAATACAAGCCATTGCAAGGTGGGGCAGGTAGCAGAACCATGTGACAACAAGTTTCTTTATTTTCTTATTTTATTTAACCTTTATTTTACTAGGTAAAGCATTAAGGACACTTTGTTATTTACAATGACAGTCAGGCAAGTGCCAGAAAACAGTTATAAAGCAAAATAAATAAATAGATAAATGTGGGAGTGGAAATCAGTGGAACAGAACCCCCACGGGACGTGCTGGGGGGGTTGGAACCTACTGTATCACAGGCAGCCCAGAACCCGCGGGCAGGACCCTCAGGCCTCGGGGGACCCCAGACAGTGCAATCGGTGTTCCTGATTGGCCGGGAGCTGGGAGGGAGCAGAAACATGGACCGTCTGGGCTTCCCTAAGGATCGGGTAGTGAAACACTGCCCTACAGCACATGGCCAGGAAACACCCTTGTGGGAAGGCCAGTACACCGCAGGGCACACAGGTGCCCCCCCGCCACAGCCATCCATGCCAGGCTCCTATGCGTCGCTCACTTACGCTAACCAATCACCAAAAAGAATGTGGAGGGAGAGTGACATCAGCTACTGTAACCAAAACGTCGCGACACAAGGAGGGCTAAGGAATGCTTAGCCGGGGATGTCTTCCCTCCGTGGGACGGTCAGGAGTTGCGGGACGCAGACAACACTTAATGGTTAGACATTAAGGTCCAACTTAGGCTTCCAATCTCGGGCCAAAACGGGGGGGCGAGGGGGTCATTAAAGCACCATTACCGGGGCATATTTCACACGGTAGCCCCCCCGAGTTACGTCGCAAAGTGCTAAAAGCTGAGCGCATATTAACCGGAGGGACGACACGGTGGCACAGAGACACGTCTGCGAATCCAGTGACCTTGGCGTTCATTAGCCCTCGGACAATCCTCAGTCATAACTGCCCCACCCCCTCCTCCACCCACCATTTCACTTAGGCCAGAAAATAATGGCCAAAATCCATTTGTTCACCATTTCCGACTGGAGCGTGACATTAAGGAACGCTGCGCTTCTCCCTGAGTGTGACTGAGGTTCCCCCTGCAGGACGCCTCTGCCGCCATCCCCCGGCCAAGGTCGGCCGCCTTAAAGCCGGCTCTTATACCACAGCTATTTCCTCCTCCGCTTCTTTAAATATTAATGGGCCTGTCTGTGAGGCCGCTCTCTACCCGAGCCAGCAGAATCGTTTCACTTTTGGACATATTCGTTGGAACGCGTCCTCGTTCACTACGCACTGTTACTTTCCTGCTCTGCGCCCCGCGCCCTGGGACCTCAAAGGGGAGCGGGTGAATCTAATTATGAGCACTCTTCCAGCCTTATTTGGTATCGACTTCTTGTGAAAGGTGCTTCACCCGCTAATAGAGATCATCTCCAGAAGGCGGAGATCAGACCGCCCCCCCCCCCCACCTCGCACTGCCCCAGAGAGCTTAAAACGCGAATTCTCGAAGAAATTACCAACAGGCAAGTAAATTAAGACTCGTTGTGCTCAGACTGAAAGACGGAGGTTTGCTTGTAGTACCTGTTTGCTGAGTGACGCGACCAGTGAGGAAACACCTGACTCTTACAGTGAGGTCAACTTAGGACAGACAGCAGTTATGCTATTAGCACAGACTGGTGAGTAACGATGTCAGGGAGGCATGAGTCCATGGGTCTCCAGGGCAGAGTCGGGCGCTGAGCCATTTTCACCTGCACTCCGTTGCCTCTGGCATGAAACGCCCAAGTTCTGACTCGCCAGGGCCTCCAAGCACGTATTCCAGCGCTGGAGACGTCACGAGCCGCTTCATTCCTCCACATTGTCCCGGCTGAAGGAAAGGCCAATGACCGGCGAGCCTAACCCAAACCAAGGTAGAAAGGTACATTCGAGGCGTGCAAACGTGTTCCCCTGCCATGTCACAACACGACACGCAGCCTTTAAACGTGACTTTCGGGGCCAGACTTCCAGGTTTTGTAGGTTCTAGAGTGTACAGGCATGTATTCTCTAATGTGTGTGGGGGTGGTGAGCCTATAAAAACGCAGTGGTGGTCCAGGTCGCCCCCCCCTGGCAAGGGGCTGTGAGGCTGGTGTCAGCACAGATATATATATTTTGGAGGAGAAATTCTTATTCCAGAAAAACAGGCCGAGCGGCGGCCCTCCCTGGCTAAGCCCCGGCCGAGCGATGGCCCTCCCTGGCTAGGCTCTGCGCTCTCCCCGTCTCGCCGGGTGCAGTTTTAAATATTCCGCCGCATTCTGTGTCACGGATTCCTACTTAAAATGGTCATGATTTTTTAATTTTGTAGCATTAATGGAAGTATTTGATGAGTGGTGGATGCTGGGGGCGGCGTTAGGCAGGCATTTGCAATTCATATTCCCTGCATGCTCGCATTAGGAGTTTGTCCTGTCACACTTGATTAATGTCGCTTGTTTTCGTTAAAACTAGACTAAAATATGAAAACTGACAGAAATGAGTCTATTACAAAGAATTATCAATTTTTAATAATGTACTCAAGGAAAAAAAAGGAAGCTGCATAAAATCTGTAATCAGAATTTTTTGACATGGGCAATCAGTGTTTTCTGTAAGGAGGGTATGTGAGTGTGTGTGTGTGTGTGCGTGTACGGAGAAGCCCATTGAGTCACACAGAAGTGAGGCGTGTCCTGGCTTTGGGGGGGGGGGGGGGAGGGGGGGG
>JAODKL010000023.1:74803-96575 GCA_026780765.1 Petrocephalus schoutedeni | reverse complement strand
ATGCAAACTCCACACACATGGAACTGGGCTGGATTCGAACCCTGGTCCCAGAGGTGTGAGGCGGAAGTGCTACCCACCACAGCACCGTGCCACCTGCCCAGAATATCCACGCATGCCATTGACTGTATAATTCCAAGAACCGAGGTGGAAAGTTCAGGTCCAGAACATAAAAAATCCAGACCAAGATTATGTTTCAACCAACCAGCTAAGTACTTTTGTGACTTTTTATAGCCAACTAGTTGGTTGAAACAAAACCTTGGTCTGGACTTTTACTTCCTGCACCTGAACAATCCACCTCTGTCCCAAAGGAATATTCAGCTGGACTGGCCCAGCTTCTCCTGCCACCCACAGTAGGCTTCACTCTTCCGTGTTACTGGATTTCAGATGAGTCCCACTCTCACCCCTCATTTACAGCGTCTAAGGACTGCGACTGTGATGTGGCTGCCTGGCTGCTATCAACAAGGTCGTTAACAAGTTTGCCCAGTGGGCAAGGAAAGAGTCGATACAGTTTTATCTTGAAACCTGTGCAAGAAAGGAAACAGGACAAGCGTGGGAGATTTACGGGTCTTTGAACCGGTGTGAGATGTACGATTCGGATTGCTGGGTGCAGAGCAAAACGGAACACAGAAATATATACAAATTACCGGGAGCAAGGCACCGGTGGAATAAATCAATACGGCCGATTACAGTTTCACTTCGACTCTCCCCTCCCACAACAACTTGCGCATTAGAGCCTTATTAGGTTAAGTATGAAGTTCAAAGTTAAAACAAAAATGCCCTTTTTCTGGACCCCGCAGCTTATTAATGGCTACATCTCGCCGACACACCACAGGACAGGCTTTCGGGAAAGGCAGCCTGTTTACACGGGTAAGGGGGATCACGCTCTGCCGGTAAGCATCGTTAAAAATACGCGTTTGTATGGAAACCATCAGCAAAGCATAATCACCTCATGGCAGGGCCGGGGGTGGCAGCAAACATCTGGCAGATGTGCAAGCCATATGCTTGAATGAAAAAAAAAATACAAAACACATGAAAGGGATTTTTTTCTGACTTTGCGCGAATCTGACAGTTGTCAGATAATATAGTAGCAGCGATCAGCCACATGAAGGGGTGCGCGTCCCGGTCCGGGAGCTCGCACGCCAGATGCGACGCGGCGGCACCAGCACGTCGCGATTCCCCCAAAGATCCCCCTAAATATGCCCCCTTCCCCTCCCCATCCTCCTCCACACGTTCTTCACAGGTAGCAAGACTCCCTCGCTTATGCAGCGAAGACAATAGATGTAATGTATCATTTTACGCGCTCAGCAAAGCTATAGTATGTATACGGATATCCCAAAGCCTATTAAGTTATCCTAAACTATACTTATCAGGAGCGGGGAAAAGCATAATTAACAGCACATAATTAATAGCAAACTGCATAGGTCTATGTCTGATTTCGCTAAGTAGGCCTAAGTCACATTAAACTGTTTTGACAATGTAGATTTAAATAAGCACGAGAAGATGGTAAAATACTCTACAATCACAATATTATGGGGGGGGGGGGGTCATCTCTACAGGATAAAAGTACTAAGAGTAATTCTGGAGTAATCGTTCCTTAATACGCAGATAAACGCAGTAAACCTAACTTTATCAGCTAGTAAGCTTTCCCTTCCGTTCAAACAATGCATGTATCAAATTTGCCTGCCCTTTCCACAATCTAATTGAATTTATTCACGCATGGAAAATAGCGAAGGAAATTAAGCAACCCTCTTTGAAACATGGAAATTAAAAGGTAACTCCTTTCGTTTTACAAGCTATTCTATTCCAAATGTTGGTACACGACGGCGTGCACCGTTATATGTCCGCTATTCGATAGTCTAATATAATCTGTAATCTAGATCTAGACAAAATTAAGGGTAACGCAGATGTTCGCCAAAGAACAGCTGGAAGTCTTTTTTTTCTACGTCAATAACCAAATATGTGTTGGCTTTTAGCAGTGGTCCATTTTTGTCCATACTAAACATTTTAACCCTTATATCTATGTGCATATAAATTAAATAATTGACTCATTTCATGCCTGTATTATTTGTCTCACCGTCAGATTAGAGCATGACATTCGAAGAATTCGATTGTATTAGGAAATTTCACCATTTAAATTGCTATTTTTTATCTCTGCAGTTGTGTTGTGCCGCATATTACACGAAATAATAAAGAGTGGTTATTTTTAAAAGATGAACTGATGTCAAGAATATCTGGATGTCTTAAACAACCTTTTTAAACCATCCAGACGACCAATGAAAGCCAAGGCACATTTAACTAGCCTATTTAAATTGTAAAAAGACTAACAAAAGTGTTTTAGTTTCAAATGAATGTGAATTATCTTAGAAGTAGTTTAGTATTCCATCGGCATTCACTTTGCAAAATAAAGAACCTGACTTGAAAATCAGTCTGTTTTTTCTTATTTAAACCATCTGAAAAAAAAAATCAATTTACTTCTGCGCGATCCCAGCTAAGTTTCAGCTACATGGTGCAAAATAAATAGCCTGCTTATCTTATATATAATAATTGCTGCTTTCCAAATTCCTTCCTAAATTAAAACACATAGACAATTCACTGCTGAGTACATGGAGAGCCACAAGCATGACCGAAAAAAACAATTGAAAATAACGAAAAAGGCGCGAGCGGCAGCGCCCTCTGCTGTCAAACTGACGAAACATAACCACGCGAATTACTTTGCTTTTATGCAAACACACAGTAGTTACACATATTCTAAAACATACAAATTATTTCTTAGAGTTCTTGGTTGGTGGCTAATCATTCGTCAAATGTAGCTGCATCATATATCTAAACTGGCCTTTCACTCGACGTGAGAAATGTACAGCGTTGTTGCCTCACACCGGGGTTCGAGTCCCACCTTTAAGGTCTGTGTGTTCATACAGGTTACCCTGGGGTCCTCCACCTAGCTTCAGTTGAAAGACATGCAATTGCTTGGCGCCGCTAAATTGTCACACTGTATGCATACTGTACGTGTGCTCTGTGACAGACCAGCACCCCGGCCAGCGAGTATCCCAGCCTGGTGTCCTGGGCCCCTTCAGAGAGGCTTCAGCTGCTGAATTATAATTCGATTGACATGGGGCTGTTTTGGGATTATTAAAAAAAAAGCTGGCTTCTTTTCCCCATCTACTTATTCTACTTAGAATAATATCTGAACAGTTTTCTGAGGTGCAATATTGATCAGATTTACTTAGATGTCTCCTGACTGTAAGCTGTAAACCATATTGTGTCTGTGAAGATGGGTGCATCAGCTGTAAACTGGCTCACATTATTACCTCTGTAACTACATGCCCCTTAACTGTAACCGACATTAGCTTTAATTTCACTTTGGCTAGGAACACAGGCAAAGTGACTGGAGAGAAAATATTCTGGAGTGTCTGCATCTGTATCAGTCTGGTGATGTCACAACACTGGTCATTTTGACGAGCGGAACTGAAAGGGCCAAATTAAAAATCGTCTGAGATGGTCGAGGAGCAGAGTCAACACTATTGTAATATGAGCCGCTTCGGTAAAATATTTTGTGGCATTTTCCTATAAAAAGCCCAGCTGTACAAATGGGTAGATTGTAATCAAACGTACTGTAAGTCTGCCGTGCAACTGAATAATTCACCAGCAGTGAGACCATTACTTGTTTGGGTCTGATTCTAATCACCGTCCATATGTGAAGAATCGTTGCAGTGGGCAATATTTCAGCATCCAGATCCGTCCCGGGCCTTCACGGCCCAGAACATTACGGTGATTGAGTGTCAAGCTCTTTTGCGGCAACTTGGGCTCTTTAGCGGGGTCAGGAAGGAAAGCGTGGCGGTGCGGATCTCGCAGATGATTAACTGTCTCCGGTAAAAGGCTCCAAATCAGTCAGACATGAAAGGAGATGCAATCCCATCGTAGGCCCCCTTCTCTCTGCTTAACCTCTGGTGTAAGCAGTGTGTATATCTCTTATAGAAGAAATAGAAAGTGGTCTTTTATGTGGTAACATTTTTGAAAGATGGCTTGTTTATTTATTTGCTTGTTTGCGAATAGCTCGTTTAAACCCAAGTAAGGATACTGCAGATAGCGGCGTAGTTAAATGGCCGGACTTGTCACAAGAACATTAAAGTTTTAAATGTTGGCCTGCTGTAAAAATCGTCACTTCAATGGCGTCAGTAAAACACTTAAATAAGAAGAAAACAAGCTGGCCAAACTGTAAGCCATATACAAGGGCCTATTCAATTATTCTGCTGAAGGGCTGAGCTCAGGATGCCTACAGCCCTCATTACAGCATTAAGAGGTCCGAAAGGCAGCCAGATGGATTCAGAGACAAAAGGTGGTTTGGTACCAAACAAAAACATTCTCTTAACCTGCCTTTGAGGAGAGTAATTAAGTAGCTGCGCTTTGTGATTTCAGTAAGACAATAATGTTACGTGGCGTACAGTAGGATGTAACAGAGCTGAGAGTTACTGTGCTTTGGCTGCTCGCAGAGGTGGGACAGTATGTTTGGGGAGGGGGTCTCAGCATGAACTCGGCCACACTTTAGACCCCCGTGATGGGGGCCAGAGTGACATTTGGCTGGGAAACTGGAGAGACTGGATTCACCAGCGTGATGCTGGATTGCTGCAGTCCCTTGCGCAGTGGACTGACTGGATGCCCAAAGCTGTTCGTATGTAGGAGGGCATCTGGGGACACCGCGCTGGGCATCACGGTACCCTGGGGAAGGCTCTCAGAGCCGGGGGGGGGCGGCATCTCCTCAGCAGGTGCGAGCCGTGAGGGTGAGGGGGGGCGTGACAGGGTGACGGCTGAGGAAGTTTCAGGAGTCACAGGGTCAGAATTTGGAGGCAGTAGAGGCTCCGGTGTGGAGGAGGACATGTCAGCCGGGCCTGGGCCTGCCATCCGGGCCGCCGCTGTGCTGCCACTCGGTTCCGAGACAGGGCTGGGGGTGAAGGCTGCATCAGAGGGCTGCCAGCCGCGTACCTTTACCGTCGTGTATATCCCGGGTCTTAAGCCTGGGGGGCTCCCTGAGGTCTCCCCTCCATCCTCGGGCTCACTGGTCCCAGACCACCATGTCAGCAGGCTGTCTGGAGTCTCCGCGGGTGTCACACCCGAGCCATCTGTGAACTCTGACCCTGAGGCAGTTGTGATGCGTTCCGGGTGCGCCGTCTGCTCTGCCCGAGTGCGCCCTCTGGTGGTTGGGGGGTCTCCGGCAAGGAGCAGAGGTCCACCAGATGAGAGAAACTCAGGATCAAGCTTCAGGAGGACCTCTGTGGGGACCGGGATCCCCTGCATGTCAGCAGGGAGAGCTGTGC
The DNA here is from genome assembly GCA_026780765.1 of Petrocephalus schoutedeni. Classification (NCBI taxonomy): domain Eukaryota; kingdom Metazoa; phylum Chordata; class Actinopteri; order Osteoglossiformes; family Mormyridae; genus Petrocephalus; species Petrocephalus schoutedeni. The sequence continues at coordinate 91,263 of JAODKL010000023.1, read as the reverse complement.
TGGGGACATCGGTGGTGACAGATGTCGGATGGGTCATGTTCCAAAAAGTTTCTGAGGTCACAGAGTTCACATCCACTGTGTTTTTGGGTGTCTTGGATGTGCTCATAACCTGAGGTACTGGTTCAGACAAAGGTGGTGCTGTGCTAGGAAAGGGCTCATGGGCATCAGTCCCCATATTCAGCTGTCCGTAGCTGACAGCTGTGCTCCTGGCAGACAGCATTTCTGGGGTGCCACCAACAGGGGGCGTGGTTATGTGCAGGTCACTCACTTGATCTGCCTTCCTATCTGCCAGTGATACAGATGACGAGTCGGATTCTGAAAAAGTAACATTCAGTACATTATGTGCACAGACACAACACTGACATGAAACCCTAGTAGGAAAGGCAAGCAGACTAATGTGTTTTCTCATTTGTGGTCTGACTGTTCATAAGTTTTCATGAACCCGTTTATACAATCAGGTTCACTGTCATCTGCATTCTAATCCCAGAAGTGCAGAGGACAAAGCGGACAGCGCTCTGGACAGGAGGCCGCTGTGTGCCACATTCGCACTCATGACTGAACACACTAAACTCTTGGAAGGTCTTGATAACAGCAAATCAGCAGAGGGTAAAATGTAGCTATAGGATGGCTGAAAATTTCAGCGATTTCAGGTCTTCCTAAATGGAATCCATCTTTTGTAGCCCTGTGCAAAATACATTTAAATAAATGAATAAATCATAAATGAAGCAATTATAGCCATCAACAATACAAATAATAAATTTAACAAACTTTCACCCACAAAACTTTGAACACGACATATATAAAATACCACTGTCTGTTAACTGTCTAAAAAATGTAAAATGTTTTATTTGTAGGCTTTCTGAAAGTAGACCTTCATCCTGAAAGATATGGATTCAATTTAGAGGAAATGACTGTTATGGAGGAGGGAGTGTGCGTTTAGAGTTATGCTATGTTTGATTCCTGAAATAATTTACACAGCAAAGTGATGGAAAGATGGGGATAATTAAAAATATGTTAAATTAATTCTACTGAAATGTAAATATTTGCGCCGTCATATGACTTAGTTGTAGTCAGTCTCTTTTATTATATTAGGGGCATTTCAAATGAATCATATGAAACTGATACACAGAGTTAGAAAAAAAAACACATGAGAGAGATAAGAGTAATGAGGGAGGCTGGGGGTGAGAGGAGGCAGGAGTAGATAACACTTCCCTGGAAGCTTCATTAACGCCACTCTGCGGCAAGCTCGTCCTCACAGATGCTCTCTTAGCAAAGCGCCTTCCTTACGGTGCTGCCTAGCTGATGCACACTAGCTTTCCTGTTCGTACAGCCGCTACAGGTCATGTTGTTAGTACCTTGTTCAATGGCACAGCAGTGGACCCTAACCCTAACCCTAACCCCTCCTTAGGGCTCCTTACTGTTGGTCACATCAGTGTTTTTAATACCTCATCTCCCCTTATAGGCAGCTCATGGATTCTTCCCCACAGTCATAAAGTGCGATACCCAGACGCAGTTCGGCAGCTGTGCCATTAGCAGGGTGTGAACACAGGCTGCCCGGCTTGGTGACATAACTGCAGTTACTCTGCCAGGGCTGTGAGCTGGGCGGACACAGTCATTTCCACAACCAGAAGGAAGCTGACTGGGGGTAACTTATTTCAGCTGTGGCCCAGAAATGCACCCCACTCCTCGCCCAGTTCACAGCTGTAGCTAGGAAGTGCAAGTCCTAGTGGTGCACGATGATGTGTGCAAGACACTACTGCCTCCTAGTGGTGCACAATGGTGTGTGCAAGACAAAAAAGCATTCAGTCGATATAATGCACTTAGATCTTAACGAATGCACAGAAGAAAAAGGCACGTACCTCTGCAAGGTAAGTAGTTCTCCAAGCTCCAGAGCAGTCTGTGTGGTGTCTCTTTGAATGTTACCACAGCGTCCACCCTGAAGAAGGGCTGCACCAGTCTGCCCCCAACTGATCCTGGACAGTTCTGACAGGGAGAGAGATGCCATTTACATGTTTCTGCTGTAACACCACAGACCATGTAAGAAATGCATTTGATTCAAGGTTATGATTTAAAAGAGCTCACACATACTGTATTTTGTTGCGTATTGCATGCTACTTGTGTATTGTGCATATTGAATGTATGTGACCCTCTGTCTGCAGTTTCTCCTTCTGCATAGTTATATGCTGTTTGGGTCTGCAGGGAGGTACATAGACATGCACTTATTGTACTTGTACTAATGGCACAGCTGCTGCTTGCCAGACCCTCGGGCTGGTTCCTCGGCACCCTTGGTAACTCTGGAATCCGCTGTATTATCTTTGATGTCTCATCCCTCTTTGGTCCAGCTGTTTGTATTAAAGTTTCTTTCCTTACATTCACTCATAGGAGCTCCAGTCACTGAAGGCAGCGATGTCAGCTGGTTTTCATAAAGCCTCCTACGCTGCTTTAATCAAAGTCATTATTTTAATACAAAGTTAATTCAGCTTGTTTCCTCAGTGAGTCACTTACAGCAGTTCTGAGCTGCCCACACACTCCCGTTGGCTCCCAAAGGGGCACACTGCCCCCTGGCTGCGGGGCTGCATGACGCACCGAGCACCCTAATCTAACGGTTTCTCTGGTAGGGAATAGCCCACGTTCGCGGATTCTTTTATTATTTGTAAGAGCGTGTTGCCTGTGCCTGTCCTCCACTACTACTCCACTGATATTTTTTTTAATTTTCATCTTTGCTATTCCTCTGTTCCTATACGTCCTTGTAGCTCACCTTTGTGTATCTGTGCAAAGCTGGCAGACATGAATAATAAGTCCCCGGTGAATATATTTCTATTACAGCGTTCAACATTTATGTTCACATGTTATTCTCCTGCTAGAAATAGCTACAAAAAAGCTTTTTTTTCCCCCAAGAATTGTTTTGCAAAATCTAGCTCAATCTGAATCAAAAAACTAACATTTACTGCTCTGTGAATATATAAAGATCCTTTGACCTTCCAAAAACATTCATCCAGAAGAGGGTCATGATGAGCCTGGAACCTGTCCCTGAAGGGGCAGGGCGCAGGGCAGGGGACACCCTGGATCGGAACTCACTCCACTGCAGGGCACAGCCATTCACACATCAAGGCCAATTCAGAGACATCAGCTTGTCTCACTGGGGGTTTTTGGACTGTGGGAGGAGACTGGGGTACCCAGAGATAACCAATGCACCCATGGAAGAACCAGCAGGTTGTGGGGTTGGAACCACAAACACTGGATGTGCAGCTGCTACATAAAAGGGCGGGAGGTTAGATTAATGTGCAGCGTGGACCCTTTTGTGTTTTCTTTCTGACTAGGGGTCCTTACTGGCCAAACCGATTCATCGCTGCCGTTCCTGAACTGAAGGAGGTTAGGATATAATCTGGGGCAAATGATGGGACCCACCCTGGTTGTGGTGATCAGGGAGGTGTTGACGGTGAGCTGCACATAGTCGCTTCCCTCAGACACGGTGAAGGCGCCGGTCTGGCTGACGGACACGCTGCTCAGCCTCAGGCTCTCCCTGTCGAACCCGGCCCGCTTCACCAGGCCCATCCGCCGCTTGAGGATGTACAGCACGGCCATGTCTTCCACTGAACTGGATACTGACAGGGGGACAGAAACGTTCAAAAACGCATCCATTACAATTTCAGCAGCCAATGCTCAGGAGTCATTAAAGGATAAGGCGCATACTGTTAACACAGAAAGATTTAGAACCAAAAGACTGCTGTATCATGTCCCTTAAAGGGAAAGGTGTGTACTATGGAAAAGGACCTGGGACCAAAGGGCTGCTGTCTCATGTCCTTTAAGGTGAAAGGTACACATTGGTTAAAGGGATGGATTTGAGACCAAAGGGCTGCTGTCTTGTGTCCCTTAAAGGGAAAGACGCATACTGGTTTAAGAGAAGGACATGGGACCAAAGGGCTGCTGTCTCATGTCCCTTAAAGGGAAAGATGCATATTGGTTAAAGGGATGGATTTGGGACAAAAAGGCTACTGTCACATGTCCCTTAAAGGAAAAGGCACATACTGGTTTAAGAGAAGGACATGGGACCGTAGGGCTGCTGTTTCATGTCCCTTAAAGGGAAAGGTGCATATTGGTTGGAGGGATGGATTTGGGACAAAAGGGCTGCTATCTCATGTCCCTTAAAGGGAAGGGTGCATATTGGTTAAAAAGGTGGATTTGGGACAAAAAGGCCCTCCCTTGAAGGCAAATGCTATTGTAAACTGTGACATGACCTGCGCTTGCTCAGTGGACTATTGCCTCAAATTAAAATATGTTACATATTGATATACAAGCCTGAAAAACCTCTCATCTAGGAGAATGCAGCAGTATATGCCTGCATGTCAGAAAGTTACAGGAGATAATTATCATACAGGAAAAGCATCATATATAATCTGGTCTGTGGTAAAAGCAACAAACTGCACAGTCTTTGAGTGTGAAAAGCCAGAGAGCTTACCATTGGGGCAGACAGCCTCCATGCTGTATGAGTAATGACTGCTGACCAGCCGGAGAGGCAGGAATTCCCCGAATTGCCCCATATCCTGTAACACACAGTCATGTGTTCATTTCTCCAATAGCCAGGCTTTCTTTCTTCTGCTACTGTCTGTAAGTCATTTACCTGCGTATTGTTACTGAAAAGATTCAGGTCTGGCACCTCGGCCATAAAGTACCACAGTGAGGTTCCCTCACTGTATATGTCGCATGAAGGACTGTGTAATAATAACAATGATAAAAACAAGCCAGAGTATAGAAGTAGGAAAGACTACCTTATTAATGACAATATTTCAGGAATAATAATCCCCCCCCCCCCCCCCACCGTGGGCTCCAAACCCTCATCCTGCCCCGTACTGATTTCACCTACATTGTTGTATCTAGTGGTAATAATGTTATTAAGAAATGTAATAATGCTATAATTTTAATATGCGACACATTGGTTTACTTGGTCTCCTTCACAGGGTATGAAGCGTAGGATGTGCTCGAACGGCGTACCATATCTGCGGTCAGAATCTCGCTCCGCTTGGCCTGGACGGTGATGTTGGAACCCCGGGTCTCGACACTGAGGCTGATCAGGCTGGCGTCTTCCAGTGCCACCACTAGCTGGCCTCTCAGTGCCAGGGACCAGGGGAGCTGCGGAGGACACGCCAGTCAGCTGAGCAGGCTAACGGCCGCTTACATCGCTGCTGCCACCCCGTCAACCTTCCCTGAGCCCAGATCCACTGGACACATTACCTTGGCAGGCAGATGTTATTGTAACTTCCTTTGCATGACAAAGACAATTTAGACTGCTGTGCACTGAACGCCTTAACGAGCTGCACTGAGACATGGTCTGCGGCTGTACCTTGTTATTCCAGTTGTCCGTGGGTATCTGTCTCGTTACCTGAAGCAGACAGGAACATAAATGGCTGTGAAAGTTGCATTTTCTTTAAATATTGCACACGTTTCTGCTTATTTGCGTTTTTTTATATCCGCTCATCTTATGCTGGGGTGGTGGAGCTCAGGAGCCTATCCCGGGGGGGGTGGGGGGGGTGGGGGGGTGCCTCCGCATCGCAGGGCACACACACACACACACACACTATGGAAGCTCCAGTTAACCTTAACATGCTTTTGGATTGTGGGAGGAAAAACCAGAATAAGCCCCACAACAACACGGGGGGAAGCATGCAGACCTGACACGCAGGGCGGAGCCTGGCACCCTGCTGCCAGATGGGCATGACAATAGCGCCAATACACCCGCAATGGAGCTTAACTCACCTCTATGAAGTCAGGGTCGCAATGAATGTGCTCACCACTGGGAGGTGCTGTCACGAGAGGGCACTTCATGACGAAGCCGTTAGCCCAGCCTCCAAATCGGCTCGTTCTCTTCATCAAATTCAGTGATAATATGTAGTTGCCTTGCTGAAAACCGAGGAGATTTTTAAAAGCAATTACAATAAGTAAAATATGTGAATAAGTCCTATATTGATTGAAATCAGCCAAAACCCAGACAAGAAAAGATCATTTCAATACGATTGTACATTAAAGTCAAAATAACCACTGACATACTTGTCACACCAGCTTCTCATTATAAAGCCAAAGAAGTTTAAGGACTCTTACGATGACAGCATACCTCCATCTGTACAAAACAGCCACTGTACAGCACCCTGAACATATAGTTTCTATCTGGGTCTCTGTGCAACGAGAATCCACAGGCAGATAACTTGAAGTTCAATTGTTCCAGGGACGCGAGGCTGACTGGATGAAATGGAGAAAATGCTAGTAACTTGAGAGAGTAAAAAAAAGAATCCCATTTTTAAATTATTTAAAAATATTTCATCGTTAAATCCAATGAATGATTTCCTATGGGAAAGGAAATCATTAGGCTAGACTGCAAGTTCCAGTTTTAAAACATCTTACATTTAATTAGCCTGTAATCTTAACTTAAAATCTATTATTGTAGGAGGAGAAGTTGCAGTTTGTTGACGGTCCCTTGATCCGGTTCTGTAAGCGTCACATAAGCCCCACCTGGGATTCTCAGCGCAGCAGAGAGCCAGAGCCGCAGCCCTTCGATGTTCATCCTGTGCACCCACAGCTCCATGTACTCAGAGAAGCACTCCACGTCTCCTTCTGGGACAAAAGAGAGCTAGCTGTCTGCACCCCCTGAGCTTTTTCTTTTAGAATTCTACATGAAGCAGTAAGGGACTTGGGATATACTGGGCTTCAAAGGCCCAAATTCAAATAGGCTTGTGCAAACCAATATTAAAGTTTATTATTATAGCCGGACTGTTACACATTTTAACACAAGTCCTGGTTGAAGAACATATAGAATCATCACTTAGAATTGTGTAACTGGAACTGAAATTGCGTACCTGTAACACTTGGTGAAGGATCTTGTATCCATGCAATTTTACGAAGCCCAACTGAACGGCCTTTATGGGTAAACGCAAACAACCTGCAAGAACAAAGCAGGTGTCACTGCATATATCATCTATATCTAATCTATATCTAACTGGTGAATTCTCTCCTGCGCCTTCATCTCCTGAGCATTTTGGCACAGACTGGCTCCGTCGCATCATCCCGGTAGGGGCTACACAGCGTTAGTGGCAGAAGTGCTTTGGGTGCCTTGAAAGGTGCTACATAAAATGCAACGTTCATTCATTCATTCAATTCATTACTTCTCCTGAAAAAATATATGTACAAATTTAAATCTGCCTGTGGCCTAAAAGAAATAAATAATAAAATACTTACGTGACTGCAATGATAACGCAGATTGTTTTTACACCCATGGCACTGTCTTCTGGGAGCAGGTGAATTTTTCTGGGTACAGTGAGGCAGGCAGGTAACCTATTTATACCGGACATGTGCCAGCTGTGTTTGCCTGCGAATATCTCAAGTAAGTGTAAAGGAAGTGGGTTTACAATATTACAGTGCATGAGAGAGTTTGCCGAAAACTGAGAAGAAGCAGGCCAAGTTTCCATTGTTTTACGACGATCTGGGATTGTGGTTTCAAAAAGACGGCTGGCTGCAGATCGTCAGTACACCCACCTGTGATTCTGATATTCTCTTTTTTTTTTGCCCCATACACAATCATACACTTTACTTTTATATAGTAAAATATATAATTATCTTCAATTGACCACTACAGAATAACATAAACTTCATTAGCATACTTAACACGCGACTGTTCTGCACTACATAATATCGGCAAATACAGAAAAAGTCTGGTGTTAAGCCCGCCCCCTTGTTTTGGACTGTTCTCTGTCTTCGCACCTTTTTTATAATTATGGTAAATTCCTTTTTTTTTCGTCAGTTGCTGTCTGTGTGTAACACTGTGGTCCTGGGGGGGGGGGGCATTATCTCGGGACACTGTTTATTTGTTTATGGATGGTATGACATCAAAGCCCGCTTGCCTGGATGAGTCACACTATTACAGCAAATGAATTAAATGCTGGACAGGCATCCTGTGTTACAGTAGGTGATTCCCTTTCTGTGGGTCTCCGCTCTCTGCAGCCCTATACTGAATGCATCTCAGGATGGAGATATGGACAGCAGCCTGATTCAGACCTGCAAACCTTAGTTCAGATCACCGCCTTTCCTCACCTCACTGACGATAACTCGGATATATTACAGCACAATTCGTCAGTGCCAGTGGCTATTCCCGCGGTGGTTCGGTTATTTTATTGAAGGCCTGCGGAGGTTTGTGTCCTGCATAAAATATGCTCTTATTCCTAATTGCTGCTGTTAGGACGATTGCCATAGCACACATCTGTGAAGAAATAAAGAGCGAAGAAACAGAAGCAACTTGGGGTGCCAGCCGTCCCTTTCGGGGGTTAAACTGCTGCGTCCTGTGCTACGACGGACGGGCAGCAATCCTAGTAGCGACTGTTCTTTATGGACAGTGAGTTGCCCTGTTTCATGCTGTGACACTTAAACAGTATTTGACTGCATATTCTGGTATATTCTTCTTGAAAATAACATCGCTTATAATTAATTATAGACGCTTATATCTCGTTGTATAAACCCAGCAGTAGTAATATTCACGTCCTCGCGCTCTTGTATTCTATTGATCGAGGGAAATCACATGACTCTTGACTCGCATGTGCTATGTAGGCAAAACCATCGGATATATTCTAAATACAGCGGTCAGGAACCCCGATCTATTATTTTCACTGCGGGGTGTCAGAAATTCAACATAATAAATAAGACAGATATTTTGAAATCCGCCGTACGGTGCCTGCGAATTAATTGTCTTTGCAGTTTTACTTTCCATGCCCCCCATGTCCTTCCGTAATGAGACAGCCCGACGTGATGATGTAATTCCCCTCCGTGACGCGGGGGAAGCCATTTTGTTTGGGAGCTCTGCACGGGAAAGCCAGGATATTGTGTTTGTTTTTCCTCCCCGTTTTGCAGTTACACTTTATAAGTTTAAGTTAACACTGGGAATTTCAATCAAGGTCATTTCTCCGACTAAATTCGTAGTTTGTTTCTGAAGTAACTGCGTGAAACACGAGCTTAGGACGTAAAATAACCATTCATTGCCCGAGTGTGCTGGCTCCGACGGCCTTTGATGGCCGCCCGCTCTAGCTGCCTTCTCATAAACACTGCCGTCCGGGGCGCCGTCGCCGTGTGACCGTTCTGTCGGACCGCTGTCAGCACTGATCGCCTCCCGACGCACCTTAGGCACCGATCGCTAGGTTGCTCTGCAGCATTTCGCCGACCGCTATCGCTAGCTAGCTGGTTTAATACGTCCCGCCAGCTGGTCGCCGAGCAGCGCGATTAAAATGTCCGAGATGTACATCCGCGTGGCCGAGGACGAGAACGAGGAGCCGATGGAGATCCCCTCGGAGGACGACGGCACCGTGCTGCTCTCCACCGTGGCCGCCCAGTTCCCCGGAGCGTGCGGCCTCCGGTACCGCAGCCCCGTCTCTCAGTGTATGAGGGGCGTCCGCCTGGTCGAAGGCATTTTGCATGCCCCCGAGAACGACTGGGGCAACTTGGTGTACGTCGTCAACTACCCGAAAGGTACGCTGCCGCAGAGTTCGCCCGCCCGCTTGCAAATCCCTGCTCGTTGCTTGGCAGTCGTGCGTCACCCATGCCGTCTTTTCGGCGACAGGACCGCGATGTTTGCATCAGAAGAAGGAGGTGTTAGTGAATCCCTTTAAATACTCCTAGTCAGGCTGATTGTTGTGGTCATCGGTCGTTGCCAAGAGCGCTCACTGTTTCTGAGAGCCGTGATCGCACATCCTCTTGGCGTGATTCTGTGCCACCGGGCAATGACCGAAAAAAGATGCATTTTTGGCGAGCAAGACTCGGAAGCCCCCTGCTTCTGGGGAACATCTCCCCCTGTCATGCACCTCATACACCAGCGATATACCTGCCCCGCGCTGACGTCCCCTGCGAGTAATGCCAGCGGGGACGTAGTTAAATTAATGTCAATAGGCAAGACGTTTTATGCATAGCTTTTAAACAGCATTGCAAAACAGCAGACTGTCATGTGGTGATCTCCCTGGGCCCTCTAAAGCAGTGTTTTCCAACCCTGTCCTCGGGGAACACCAGACAGTCCACGTTTTTGCTCCCTCCCAGCTCCCAGCCTCCTGTACCAGGTAGTCGGTGTTCCTGATTGGCTGGGAGCTGGGAGGGAGCAAAAATGTGGACTGTCCCGTGTTCCCCGAGGACTGGAATGGGAAATACTGCTTTAAAGCACCTCATAGTTATAGATAAGGAAGGTTTCTGCTCATCTTTCAATGGTAAAAAATTGTTCTAGCAAGTTCTCATCTCTAACATCAACAGGCTAATGTGCTCATTTAATATAAAATTAATTTAGTTTTAAATGCATGTAAGGTTAAACAGCAGTCAATCAAGTATAGAGCTGTCCTCCTGGGATCTCCTTGTTGTACGGTCCCAGGATGTTTTGGTGCCAAAGTGGCAGATACATTTCTCAAGCCTGGGGATTTCTTCACACCAGACAACAAAAGGAAAATGGATGAGATAGACGCAGCCTCAGCAGTGAAGATAAAGCGTGGCGTGCAGAAGACGTCAGATCTGATCGTGCTGGGCCTGCCGTGGAAAACGTCCGAGCAGGACCTTAAGGACTACTTCAGCACCTTTGGGGAAGTGATCATGGTACAGGTAGGTGAAGAGATCATGCGTGGTTTTGTGAGAGAGCCACACATTAAGTAGTCTGTGACTGCAGCAGGTGATGACGGGGAATTCTGTGGCATTAAGTCTCATTCTGCACTGGGACGGGGAGTTGAAGTCCCTAAGGATGTCCTTGCTTATTGGTTTAGTGCATCCTCCCAGCAAACCGCTGTGGGTCACGGGCCACCCAAAATCACTCTGTTCTGGTTTGTGCTTGATTTTTTTACAACCTGATATCTTGATGGCTGATTGAGCCAAATGCATTAAGCAGTTGCATGTCTGTCGTGCTTCCTGGCAAGAAGTGAGACGTGGTTAGGAGATAAAGGAAAGAACAAAAATAAAGGCGGTCAGTTCAGGCAGTAGCAAGCAGCCATGAGCCTCGTATTGTGCACACTCGGTTCATGAAGAAGCCTGCGGTATGACGCTTCTCTCGTTGCAGGTGAAGAGAGACGCCAAGACTGGAAACTCCAAAGGCTTTGGCTTCGTCCGCTTCACGGACTACGAGACTCAGGTCAAAGTCATGTCCCAGCGACACATGATCGATGGCAGGTGGTGTGACTGCAAACTCCCCAACTCCAAGGTAATAAGGCCAAATGGAACATTCCCATATCTTTCGCATGCATGCTTCTAGAAGACGCCTAGAGACACCTGATGCTCCACATTGAATTTCTTCTCTGCTCTCAAGGCTGTTAGCTTTAGGGAATTTCTCTCTTTTTACTGTCGTTTGGGAAATAAAACATGGCTGTTGTATCTGGGCTAGTGTCTAAAACTCTCAAAACAACCTCCAGATTTTTTGTGACATGTATTAGGTGCCCCCCCGCCAGTTCATATACATTCAGCAGTGAATGAATATATGCACAGATTTTGGTGTCTCGATGAACTCTTTACGTGAGATGCCACTTAGCTAGGATGGTGATGTAACCTGCACTGTAATCTAAGGATAATTAACCCCCGGCTACATTCGGTCGTCTCTCCTGAAGTGTAATGTCTACCCCTGAAAGCTGATGCCAGTATGCTGTGTGGCCTTTGTACCTGCCCACATTCACTTGTGTAATCTGCCACCTTTCCTGAGTAGGGTGTGTAACGTCGGTGCCGTCTCGTTCCCCGTATAACAGCAAGGTCCCGACGAGCCAATGAGGAGCAGGAAGGTGTTCGTCGGCCGCTGCACGGAGGACATGACCGCCGACGACCTGCGGCAGTTCTTCATGCAGTACGGGGAGGTCACCGACGTCTTCATCCCGAAGCCCTTCCGGGCATTCGCCTTCGTCACCTTCGCTGATGACCAGGTGAGCCTGCGGCTCGCGCCTGAGGCCTGATGAACGTCTCGTTTTGTTCGGTGATGTTTTCCTGCAGTCAGGCTAATGAAGCTGAATGAGAGCAGGGCGGCTCTCTAGCTTATAGGTTCCCATACTGAGGTCTCATTCATGCAGGGGCATTCTGGGAAGGCAGTAGCAGCTGCTCTGTAAACTCCTGTTAAATGTAACAATAAAGGCATCTCTAATGGCAAAGGCTCATGGGAGCTGTAGTCATTCCCAAAATGCTGTATGCTGACTTTAAGCCCCCCCCCCTCTCTTAGGTGGCCCAGTCCCTGTGCGGGGAGGACCTGATCATCAAAGGGGTCAGCGTGCACATCTCCAACGCAGAGCCTAAGCACAACAATAGTAGGCAAATGATGGATCGGGGGGGACGCTTCGGGGCCGGGGGCTTCGGGGGGCAGGGCTTCGGCAGCCGCGGGGGCCTGGGCAATAGCGGAGGCATGGGGGGCAGCAGCGGTGGGGGTGTCAATTTTGGGGCGCTGAGCCTGAACCCGGCCATGATGGCGGCAGCACAGGCGGCCCTGCAGAGCAGCTGGGGGGTGATGGGCATGCTGGCCAGCCAGCAGGGCCAGTCTGCTGCCACGTCGGGGGGCACCGCCCCCCCCAGCCAGGGCTCCGGCGCCGCACGCGAGCAGGGCCAGGCCTTCGGCTCTGGGGGCGGGGCTAGCTACGGCGCCGGCTCAGCCGGGCTGTCCTGGGGGGCGGCGTCCAACTCCGGCTCCACCGGCAGCGGGGGGTTCAACTCCAGCTTTGGCTCCAGTCTGGAGCCGAAGTCATCGGGGTGGGCGCTGTAGGCAGGTCGGGCGGCGGGCGCCAGGCCCCCCCGCACTTCGGTAAGTATTTCCGAAGAAATCTGCTCCTTGCGGTCATATCTAATTTGTATCTAATCTGTATTTAAAGTATATTTTTCTTCATTCGGGGAAAAAGACGTGAATATGTGAAGCCATGAGTTAATCTGCACAAGCTTATTGTATAGATTGGTTGGAATGTCTCTTTTTTTTTTTTGTGTGTGCGGGGGTGTAGATCCCTGCCGCTCGTTTTGTTGATTTGTGGCATAATGATTCTGTACGCATGCACCTCAAAGGGTGGCGCTTGAGAAATGCGCGTGAGCACCAGTCATGGCCGGCCTGCCCCGCCAAGCCGCTCTCCCTGCTGCTTTAACTAGAAATGGGAGATGAGCCTGGGTTGGATTTTTTTTCCTGTATGGCATTTGTTAGCAGTTTTTCAATTTTTTTTTTTCCTTCTTTTTACGGAAAAGCCTTCATTAAAATCTCTTCTGCAGTTCACCACCTCTTTTCCAATTTCCCGGGAAGAAGCCCCGCGCTGGCGGCCTTGTTCCAGCGGCCGCCCTATCAGTGCCCCTCATCTCATGTCTAAATGCTTTGCCATCAAAGAACACAGCTTCCCTCCGCAATCTCTGTGCTGGACGGTGGGTGTCGCTTTTTATCCACTTTTTTTCATGGGGGGAGAGAGGAGAAAAAAAAAAAAGTCTGCACTGTATCGCAAAGTTGCGCTTTTGAAGAGAGTGGAGATTGATGGATTGTTGGTGGCCCGGAGTGAGAGACTTGAGTATGAGCGAACGGAGAGAGGAAGACATGAAAGCTCGTGTGGAAAGGACTGCTTGTGCGTTCGGAAAGAGCCGCGTGACATGCGAGAGGTGGGACGATCCTGTGCCTTTGGTGAGCGAGTGTGAAAGCAAGCGGCATTTGCCAGTACGAGTGTCTTTTAGTTGCTTCTTTTTTATTTCCTTCTTCCCTGTAAGACTATGAAAAAGGACATTTTTCCCTCTTCCTTATACTATACCATCATTAAAGTAGCAAGCAAAGTAGTGGAATGTTTAGTGTTATGAATCTGTACCATTACTCTCTATATGACCTGACTGTGTGTGCTCTGTTCTCCCTGTTCACTGACCCTGTTAGTGTGAAAATGTGCTTCGATGCTGGTGGTGTCTGTGTTGAGGACACTAGGGGGCGCTAGTGCAGTGTGTGCGCTGGTGCAAGTGAACTCTGTGTGGCTTGGTGTGTGTTGGGGTGGGGGGTGGGGGGGTGATGGTGGGCGGGGCTTGTAATGCAAGCTGAAGGATTCCTAAGAGAGGTTTCTTTTTTGTTAAGTGTCTTTTGCTTTTCTTTGAATGCATTGTACATTTTGCTAAAAGGGAATTCTCAAATAAAGCTAATTTGAATAGGTATTTGTCTATTTAATACTGACCTTTTTTTTCTCTTTTTGATTTTAGCTAGTGTTTTAAATGAATTGAAATGCACAAATGCTTATTTAATTCGCATATGTAGGGACCTTGGACTCCAGGCCCAGGTTCACGCCTGAACGAAGTCAATTTTCCGGAGGCTGAAGATCGGAGGAGGTTCCGAGTTGGGGGGCCGCCGTCACTAGCTAGTAATGGGAGGGAACCGCAGCAGAAGGCCTTACTGTGAAAAGACTTCTTCACCTCATTCTAACAAGATTCCCAAGAAATTTGGCCAGAGGTTTTAAATGGACTACTCTAAATTCTGCAGAGAGCTGCTCGTCTGTCTAAAACCTGATTTATTTTTATTTTTGAATTAAAAAAAAAAAAAAGAACTTTCCTCTTTGAGCGTCAGTGTTTCATAGACAGCGTGAGCTTGTTTGTTGGGAATACTTTAATTGTAGCAGTGGATCAGCCTCGCTGCTTTGCAGCTTACAGCTGAAAGGTTTCTCTATGCTTTTGTTTTTTTCCCCTTGTGTTTCCTTGGTTACTTAGACGCACTTTCATTGACACACGACGGCTTTTCATGTAACTGTATTTGCTAAGATTCCTTTGCCCCCCATCAAGGCTTCCGAACGGATCCAGCTGTTTGAATATATTGTTTAGGCTGGAAAAATTTATTTGCCGCCAGAAATTAGTCATGTATCAAATATGAGTTTCAGTTAAATGTAAAATAAACTGTTAAACTTTTCAATTGTTTATTTTATTTTAATCCCCTGTAATTTGTTTTTTATTAGGTCACCACTTGAATGGTTATTTTCATAACTTGTTTTAAGTGTCTTAAGTGGAAATACCCCAGAATATTTACTGGTTTACCATAAAGGGAAATGCTGACCTTGGTCTTTGGAACCTCTCAGGCAGTGTTTGAAATACAGAGAAGCTTTTCATTTACTTCCTTTCATGTCTGCCAAACTTAAACCAGAACTTACCAGCTGTGGCTGATTCTTTGGACGTGCAACAGGCTGTGCAAATTTTAGATTTGTGCTTAAAGGTTTCAGCAGCTGAGGGATATTCAGGTAACTTTTGATCCGCAGTGCTGTCCAGATCGCCCAGTAATGATTCAGATATTTCAAGTTGCCCTGGTTTCCTGTCCAGTTGGTATTTTGAAAATATAGAAAACGGAAGCCAGCCAGACTAACGAGTTGGCCAGCTGGCCTGATGAATGTTTGTCATGATGTTCAGAGTGTTGAAGTAGTGATGACTGTCAATTTGTGTTCATGTTTTTCATTTGTATGGGTTAGCACCGAATTGCCTGTCTGGGACCTGCCAACAGACTGTGTAAAGCATATTGTAATGTGAGGCACGCAGTGCCCTGTTTTCCCATTGGTCTGCACTGGTCTGCATTGGTCTGCGCAATACACAGATGGCTACAGGTGAATGTACATGAATGAGCATGAGCTCAGTGCTGAATGCCCGCCGCCCAGCTTCGCGGTGCTCAGCGATTATTTACTGCAACCGGCGGTGCCGCGCCGCAGGGACCAGGTCGTGGCCTTTGTAAGGTGTTTCCACAGCTGCAGGAATTTATCATCCTGTTTAGGAAATGACTTCCATTGGTCCCTAATTCTGATACAGAACTCCATTCATATTGCCTAATAATCATATTTATGCAAAGCAGCTTTTATAAAAAGTGGCAAAATGCCATAAGCTTGAGACCCACATTCTTCCATCCTTTGCTCATTTATTCAGCAGAAATATTTTAATAACTCCTCCAAGGTCTTGGATAGGTAGCACATAGGGCCTCAGTGGCGAGTCACCATCCTGCATGCCTGATGGTGGCTGACTGTCACCAGTGTGTTAACCAGATACCTGATGATTTATCGGATAAGCAAGCTGAGCAAGGCAATCATATAAGGGTTTAAACTCTCATTCAAAACACAGGTCAGGTTGGGAGCGACAGGGCTAGGGAAGGGCATCTGGGCAAAGCTGCTAGCCAAATGAATCCTGACGTTGCTGTGATATGAATGATGGGATGTCAGTGTGTGTGACACATGGGGGGGGGGGCTCAGTGGGCTAAGCATCTGTGCCTGTAATTGGAAGGCTGCTGGTTCGAGCCCTGGTGCAATATGGGGGCCGTGTGTGTGACACGCGGGGGGGCTGCTGGTTCGAGCCCTGGCTCAGAATGGGAGCCGTGTGTGTGACTGGAAGGCTGCCGGTTCGAGCCCTGGCTCAGAATGGGAGCCGTGTGTGTGACTGGAAGGCTGCCGGTTTGAGCCCTGGCTCAGTATGGGAGCCGTGTGTCTGTGACTGGAAGGCTGCCGGTTCGAGCCCCTGGCTCAGGATGGGAGCCG
>JAODKL010000023.1:63876-74703 GCA_026780765.1 Petrocephalus schoutedeni | reverse complement strand
GCCCCTGGCTCAGTATGGGAGCCGTGTGTCTGTGACTGGAAGGCTGCCGGTTCGAGCCCCTGGCTCAGTATGGGAGCCGTGTGTCTGTGACTGGAAGGCTGCCGGTTCGAGCCCCTGGCTCAGTATGGGAGCTGTGTATGTGGCTCCTTAAACCCCAGTTGCAGGTGGCTGCCTTCTGCTGCCAAGCTCTCATCTACGTTTGCGTCAAGGAGAGCAAGTCATTTTTCACATCATACATGCAAATAAACATTTTTAAGATACTAATTTTGGGGGAAAAGCCAAATGAAGGCTAAATGATTCAGTGTCTATGCCTCCATGAGAATCCCCTGTGGGTCTGTTGCAGAAATGCGCCTGGTTTCTTCTTGTGTGCTAATCCTGCTCCCATCACTAGTAAGTAGGACCAGGGTTCAAGTCCCTGCCAAGGTCTGCCTGTTCTCCCCATGTTGTCGTGGAGTTTCCCTCCACAGTCCAAAACATGCTGCACTTAAGTGGGATTACCAAATTGCCCGTTGCTGTGAGTTTATCCTGTGATGGGTTCTGCCTGTAGCCACTAGGATATGCTCCAGTTGCCCCATGACCCCAAATAGAACAAGTGGTTACAGGAAATGGATGGTGGAGATACAGGTGTTGGTTACAGAGTAACACATTATTGTGATAACAATCCCTTCCTGCCATCTATGGCACAAGGCAGTGGGCTCATCCTTCTTTCTAATAAGAAATAAATAAAACAGGGGAAAACACTAATTAGCTTGGTTCTTTATTTACTGCTACATCACTTTAGCATAAATAGAGAGAGCTGATGAACTGACACTTTTCTAGCATTTTCCACCCAGAAAAGGCTACTTCCCTGCCTTCCCTGCTTTTGGAATGTGAGATGTTGGGGGGGGGGGGGGATGGATCCCTAAGCATTGTATGAGGAGGAGGAGACGTTGCCCCCGTGTCCTGTCCAGTTGGTGTGGATGAACTGGCCGGGGCTGGACAGTAGCTCGTAGGTGTGTGCGCCAAAGTAATCCCTCTGAGCCTGGAGGAACACAAGGGTGACAAGCATGAAACAAGCAAAGTGTCCCCTGCACAGTTACCGATGTCCCCTGCATGGTCACCAGCACGGTTACCAGTGTCCCCTGCATGGTTACCACCATACTGTGAGCAAATATTACAGACCACACTACCAATCTGACCAGGTTAAGTGGCTGGATGGATGGTTTATTTATAAAACTGCATTTTACCTTGAATAATTCACATTTTATGGCTCACTACAAAAATGTATGTAATGAAAATGGGTATACAACAGAGTTATTCACTGTGCCCCGGTGTCAGCTCAATGTCTCACATAATGTGCCTGTAGTACACAGTCTAAAATAAACTACAAATACAAAATAAGCCTTTACACTCGTGGGCGATATTTACGTCTAGTGTGATCTTCTGCATTTACGATAAAGGTTTCAAGACTCCTTAACACTTATTGAGACATGGCTGATGAGGAAGAACTGGTTCCTAAAAATTGGTTACACTTTAGCTGTGTGGAAATGGTTTGGGTTTGCGAAATCCAACGTGGACCAATCTACTGTGATTTTTAATCTTTGCAAAGATACTGTTCCTAAAAAAAAAAAAAAAAAATTACTGATCTCGATTGTGGATCATGACTCAAACCAAACACGGTACAATGACACTTGAGCCATATTGCCCACCCCTACTTTACAAACGTCATATGAACCTGAACTGAATTTTCAACATACATTTGAGTTACGGGCATGTGCCAGCAGATGCTTACCTGTAGCAGGTTGGCTGGGAGGATGGCATGTCTGTACCCATCATAGAAGGAGAGGGCAGTGCTGAAGCAGGGCATGGGGATGCCCAGCTGGACGCCAGTGCTCACCACCCGCCGCCAGGAGTCCTAGCCATGGGAAAGGCGGTCAGTCAGCAGTGAGGGCTGGAGCCCCGCTCTGTGCACCTTGTGAGGCTAACAGACTGCTGGCTGCAAGTAAAATCTGACTGTGACATATTCTGATATACCTTAGTGCGAGATAAGGAAAAGCGAGGTATTCCTTAGTGCTTCTACCGAAGGCTAATGTGCGGTAATGATGACAGTGGTGTATTACCCAGCTTTAGTGAAAGCAAATTTAGCACACGCAGCTTTTGTAAATGAGCGCTGCATTCTCATAATGCACATAACCAGGATACTTTTCATAATATTTGAAAGGCTGCCACCTACTGTCCAGAGGCAGGATTTTCCACATAGCCATGTCCAAAGCGGCTGCACAGATCTGCTCTCCTCACAGAGAGCTCTACAAACAAAGGCCAAGGCCTGAAACAAAGCTGCGATGATGTAACTTGCTGTACCTGGCAGTTCTGAACGGCATTGCTGAAGAAGGTATCCAGCAGCAGACTCTGAAGCTCACTGTCCCTGTCAAAGGCTTCCTTGATCTTTCCCAGGAACACACTGTCATGGCGGACAAAACGCAAGCTGTCAGCCCATATGGTCAGTCGGCGATTGCTGCAACTCTGGGTCAGTGTTCGACAGTTGCCGACGCGCTTGTGCAAAAGTTGTTTCTTCATGCTGGGCTGCTGCCATCTTCCCACAAAGCTTATCTTCACTTCCTTAACGCTTTGACCAATCGTACGACAGCACAATTCAGCACCCAGAAAATAAACACAGCCTGTGGGAGTCCAGCTACAGCAGCAACGATTCATCTTATTCATTATTCATCTCACCATAATGCAAAAACGCCCAAATGACCATAAATACATACATCTCAGTCCAGCTAACGCAAGATTCAATTAGTAACTACTGGAAAGTTCTTTTGTTTTTGTTTTTACTGCTTGGACTCTATCAGGATGGAAAACAAGGTGGTGGTTCACCCCTTACCCCAGAGGAGGGTGATACGTCACCTAAAATGATCAGTCACAGTGACTGTATTATATCCCTGCATTACTCCCCCCCCCCTGATTTTTGGGGGAGTAGCATATCCTGTTTCTTTATGTGAAAATATTTTGATAATTTAAAGTCGAACTAGTTCCAAATAACAGACGCCCCGCGTTTGTGTAATGAGCGTCTGCTCTCCTGTGGACACCTCGGCAGCTGACATCACGCTCATCTTTTTTTACTCCTCTTTCCAGCCTCTTAGCTTCTTAGCGTTTTTTCCACTTCTTACTTTGCTGCTATACATGTATGTAACAGGGTTATGTCCGTTTTACGTGTATAATTGTATAATTTTAATATACTATAATGGCGTCAGAGTGATTAATAGAAAATATGCACAATGCAGATAAACTGGTTACATATAGGAAGGAAATAAAATGTTTTGCTTTTTATAAATAGGCTGCTGACGGTATAGTGCAATCCATGCCGATGTGCAGAATGCCACCGGAAATGACTATGGTACCGGTGTCCCGCCCACCCTGGGAGCTCCTCCTAGTTGGCTGAAAAGCTGGAGCAAAAGTAACTGGAAGTTACGTGGCCTGGTTGATGCCGTACGTGCACAATAATATTATGTAATATTGTGCTTTATAAAGAACTTTGAATTGAATATTTTGCCTTCCTGTGCATTTAATGTGTTGTCAACAGAACAGGACATTTTGAGTATGTGTATCTAGGGTATGAGTCCTTGGATTCTGGAAAAGCACTATAAAGATTAAAAGTATTACCCAGGACTATGACCATCATTCTTCCTCTCGCACTCCAAAAGCCACACTTAGGTCAAAATCAGTCTAGTAGACAAGTTTCCGGCCTTTGACAGCGGGAAGCAGTCAACACAAACATAAGCACACAAGCACAGACATTTGTATTTATATCTTTGAGGGGACCATCCATTCATCCATTCGTCTTAAGAATGACACCCTTAATCCCTAACCAGGTTTTTTTGATTGCAGTCACCGATTTTTAATAGTTTCCCCACAAGGTACAAGGTTACAGGTTTTTATCACTTTGTGGGGAAATCTGGTCCCTACAATGTAATTACAAGCACACAAACAGTCTCAGATTGAATGAAACTGACCTTCGGATGATGCAGCCTCCTCGCCACATGAGGGCGATGGCTCCATAATTGAGAGACCATCCGAACTCCTTGGCTGCCTGTCGGAGCAACATGAAGCCCTGTGCGTAGGAGATGATCTTGGAGGCATAGAGAGCCTGAAAGCAAACGTCACATGTTTAAAATCAAGCAAGCTACCACTGGTATGGAGAATGAGATGCCATTAAAGTGCCTGGAAGTGCATCATCCAGTTTTATTGCCCTCTGCTCTCTGCAGTACAGTGGTGGTCATGACCATTAGGGATATTCTGCAGCCGCACTCACTTTCCGTATGTCCTCCAGGAAGCTAGCCTTGTCCCCCTGGAATTTAGCATTCTGGGGTCCCTGCAGCGTCCTACTGGCCTCCACGCGTTCATCCTTCAGAGAGGACAGGCACCTGGCGAAGACAGCCTCACCTGGGGGAGGGACACTTCACATAAGGTCCTCAGTAGGTCATCCAGTCCACATGTACAGTGTGCACATAGAGCCTGACATGTGGCAGGCAGCGAAGCAGGTGCTGGACTTATACACCAAGCAGCTACAGCAACAGCTGTCAGCCCTTCCTTTGGGCTAAGCTAATTATTCATCAGGGGCTCAACTAGCTGACAAGATCAGATGTGCAAGAAGAAAGACCTCCAGACTTCTCTAAAGAGCTAATTCTACCATCAACAAGGTAAAATGATTGAAAAAAAAATTATATGTATATATATGCACGCACACACACACACGCACAAATAAAGCAATAAGATAAACGTGTGCAGATGGGCTCTTGTATGCTGTGAAATGCTAGATCAGGACCAGTGGAGAAGCAGAACCCTTACACAAACTCAGGATGGAAGGTAGCACCACTGTAACCCCACGGGACGTGTTGGCGGTTCCCCAGCCCTCCACACAAAGACACCACATGGCCTTGGGACACCAACACAATGCCAACAACCTGTCAGGCTCAGAGATTAATTGAAAGCCAAGCCAGCCATTGTGGAAAGAGGGCTTGGCTATTTAACCATCCACAACTGGAGTGGCGAGATACTAACACAGGGGAAAGTCTGTCTGACTGGAGCTGTACAAATAAGCGGAGAAACACTCATGAAAGGACCCGCTTTGGGGGGTGGGGGGGGCAGGTAAAGCCAGTCATGATGAACTAAGCAACTTCTCCCGCCATGGAATGCCGCCCCCCCTCCCGGTGTGAGTACACTGCACCCCCACGTGGCTCCCTTCCAGTCAGGGATCACGCAGCCTGTTCTTCCAGGTGACTCTTGCTTTGCCGCGATTTGTGTTTTTTCCTGCAGCCCGTGGCTCGAGCCGAGAGAGGAGGACGGGAAGCCTCAAGCAAATGAATACACTGCGGTTACAGCCAGCTGTCATGGAGGGGACAAGTCTACTGTCACGAAGCCTCTACTTACAAGTCTAACTTTTTCAGCTGGACATTGTGGCTGAAGCAAAACCATGTGTTTACGTGTTAAGGGTACCTCTGCTGGGATTAAAACAACGTTCAGGTTACAAGTATAAATTAGGAAAATATTACTCTGAATTTATACTTCCACTGTCACTGTGCAATCATTTCTGCCCAGTCTGAGGTTACATCAGGTGAAATAGTCATTTTATCTCTATGCCAAACTCTCTGTGAGGCTGTGGCTCAATCTGCACACAATCTGAGGTGCGTGGTCAGGCCTGCTTTCAGGAGGAATGGCTCAGGCTGACTGGCGCTTCAGCAAAAAGAGTGCTACCAGCCAGGTGGTCACAGCTGCTCACAGGCCTGTCCTGGGATGACCTAGGTCTGTCACAGACAGGCCACCGATACACACTCCCCCTCACGTCACCTCAGGTCAAACGCGTTTTCAGGGAAAACACACTATCACCTAGCTGTGCTCTAAAGAGACTGATGCAAATTCAGGGCAATGTGCAAAAACAGAAGCATAAAATGTTACCAAACTTCCACAAGAAAGATTACAACAGAAACTAGAGCTTGCTAAATATGCTTCATTTTTAAAGTTTGAAAAACATATATCCAGGGAATAATACACTTCTTCCCTGCAACTCATTTTAAAAATGTACAGACCAATATTTTACTGAAGTGATCTTAAGGGTAAAGGATTTAAACAAGGAAATGGCAATTATGTGCCTAAGGTTGTGCACTTAGATTGGGCAGTTATTGCTGGGTTCTGAATGTGGGAGGTTCGATTAAAGTAGGACAGACGGACGCGACAGGAAGCTACCTATCAGGGTGACGGGAGAGCCGTACTCCAGAGAGGCGATGGCCGTCCACTTTCCTGTGCCCTTCTGTCCGGCACTGTCTCTGATCTTGGGGAGCAGGTGAGCCCCATCAGAGTCCCGGTACTTCAGAATGCTTGCCGTAATTTCTATCAGGAAGGAGTCCAGCTCAGTCTTGTTCCAAGCGCTGAACACCTGTGGCAAGAGGAGGCAGTGAAGCACCTCAGCCCTCAGGGACTTTCACCAGGAAATCTGAGGATTAGTAACTGAAGACTGAAATGCAAATGGACGGCGCTGTGAAAAAGTAAGTACACCCCTTGAAAAAATCGAGTATTTCTCTGCAATGTTAACTTCAAAATCATTTATTCAACAAAATTCAAGAGAAATGTGATTTTTCTCTGTGCATCCTTGTCAAAGCATTATCCCTGTCCCTTTCTCTGATTTAGTAACGACTTTGACTGAACTATAGGCAAGTAGGAAGAAAAGCACAAGTTTCTGCATTTGTGCCTTTCCTACTTCAAGTAAAAGACAGAGGAGCAAATGAGAAGGACTGGCTCACCTGGGCCATCTCGTCATGGTCCATGCCGAGCACGTCCTTCATCAGGTGGTATGCCTCGCAGATAAGCTGCATGTCGCCGTACTCGATCCCATTGTGGACCATCTTCACGAAATGACCTGCCCCCTCGTCACCCACCTGGCCGGGAGGGGTGCGGAGCGGAGTGAGGGCCGGAGCTTCTGTCTCAGTCATATCCAGTGGGATGGATCAGCCGCAGGCGCAAACTCACCCAGTCACAACAAGGCTCTCCTGTTCCAACCTTTGCAGCGATGCTCTGGAAGATGTCCTTAATGTGAGGCCTGGGGGTGGGATGGCAGACCCAAGTAAGACTCAACAAAAAAGAACATGGCAAAAAAACATCAAAACTTTGGGAAACTAAAGAAAAAAAAACATTCAAGACAAATAAACCAATTTTAACTCATTCTGACTGATCTGAGGGTTTTGACGTAAGCACAAAATTGAAGCTTCAGCAACTCACCAGGCCTCCTTGTGCCCCCCAGGCATGAGGGAGGGTCCATACCGAGCCCCATCCTCACCCCCACTCACCCCGCTGCCCACAAACAGCAGCCTCTTTTCCTTCAGGCTCTTACAACGCCTCTGCAGGGACAGACCGTTTCATTGATGTTAGCCACTTAGCACAGACGCCATGGTGAAGCTCCTACTCAGAGTCACCTTGTGTTACATACAACTTTACACTTAAACAAAAGCCACTAGAACATCCACCCAAAACATTGTCACCTTACAATAAATACATCTACCCATTCTATTTAAAATGCATCGCTTACTGCAGAAACTCAGGTTTGGTAGAGTTTCTGCAGGGTAACAGAAGCAAAGCCTGCAGAGACCCTCAAAGAGCCTCATGCTGCTCCCCTGTAACTCGAGATCATCCACAGGCTCCATCTTCACACCCCTACTGCCCCCCCTGTGTGGGACCCAGAACTCACAGTTGTGTCTCTGTACTCAGAATTACCCCCATCGATTATGATGTCACCAGGGGAAAGCAGGGGAACCTGAAACAAAAACACAGAGTGACTGAGCACAGAGACAAACATGCCACAAGACAGAAAAGGCAAATCCGGCCGTCTTCCCTCTTCCTCACCAGCTTGTCAATAAAGTCATCCACGGCCTGGCCAGCCTTCACCAGGAGCACAACCCGTCGCGGCTTCTTCAGCTTCGACACCATGTCCTCCAGGGACTCTGCGCCCACCACCTGGGTGCCTTTTGCCTCATTCTGCAGGAAGTCGTGAACCTTCGACACCGTCCTGTTGTAGGCACAGACCTGAAGGGGGGCGGGGCCAAAGCTTAAGATGACAGAGGACAGCAAACAAGCACAGACTTTTCTAAATCCCCTTCCCTGCACTTAGCAGCCAAGCTGCATGAACCAGTCAGAGGCCTGGAAAGGACGACCATGGACTCCTTGTCCAAGTTCCATCCTTCCATTTACCTGTCCACAAATCTATAAAGTGTTCTAGCTATTTAAAATAAATTGGGCAGAGTACTGCAACTTGGACTGCACTGAGCTTAGGGGCTCAAAAAGTTTATGCTAAAACAATCCGATAAGTTGGCATTTAAGCAGCCTTGAGGGTGTCCAGTTCATGGCCAGTGTGTCAGCCCATCCGAGCCCCTCTGTGCACTGGGGCCTGATCATTACGGATATAAAAAGAGAAAACGTGAGGAATGATATTAGCATTACCCCTTCTGTTTTGTTGGTTTGAAGGCATGGTTGTGTCACCTTATGCTGAATGGCTGACGATTTTATCGAAAGCAACTTATGAAGGTTTAACCTTCCATCCAGTCCTATTCTGACTGAAACAATGAGCAGCAGCAACCACCACGCCTAAAAAAGCACCTTCCTGAAGGATCCAACAGCTAAGTTCCTTATAGGACGTCAATCAGCAGCCTTTTGGCCACAGACCAACATACCTAACCACCACGCTACCTGCTTCCAGGTTCAGCTAATCAGTACTTACCACAAAGCCATGGTCATTCATATTTAAGATCAGATTCTGCCCCATCACGGCCAAGCCAATAAGAGCGATGTCTGCTCTGGAAGAACAAAGTCACTGGCCATCAGCTAGGTGAAATGCAAACACCTGACATCTCAGAAAATCAGAAAGCATCTATATTGGTGCATGCGGTATTAAACATGCAGATTATTAATGCCCTTTCCCCCCAAATCCCATACTGAGTTTTCATCGTTTCGCAGGACCATATACGATTAAACTTCTGGGGAGCAATCAAGTGAGAGAAACTGAAACCACGTCCCGGTTTGAAGTACTGAACCTGCTGTTATTCTAACTATTCATTAGGAGTAAACAAATATTGTAAAATACACAATTCATTTCTACAGATTCACGAGTGTTTTGAATTCTTTTGTAAAGTATGCGATTAACTCGGCTGAAGAAACATTCACAATCATTTCCCTGTAAGGATGTTATGCTTTGTGGTTCCTTAATAGTTTTATATGCCGCCGGACACAGGGTGAAAGACCGGGATTATATTACAACCAGCAGAATGCAAGGGAGGAAGGAAAGGAGACATAGAAGCACAAACATGATTTGACTGATGATAATAAACCTGCATTCGTTTCTCTATTTCTATATGCAGTCTCACACAAACCGTAACTCTTCCTGCCCACGAATACGAATTGGCAAACTCAACAATACTGGGGGGAGATAACGACTACTCACTCTGCCATGGTTAGAAGTGTGTAAGATTAGCGGGTCCGAAACTGAGGATGCCGTGGGGATGCCGCGCACACTTCCGGGTGGCTCGCACACTGTCTGCTACGTCACAGCAGCCGCTCCGGCTCGTTAACGCTCTTGTATCATGACGTAGACGTCGAAAAGTCCCCTCCCCCGTTATGTGATTGGTCACTCGATCTGAGGTGAGAAATTCCCTAATGTTATTGGCCCGGCCGCGCTGTCATTCTTAAATCTGGCGGTTTCCGCCCACAAAGTAAGGAAGACCAAACAAATCAAACTGATACCTAATTTGGCTATAGGTTTAATATCAAATAAATGTAACGAATTTATTATGCCAATATGTTTTCATAAAATATATTTTGATTACTAAATATAGCATAATTGCTATTGGGACTCCTTCATCACTAACGTCGTGCTTGTATTGATTGATGTTGCTTGGGCAGCTGTCAGATTGAAGTTGCCCACATAATAATAATCTATGGTGACTTTGCATAAATGATGCGTGATGAATGGGTATCAGAAATTATGCTATTTGCACCTTTCCATCCATTTTTTCTTGTTTTGGCTCCAAGTCATCATGCCCGAATGTTGGCAGATTAATTAGAAAGCATTGACCAACATTACGTTTGGTCACGTATAAAAT
The DNA here is from genome assembly GCA_026780765.1 of Petrocephalus schoutedeni. Lineage (NCBI taxonomy): Eukaryota > Metazoa > Chordata > Actinopteri > Osteoglossiformes > Mormyridae > Petrocephalus > Petrocephalus schoutedeni. Next base: position 64,579 of record JAODKL010000023.1, on the reverse strand, counting down.
GTGTAATGTCTTCCAGAGTTATCAGCCCTCGCATCCGGTGTGACACTCAATCCATTATTCCATCATAAAAATAAAATTAGCTACATGAAAAGCATCGGGGTAGTTTGCTAACCCCAAAGGCTATTTACAGGGTAATAAAACTGTTACATACACGTAAATGCGTGTGCATGGCACGATCTCACGCCAGCCAGCCGACCAAGTTGGCACCCTTGGAAAAGGTGACTTTCACTGTTCCATTAGAACTCTCATGACAGGCAACGTTTTTGGTAGCCGTAAGGGTTCTATTTTCTAAATTGGGGCCTCTGACTATTAAAAAAATCCTGAAAAAGGAATTGAGACCACGAAAAGAGAGTGAGATGGAGCAGACAAAATAAGTATAGGATAATTAGAAAAAGCATTAAAATACATTTTAAAAGCAGTTTGCAGTTTGAGAATAAAAATATAAACTAGCAAGAAGGATGGATGCTGAGAAATTGGACTGATAGGAAAACACCCTGTAATAGGAAAAAGGGATAATATCTGGTGCACTGAAATGGGTACAAGACTTCAGGCAGTCAGTGCCTGCAAAAGATTTTTAACGTTTTAAAGTATTAAAAGTTAACATTTCATTTTCACTTATATTAATTGTATGCCCTGCGATGGGCTGGCCCCCCATCCTGGGTTGTTCCCTGCCTCGTGCCCGTTGCTTCCGGGATAGGCTCCG
>JAODKL010000023.1:16309-52040 GCA_026780765.1 Petrocephalus schoutedeni | reverse complement strand
TGTGCGTGATTATGTTCCAAGGTTGCATTGAGGGATGGCACTTTAAATTTCGTTGTACTTGTTGCAATGACAATAAAGACTATTCTATTCTATTCTATTCTATTCTAACATTCCAACACACACACACACACAGGACGCTGGGGTTTCCAGCCAGACCATGACCTCAAGAAGGCAATGACAGGTTTGACAGCCTTGTTCCTGTGGCCACAGACTGCTTCCTGATTAAAGTTGTGGGGCATGATGTTTGTGCCGGCAGAAGCAGACAGGGGCTGGGGGGAAGCTGAGATTAAAATAGAGCGCCAGTGAATGTAGGAACAGGAGAAAGCGAGACTGGCTCCCAAAGGGGGGATGGGGACACAAACAGAGATGGGGGGCTATGATGCGGACAGGGTGAAAACAGACAGCTGACACTGTCCTGCTGTTGAGGCCATCAACTTTGATCCCTGACTGTCCTGCTAACACCGCAGACTGGCCACCTACAGCCGTCTTCCCTGTCAAGCACACCATTCGTTGCAATACCAAGGTGCAACCCAGATCATCGACGTTACCTGTATCCAGGTCTGCTAGGAAGTTACTGGTAATGATAATGACTGGCTACACTTTGCTGACCACACTTTGTAAAACAGCCACTTTCAGAGCTGTTGATGAAACATGACATACCTACACAGAGCGGCTCTTCAGAAACTAGGATCCTTCTGACCCTATATTCAGGGCTTCCCTACCATGAGAGAATGACAGTCCATCGTAAACTTCAAGGCCCCTGTTTTCGGGAAGCACCGCCATTAAGCTCATCCTGCCACTGTCCTGCTCTTGCTCTTCATTGCCTCCTCTCTCATCATGGTCTCTAGGCAACACTGGATGCTCTTGTCTTGTACTTTGAACTTGTCTTTTCCTCATGCTGCTTTGATTTGGCCAGCTAACAATGTCTTGTACAGCTCTTGCTCCAGTGCTCCCGCATGTGTACTGTAACTCACTCCGTGATAGTAGTACCCATTAGTGCAAACTGCATGTAAATCAATGGGTACCAAAACTGGACTTATGACCAAATGGATACCAACACACGTCCCACAGTGGGAACTACTGCCGTGCCTTTTGATGCGATATAAAAGCTGAATGGCGTCCTATGAACCACCCAGCAGCTGTGAAGGTGAAAATGAGTGTAAGACAAGCTAAACAAAGAGAATCACAAGATGCTCTAAAATATAGCATCAACTGTTCTAAGGCACATTAAAGGATTCAGAGAGAGAGGGAGAGAGAGAGAGACAGAGACAGAGAGAGACAGACAGACAGAGACAGAGACTGACAGACAGAGACAGACAGACAGACAGACAGACAGACCGAGATACACTGAGATTTGTATTCATATCTCTTTTCGGACCATGCATTCATTTTTATAAGGAAAAACCCTAATCCCAACAATGACAATCAAAATACAAAGACTTCTGACAAGTTTAAACAGTCACAGATTTTTTAAAACTGTAAAAAAATGACCCCACAATATCAAGATAACAGGATTTTTATAACATTGTGGGGACATTTGGTAATCCACACACACACACACACACACAGATATCATATATTTGACTACTGCATTATTCACGTGGTCTATGTTCTTTGGGGACTGAGTGGCCGCACACTGCGGTAAAGATGCACGTCTAAATGCTCTGATCCCGTGATTCCAGTGTAATCTAACAACTCCGATCATTCAAAGCACAGAATGCATCTAAAGAGCATTTATCTCTAATTCTGAAAATGAACAAGGCTAGATGGAGATGGGTAATGGTAGCCAGTTACTACAGAAAAGCCTGCTGCTTCAAATCAAGCTCTACAAGCCTGATAAAGCGCCTTCCGTTCTCAGAAAGACGCTTTATGTCGTTGTTCACTGGGTACCTAGCAATGTCTTTATCGATACACAGCCTGAACGAGACGCGTGACCCCGTCAGCAGCAGAGAAGGAAGAGAGAAAGCAGACAGTCAGACGTTAATGAAGGAACAAAAACTAAAAAAAAAAAACTAAAAATCAATGACACACAAAACACACAGACGACAGACGAGCACCTGAAAGTAAAAAATCCCACAGCAACAGAGGATTGCCCATTAAAAGCAGTGCTCTGTGCAGCTATAGTTTTATTTTTATTAGTCATTTCATTATTTTATTTTATTACTCTAGTGTTCCATTCTATTTAAATCTCTTCTATCATCTTAACTTTCCTAAATCTTTTATTTTCATCAGGAGTTTGTTTATGTAATGAAAGAATTTCCTCAAGGGGATTAATAAAGCAATTCTGATTCTGAGTGCTCCCCATGCAATGGTCTTCATATCTCTTTTGGGCGTGCGCTGTGATACTGTTTGCTTTTCCATACTGCTGGGTGTCATCTGTGCTGAGGAAATGCAGACAGCTGCAGCAGCTCCTCTATGGTTGCAATCCTTTGCAATGACAATAAAGGCCGATTCCACACCAGCTCTGTTTGTCCACCAGGGGTCTCCCCTCCTTGCTCAGGAGGGCAACTTTGTCATTCAAAGCTAACTGAATGCCCTCATTCCCTAGATGGGGCGTCTGAGAAAAGAAAGCAGGGGAGGCAGGTGCTCCTTTCCGGCTTTAACTACATCACTGCTGGGCAAATGCAGTCAACGCGGCAGCCATTTTAAAATGTACCCCTTGCTACAGAGACGGAATACCACGAGATGTCTTGGACATCCTGCATGATGTATGGAAATGTTCATGACTGATGTACAAATGTGCTTTTATAACCCTTCATCGCAGTAACGGCAGTGGCAGCAGCCCACCTGCTGGAGTTGTGGGAAGACTTGATGTTCTTAGCCGAGATGATGTTTAGGGACAGCACAGCGTCAGCGGCAGTGTCGTCCACCTCGGGCTTGCTCCTGATCCGGCCTGGAGGCACAGCAAGCCACGTCAATGCCTGAGCTGCCGCAGCAGCACATGAACGGCACATGAACAGCACAGGAGACCAGGCTACTGGATTCCTCCAGCTGCATACTTTAGGCAAGGCTAACAAATGGATTTTGCTGTGTGTAGACTAACACTTTGGTGTAGGTAATACATAATAATTACTGCACATGTGATCAGGTTGCATAATGGCACAGTGGAGGCTACGCTAACACATTCAACTAGCTACATGACAGTGCTGTGGAGGCTAAGCTAACTGATGCTGCAGTGACAGCATGGTGGAGGCTACGCTAACACATTCAAATAGCTACATGACAGTGCTGTGGAGGCTAAGCTAACTGATGCTACAGTGACAGCACAGTGGAGGCTACGCTAACACATTCAAATAGCTACATGACAGTGCTGGAGGCTAAGCTAACTGATGCTACAGTGACAGCACAGTGGAGGCTAGGCTAACATTCAACTATCTGCATAACAAGGCTGTGAAGGTTAAGCATAAGGCAGTGCAGGAGCTGCTGCTTGATTAGAAATCAGCCAGCAGAGAAATGAAAGCCACACACTCACCGACCACCAGCTCACGCACATCCTTCCAGTGCAGCTCACTGCCCTTCTCATGAATGAGGGTGACCGTGATCCTACGCTGGATGCCCTGGATCACATACACAATACGGCAAGTCCCACACATTAGCAGTCACGCTAACAGGCAGGTGCCGTCGGGTTGGGTGGGAGAGGCAGGAAGCATACCTGGTGTAGCAGGTAGGTGCCCTGGCAGGGCAGACCGATGCTGTGGTCTACCACCGCTGGAATATACCTACAGGGAGAAGAGGGGGCAGCAGTGAGTCAGCCATGACCTAACCTGCCGGAGTGCAAACCACATTCTGTGACATCCTGGCTACCACAGCTTGCTGGACTTAGTTCCTGAAGTTCAGGATTGCAGACAGGTTTTACAGCAGCCTCAACATGGCAGTGGGTATTTGGTTAAGAGCAGTAAACAAATTGATTGTTTTTACTGAAGATGCCAGCTAGCCCAGTGCTGCAGTAGGATGGACGTGCAGGGATGGACACTCACTCTCCAGTGGGCTCCAACTCGCTGATCTCAAACCACACCAGCAGGTCATACTTGCTCACACACTGGCCCAGGTTGGACTTGGTGATGGTGTTCAGCTTAGTTGCTGGCACTGTGGAGATGGGACGCCCAGACAGATCAATGCTGAGCCCAGAATGTGGCTGCCCGCAAATGCAACGCGCGACTTCGCATTATACGGGAGTGTCTGCATAACACTTAACGAGGGCTTCTTAAACCCGTCCTACATGAGAAGCAAAATAGCCTTTTAACAATATGTATTTTGAGTTTGGAGTCATGAGGTTCAGTCGACATAAAATTACTTAAGAAGCCCACAAACACTATTCTTACCATAACTTACAGACCCCATTGGCAAGATTCCAGACGAGGGTCAGGAGCAAATCAGCCACAATGCCCCGCCCCCCAAACACACACTGTACTCCCACAGAGACCCTGCCCACCCCCACCCATACCCAAAACTATGCCTGTGGTTCCAGAGCTCACGGACTGCCACACACAGTAGATACAGGTATATTTATCAGCCTGGCTGATTACCATATCCTGCGCAAGACATGTTTGCCAGGCAGCCAACTCCCTTACACCACATCAAACACACGTTGGCTGAAGTCTCTCATACAAACTGAAGAATTTTATAATCTTTCTTCCCCTTCACAACCATGTTCATTACGTTTTTAACTACTGCTTGAGCCCAACATTTTGTGAGGTTTAAAAAAGAAAACCTGAATGAGAAGGGTGTGAAACCCTTTGTGGTGTGCATTTCAATATTAAACATAATGGTCAAAAGTAAAGGTCAAGACCAATTATCAGCCCATGAATAAATAACAATAGACTCTTCATTAATGGGCTTAGGTCAAACACATCACCGTTCCTTTAAATGAACACGATCACTTTGAGGAGCTAATTTACTGCATGGGACTTTGTGCCATTAACTAATTGTGTGGATCAGCATCACATTAATATCTAAGCAAGTGTGTAAACTCAAGATGACAAACATGGCTGACAAAAACAGGCAGCTGGTGGCAGCGTGGTTAGAGTCCTGGCCATTGTGACTATTACAGGTCTGACTACTGCAGGTCTGTAACAGTCGTGTGTGTGTGTGTGTGTGTGTGTGCGTGTGTGTGTCCTTCCCGAAATCAGGGCACGAGCCCCCATTTGGCACACGGTTGTTTTCGTTACTAACTGCTACTCCGTCAGAGCGGATCCCCACTGACAGCTATGCTACACCATGCTACACTACGCTAAGCCTGGGAGGGAGGCTCTCCACGCCTCCCAGGGCACAGACCGTGATGCCGGGGGAAGGCCAGGGCTGGGCCAATGGGCACGGGCAGGAAGGGGAAGCGGTACAGCTGCTCGGTGCCATCCTCCAGGCTGGCCAAGGCGGACGACGCCAGGGCGTTGGCGTGCTCCGAGAGCACGTCCAGCACCTGGCCGTGCACGTACCCGCTCATCAGGTACCTGATCAGCTCAATCTTTCTGGCATGGTCTGGAGAGGTGGCGGTGGTGGTGGTGGGGGGGCATAAATATTAGATGATAGATTGCGAAGGAGTGGGGGGGAGGCAAAAAAATGTAGGACCAAAGTCGAAAGAGGGTGGGGGGGAAAAAAGGAAAAAAAAAAAGGAAATAATGAGGCATGCAAGAAAATCAATCATCTTATTCCAAAAGGGTTAGTAGAACAGAAGAAAAAAAAGCATGTTGAAGAGAAAAAGAGGTGGGAGGAGCTTTCTGGATAGGTGCCAGCAGGGGTGAGCGGGAGCCGGCACCCTTCACCAGGGTGAGGGGCACGTCAGCACTGCACGATCGCTCCTACAGGCCAGCACTTATGCACACATGAGTCACAGCCAGACATCAGTCCTAATGATGAGTCACAGCTGGGAATAACACTCAGACGATTCACATCGCATCTGAGTGCTGGCTGCCTCGCCCATTTCCTATGCATGCCTGAAATCCATTTTAATAGCAGAAGGTGCATTGGTGTTGATGTAAACAGGTGGAACCCCTGAGCGGTTTGCGTTTCACCTGGAAAAAAAAAGCTCACTCTAAAGCGAGCAGAAGCCTCTCTCTGACATTTATCTAACAGGGTTGAGAGCACACAATCGTACACAAACAGCTTCTATACACAGTCATGTGCGAGTCTGGGCCAACTTGGTTACCCTGCACTAATACAAACCAAACCTTCAGACTCGCGTTGGTCGAGACCCCTACCTGGTTTGGAAAGAGGCATGGGAGGGGGATAGTATTTCCGGGATGGCTGTGGCGGACTGAAGGCAGAAATACAAAAACAGCGGTTTCAGCATTTGCATCACCCCTTTTCTCTGGAAAAGGCAGACGGCACACACACACACACACACACACACACACCCTACACACTGCAGCAGCTAAGAGGACAGAAGAAGGATGAGGGCTTACCAGACATTATCCTGACCCTGTAGATACGGGGGATGCTGCTGGTAGTGCCCAAATACTTCAAACACGATAGGTTTGCTTTTCAAATACTCGATGAAAGACTCAGTCACCTCCACGGCCACCTGGGGTAAACATGAGAGGACGTCTCATTAGTAGTGTTGCCCTACGAGCATTAATAGCAGATCAGATTTAAGTTGCTTACTCTCTCTAGAATAAAACCTATGAAGTGTAATCTGAAAATGAGAGCTTGTTGTGTCAGACTCACGTTCTGTACGTGATAGAATCCGAGGGGTGTCATTTTGCCCGTATTCTTCAGGGGCTCGGTAGAGAAGGCCTCGTCATGTCGATGGAGGAAGCTGGCAGTAAAAATCAGAGGATACGGTCACTCTGCCACACAGAGCTGACTATTACTCAGCGGGCTTGCTAGCCAGCCTGGCTCACCCTGAAGCAAGTGGCGGCCGCACTGTGAACTCACTTGAACTGGCAGAATATGTCGGCGTATTCGGGCAGGATGCCACTGGCCTGCAGGACAGTCACACGGAAGGTGAAGACACTGCCCAGCTCCAGGTGGCCCAGTTTGCCATCCACGGCTCCCAGCTTCAGATCTGGAGAGGAGACAAGCCAAAGGAAAGTGTGGGCCCACGAGCCGGAACAGAACACAGAACACGCTGGGGGTAAATCCGCTGCTCCGGGGCACCGCCGGCAGGCTGGCCCATCTGCTTCCCCAAACATGCTCATTGTATTCCACCACAGGAACACTAGTGAGAGGAACCAGAACACAGAACTAAATGCTGGTTGGTGTTCAGTCACATGCTCGGTCACCTGACCTGAACAGCACAGAACTGGACCACAAAGACCGTGCAAGTTAAAGACAGGTGTTCGCATTAGTGATACTGACTATGCGCAGAGGCACAATGACCTTAAAAAAAATCCATCATTTACAAATTTCACACAATTGCCGTTTTTCTGCACCACAATGGACCCCAGAAGGTCATTTATGTCACTCAGATAAATCAAGTTAAATGCATCACGACACTGGGGACATCCCCCCTTAAAAGGAACACCTGTCTCTGTGTTCTTTTCAAACCCCCTCCCATTCACCACCCAGGGGGGTGGCCCCCCTCCCTACCCATGTCGTTTATCCTATTCATCTCCTCTGAGGGTGTGATGACCTCCGAGCTCTGACCCTGGCCCTCCACGATGCGCAGCTCCTCCAGAGAGAGACCACAGCGGCTCACGGCCATGGTGGAGTCGCCGCCCTGCTGGGGGAAACATGCCTTTGACCGACCATATCAAATTACAGAGCCCATAATTCATAGCATCCCTGGGGAATTTCTGTGGGATGCAAAATATCTGTAACCCCTAGTCTGGGACCTTTATTCATAAATAATTTTCAAGTATAGTTTTTCCTCTAGACTTTCAGTGAAATTAAGCAAAGATAAATCAGGGCAACCCCTTATTACAAAACATGCTTCTAACACCCTAAACTTCGTGCTAATTTGCTACCAGCTCTTCTTTTTCCACACATTTCCATGAGGCGTGACCGACCTGCTTGAAATATTCGTCGTCGAAGGAGATCTTGGCCGTGCCAGACTGTCGAACCCCAGAGCCGTAATCTGGAGCCTCTTCGTCAGCTAGAAGGACAATGAGAGTATTAAAGCTCCTTTAAGGCAGGTGAGCCGCAGCAACGGGGATGTGAGGCGAGCCGCAGGGCAGCCGGGCAGCAGCGAGGACTGAACTGCTGAAGCAGGTCAAACCACACAGGAAACCAGCAGCATTTAGGACAGGCCTGATGTCTGCCCGCCAAGGTCAGGGCTCGCTTACTTCTTTCTTAATTATATTCAGATACTGATGCATGCGCTCTGGCCAACCTGGCGCTCTCCAAGACTCAAAATGTCAACAAATACAGGTAATAAAGACACTGGGCTTTCAATGTCATTCACCCTGAGCAGTAATATGATTATCCTTAATGCTGTGGAAAAAGGTAAAAAACATAAGGTCGGAAAAACAAAAATGCAAAAAAAAAAAAAACTTAAAAATCAAAGAATCTTGTTGCTCAGTATTCACCTGGACACGAAAAGGTCACGCTGAACTTCCTGCTTAGCTACCAAGACAAATCTTAGCAACACTTGGCACTCTCAGAGCACTGGGTGTGAGATACACACGCATGAAGCCCACCCAGCTCAAAGGGACATCTGATAAAAAAAAGACTGAGACTGGAGCTGAGTGGATATGAAGGCGGTCTGTCTGCACTTTGGTTAGAGCAGGGCTCTCAAACCCCAGTCCTGGGGGGCCGGTGCCCTGCATAGTTTGGTTCTTTCCCTGATCCACCACAAATGATTGAGCTGAAGAGCTGTATAGTAATTAGCATAAGGAGCTGCAAGGAGTTGAATCAGGTGTGTTAAATGAGGGTAAACCCAAAAATCTCCAGGGCTCTGGCCCGCCAGGACTGGAGTTTGAGACCTATGGGTTAGGGAGTTTACTGCAGACCGTGGCCATCCTGTTCTTCTTCTGGTACAAACTGTCTCCTTGCGTTCTTTAATCAGCGCTGCGTTAGAGCTGACCCTGCTTGTGCCTGTCAGCACTTCACATACTTGGACACAGGACCTGTGATTGTAACTGCCAGATTTTTGGTGTAAGTTCAGTCTGCTGATCCCAATGCCTCCGGTCTCTGTCATATGGGAGAGGAGGAAGTAGGGGGGGACAGCAGGTCTAACGAGAGGGAGGCGGAGCCCGCAGTGAGGAAGGCGGTGCGGCTCGCCGGTGCCCACCCACCTGCGATGGCCTGCACTCCCACCCGCAGCATGCCTTGCACCTCGCCCTTCTCCGTCACGACGGCCGCGCGGTGCACCAGGGCCACCGGGTATAACAGGTTGCTCAGGTAGACGAAAGCCCTGCAAAGAGGGGGCAGATGGAGACGGTTACACTCCGCACACCCGCCCCAATCACGTGACACCCCCAAGTCTGCTCAGGGCAGTAACAGGAAAGAACTGACACACCGGGGGGGGGGGGGGGGGGGGGGGGGGTGTCTGAGCACAGCCAGCAATCAGCTGGTGAAAACAAATCACAGGAATTCAATGAGAAACATGACGCTTTAAAAGAACAAGATCACTCAGTTAAAATGCATATAATATGCATTTTATAACAACATTCTGTCAGAAGAGCATCTTATTCAGGATAATCCAGTTAGCACAAAATGAACAACAGATGATCAGGACAAAAAAATGAAATGAAATCTAAAAACATGACAAATGGCCACATTGAACTGAAAGTCAAAGCTGACAAAAATGCCTAGGAGACGGGACTAAGTGACAGGCGAGGCGGTTGGGATAGGGACACAGACATCGGGGGGGGGGCGGGGCTGGCAGGCTTAGGTGTCTCGCTGCCCTATAACAGGGTTTCATCTGCAGTGTCACTGCTTTTCTGCTGCTACGGAAACAGCCAAGATGAAGGGCAGGAGAGGGACGGCAGCGGAAGCCCGTAGTCACAGCGAGACGGCCGGCCCGGGACCCCAGGCCGCCTGGCACGTCTCCGCCTCTCCGCTTTAACTCAGGCCGAAGGGGCTCAGCGTTTAATTCCTCCGTGTCCGGTCCCCAACAAACAACTTAAACGAAAGTAAATTCAACTCAAATAAAAGGACACATATATGTTAAGGCGTGACAGAGTTCTCATGGGGGTTAACGCTGCACACAGCTGAGGTCCTGCGCTGGCCGCGGTGAGAAGCAAAGGTCCGTTGGCAGCGCGGCTGAACGAGGGGGGCTGGATCACACCGTCCACATGCTGTGCCCTCTAGGTGGGGCCTGGTGGCCTGGCAGTGAGCAACAGGGCCTAATGATTTGTTTTTAAATGTTTATACTGCATATTGTGGATAGATATTTTTTCTACAGTCGATGTAGTTTCTGTGAAATAAATATGGTATAATCCTGAAGCCAGCTGCATGTTACCCTGAGCTCAATGGGTTGACTCTATGTGTGCTGAAATTCCACCTTTGGCAGCTGGGATTTAATTGGTCCCGCAAGGAGATCTCATTTGCATGAAGGTGGAGGCACTACCTTGGATATTTGTCTTGGACACTAATTTGCAGGTATTTAGAATGTGGTCACAGGCAGTGCTGGGTAGTGGATATTATTCCTACGGAGCTGTGGTTCTGGAAATCCAGCCCAAACCCTCATGCCGACCTTCTGTCTCCAAGGTCAGACCTCACCAACCTTCCCACCAGGGTGAACCAGGGGGAGCGGTCGTAAAAGGGGTCCTGGCCGTCGGCAAAGATGTCGGAGCCTTCCTCCGTGCCGGCGTCAGAGCTGGTGTCGTCCACGAAGGCCTCGTCGTCAAGCAGGTCGTCCATCTCGCTGTGCCGCTCGTCCGCCAGCTCAGTGACGTCCGAGTCGCCGGTGGAGAAGGTGGGCGAGGGGGTGCGATCGGCCAGACGCTCGTTCACACAGCCGTGAAAGATTGGGGAGCTGGGGGGGCAGTGGGTGCAGGATGGAGGGAGTAGAGAAATCATGGGAGGGGGAGAATAAAACCAAGAGAAAGCCGTCATAGGAAGGATGGGGAGTTCGAAGTGCTCCTGGAAGCTGTGCAGGTGTCACAGTCTCTTTTCTCAGCACTGTGCTCTAGCACCTCAGGCACATGGAAAACCAGCACAGCCAAAGAAGTGCGTGCTGGGGTCACGGTCGGCTTTCATTAAAGACCTGGAACGCCAAACCCAGAAAGCCAGCACAGCCAGAGAGAAGTGCGTGCTGGGGCCACGGTTGGCTTTCATTAAAGACCCGGAACGCCAAACCCAGAAAGCCAGCACAGCCAGAGAAGTGCGTGCTGGGGCCACGGTCGGCTTTCATTAAAGACCCGGAAGGCCAGCACTTAAGTGACCAAAGCTGCACATTACATTCAACGCCGTGAAAAGAGACAAAACACTTCATTCAGAAATCAGAATTTTACCAAAATCCAACTTGAGAAATGTGTTAACTTTACTTATCAAAATTAGGCTGAGCTTCATTGTGATGTCTAAATTCCGTTGCTGAATATATCGAAGGAACGATGTGTATGTATACTTGACATTCATGGAATGGATGACAATGTGTATGTATACTTTATGTATACAAACATTCATGGTGGATGAAACGGGGAAACAAAAGCAGCACAGATATGCATGTTGTGAGGTCCAGTTCATAACAAACATTAATAACAGAAAAACACTAGAAAACAAAATAAAATTCAAAATCAAGAATATTTTTAGAATTGGCACAATTGCATCAACACAATGCAAAATAAAACAAGTGGATGGAAACAAAATGAGATGCAAATGAACATAACTGTCATTCAAACAAAAACATCACAACAAAACAGTGACATTAAGCAAAATAGAGGGGATCTGACTGGCACAGGAAAAATGAACAGAATGTTCTGGAATGCATCAGGGTTATGGGACAGACGGCCAGTTTAGAGCAGAGACTTAGCGTCCACATCTCCATACTCCATATCAGACTTCCACCTAGGCGCCATCACGACGCTATCAGCCGAGACAGCCTATTTCAAGATTATTAACATCCTTCTAAACTGCTCTTCGCGAATTCCGAAATGACTATTCTTTCTGAAAAAGACCTTCCTTAATTGCCTGTAATGCACCTTTTGCGTATGTCTTTACACACCACATCCCCTCCTTACATTCATCATTACTTTACTCTCAAAATAAACACACTGATGTTCACAAAAGAAACCAGAAGTAGATGTCCTTGTTCAACTACACAGGAGCCAAATCATGTCATATTTCAGAGTAATTTAATATCAAACATTTTCAGAAACAAAGGAAATTCAAGGGGAGTCTGTTATAGTCTTGACAAAAACGCTGCATGAAGCAGCAGCGCAGTTTCCCAAAGCTGCAGGCTGCAAACTTCAAGAGGAAAAGGCACTGCAGGAGGGAGGGGCCGGTGTGGGCGTGGCCAAGGCAAAATCCAGGAAATACCCGGTTCAAAAAGAAAGCAGAAGGGCGGAGGCTGGGCCTGCCAGCTCGGGCCAATCAGATTCAAGGGAATGGGGAGTCAGAACAAACGGCCAAGCAGCCTTGGGCAGAGAAGACGGATTGGAAAGGGAGGAACAGAAGCAGAGGGCGGACATACCTGCCCACTAGCTTGAACCAGTGGAAGCGGTCGTAGAAAGGGTCGCTGCCGGTCAGGATGCCCTCGCCCTCCTCCTGGTGGGTGGAGGCCATCTCCCCAGCCCTGTCGTACATCTCTCGCATCTGTTCCAGCCTCTGCCTGCGGAGAGAAGTGGGGCAGGGTATCGCCGCCGTTTATTAGCTGAGCTAACGGTGCCTTTGTCCAAACCAAACATATCATCAGTCAGACCATTTCCAAGGAGGTAGATGCGTAAGGCTGAGCGCTGAGCTCAGCACAGGCATCACGCCTGCCGGCTGAGGGCCTAGCTCCTGGCCTCCGAGCGACTCAAAGTTCACTTCCATTGGCCAATTTATCCATCCATTTGCCGGACAACTGCAGGTCAAACTGCCCCTTTGGAAAGACGGAGCAGTCATTCCCGGAGTGGGGCGGCCATGTGACTGCGGGACATACTTGAGCTTCTCCAGGGACCAGTAGTGCGTGGCGCCGTTCTTCAGGTCCTGCACCTCCACGGCCACCACGGTGCGCGGGAAGGGCCGCGGGAGGCACTCCTTCTCGGGCTCGGGGGGCAGCAGCTCGGGCGGCAGCGGCGAGTACAGCGTGTCTGTCAGCAGCACGAACTGGAACTGCACCTGCGGGGGGGGCACCAGCGACAGTCAGCCCACCCGAGCTGGGAGCTGGGGACCCATCATGGCCGGCTGACGGAAGTCTGGCCAACGAGGTAGACGACGGGAATGGGATGGAGTAGATTGGACTGCTGCTTGTCACGTGTCAAAACTGCATCCATTTCACAGCAAAAACAGGTTCATGTAAACAGAATGCACTTGTGACTATGATGACCCAAAACAGGCAGCATCTGCAAAGTGTCATTGCCTGCCTTTTTTGTTAAGTGTTGAGTCACTCTCTAATGGTTCCAAGCTGAGAAGGGCACTTGAAAACAAGTCAATCTGACTGGAGACTTGAGGTGCTACAGCTAGCTGGAAGCAGCACTTCCATCTCGAGCAAACAGGAGCCAAAATGGGCATAGGGATATAGCCAATGAGGAATACAATTCCATGGAATGTATGAGCCACGCATCACTGAGCTGTTTTCACCCTAACGGCACTTTGAGCCCCAGGGTTTGAAGCCATGGCCGCCGCCTCAGTGCGGGTGTCACTGACAGGCGAGCTGAGGCGTTACCTTTTTCTTCAGCTCCACGCTGATAGCGTTGGCCTCCTTCAGATACACAGCATTGCCCCACAGCAGGTCCCTGAGCGAGGTGAACTGATGGTACCTCCACTTCCGGAAGGCCCACTGCGCCAGCTCAAACTCATGCTGGGTCCAAGGCACTGGTGGAGGAGAGAGAGGCTTCATATTAGGGGTGTAACAACGCATCGATCTGTATCGATGTATCGATGAAATGGCCAACGATCCGGTGCATCGATGTGACCACATAAATGTTGACGCATGCGTTTGTATTCTCTCGCCTGCTCCAGTATTGTTTTCATGATCCACTCTGACGTATACATGATCTGCACTTTTACGCTGTAGGTGGCATCATGCGGCCCCATTTCGATAAGATCAATAGACTTGCTTTCAATTTTAATGGATCCGCTCTCTCATCATACCACGCTAATTTTGTATTTGCTTTAAATCCGTTAGCGACTTGTACCAATTCCCCCAAGAGAGACATCTAGTGTGCCTTTTGCAGACGTACACCTCTAATCCCTAAACATCTGCCTCTACAACTAGAATCTGCTTTCTGCGTGTGAGTTATGCTGAATGTATGACATTTGCTATTTGTCTTTGTTCCTAAACAGAACAGCCAGGATAGAAAATGCTGGAAACCCATCCTTACATAGAGTCCAACCCCCCGAGGTGGCACAGTAACCTGAAAGTGTTTCTGAGTGTGGTTTATGTCAGATTAAGAGAGTAGAAATTAATCTTTTGTTGGATGATAACCAGCGACTAAAACAAGAACTAGAAAAAGTTAAGATCACAGAAAAGTTTTTCAAAGATGACAGTGTCAAAGTGAGATTTTCTTCTCTTGGCAGACCTGGCTTAGCCTTACCTGTGCTAGGTAGTGTACCTTCAGAGCGTGTGTTTAGTATATCGCGTCCTTTCTCCTGAACACGTTGACCACGGTGTTAGAAAAAACCTCTCAAAGTAGACTACTGACATACTTGTTTCACTGTAGAAGTCAGTCATGTTAATCTTCCTCATTCTACATCTCCATCTATCCATGCAATGTTTTTATGTGACTTTATTGCACTTTATTTTACTTTTTATGGACATACTTTTTGTTACACGTTTATATTTGTCTGGAGAAGACTTGATTCAAAATTAAAATTAGTCACCATGTTAATCTACATCCATCCAAAGTTTTTTTTTACCTTATTGCACTTTATTTTGCTTGTTTTATGGCACATACTTGACTACACTTTTGTAATGTGGACTAGATTTTGTTTACAATTCCCAATAAAATATGATAAAATGCTAATTATATTTGTGTAATTCATAGAAATGTAAAGGATTGTGTGAAATACTACTAACCCCAGTATCGAACCGAATGGTATCGTATCGCAGGAATTTCTGATGTATTGGAAAAAAAAAAATAAAAATAAAAAAAATAAAAAAATCGCTGGTTTAAGGAATCGATATTGTATCGTATCGTGAGGAAAGCTGTCACTCACATCCCTACTTCATATACACACTGACACAGGGAACATGCATGTAAACAATGGAATTTTACTTTTTAAATGGCTTTGATGCCACTTCCAGAATTGCAGAAATGTTCAATAAACACCCTGCGATGGAAGCAGTATATAAATCGGAATTCAACAGAACTGCCTGGTACCATACAGCTCTGCGGTAAGGCAGCAGGAATAGAGATTGCATTGCAAAGATGAGGTTCTCATGTCACATGGCAGCATGACGAACTTCTTTCAGCAAATAAACAGGAAGCACCCAAAAGGATATGCCGAGTATATTTATCTGGCAGGTTTTATTACATTATAGGGCTTTTTTTAAATTAGGGGATTAGTTCGGTTGTACTGCTAAATAACTTGCGCAATAATCTTAAAAACTAACTTGAATAAGAACCGTGATATGATTGTAAATTGTGATCCTGCCTGCCTGCTATCTGTGAAGACCCAGGCATCCTCCGGCCACAGTGAAGTTTACCTTCCTCCTCCTCTTCCTCCTCCTCCTCCTCGTCAGGGGTCTCTGCCACAAGTGAGCGCGTCTCCACCTGTTTCTGCAGCTCCTGCAGCTTGCTCTCATACACCTGCAAAGGGGGCGGGGCCAGAAGGGCAGGAAGGGGGTGCGGGGAGAACAGAGGCCACCCAATGAGCAACCGGGGACAACGGCGGGCCGGGGAACAGAGGAGGACCAGCAGAGGCTACTGCCCCCAGCCGCCACAAGGCAACATAAGACTGGTGGCCTCCGGTAATAATACTGCTGCCTGATGACAGCCCCCCCCCACAGGGTCGCGGTGAGGGCACTGACCATTAGCTTGGCAATCCCACAATACATAGTGATTAGCCTCAGTTTGAGAGAACCATTCTGACCAGTGTAACAGCTTGGAAAGCGTATATATTTAATATAATCTATATTTTACCCTAGTTACTGTGACATGTGTGTACTATACAATCCCGTTCAACTGATCTACACAGCATGTGACCAGCCCTGCCTGATGGGAGATCAGAGTTTATATACCTTCTACGAATTTATTAATAGGAAACTGAACCACATAGGCGGGTCCCAAAATGTGACAGTATGGGGAGGCACACCCACCCCAGCCCACCGGCAGAAGTATGCGTGTGTGTGTATATGTATGTGTGTGTGTGTGCACGGCACAGGACGGCTCTGTCCATTATGGGTTCATCTTGGCTTGTAGCCAGCAGCTCAGTGAGGGCTGATGGGTCAGTCCTTGTAAAAGGACCGACCAACCTGTAGCGGGACACTCAAGCATGCGACCATACAGCACGCGGCTAATGCTAACACTACACTGAAAGGCCCCGTATGCTGCAGCCGCAGACAGGCTCTGTCACTGCCTGGCCAAGGGTCACTGCCTGGCCAGGAGGGCCACTGCCTGGCCGGGAGGGTCACTGCCTGGCCGGGAGGGTCACTGCCTGGCCGAGGGTCACTGCCTGGAGGCTCTGTCAGCAATGACCTCATCCCGTTTGCTGGGACTCTTTGGGGGAACAATACCACCATTAATCGCACATGGACTCTGCCCGTTTTCCCCACGGCTCCACATAAGCGGGAGGGAGGGGCCGAGGCTCAGGAAGCCAAGCTACAGCAGCACCAATCACAAATCAGAAATGAATCTGGTCATGTGACCTCCGTGCCCCTAAGAATGGCTGTGCTGAGCCTCAATAACCCAGCAGTCATGGTAACTGCAGAAGCACAGTCCGAAGAGGCGGCGTGGGCTTGGTGATTATTTTTCAATTAACATTTAGCCAACTGATGTTAATCTCTGTGGTAGAGGGGGAAATGCTTCGATTTACATCAGGTGGTCCAAGGGAACAATGAATATGGGAGTTTAGTGAGTGACCAGTGAGACCCCCACCCCCCATACCCATGGATAACATTAACATCCAATGATAAAATGCAAGAGTTCCACTTTATGAATAAAAAAAAACAAATATAGTAAGAAAGTCATATAGTGCAATATAAATTTCCAGCTCTTCAGAATCAGTTGTAACATTTCAGGGGTTGTATGAAGCAGAGAATGTGTATTTGACATCCATGACCTATACCCGCTTGTCCTATGCAGACTCCTGGGGGGGGGCAGGGGATGACCCAGGACGGAGCATCCACTAACCCCTCTTAAGTAACTGCTGGTATAATTAGACTCAAGGTCACTGTGAACCTATCACAGGAATTCCAGGCTCAACTCTGCCTACCTACCACAACAGGTCACAGAGAACCCGTCCTGACCCAGTGTGGTGATGAGACCCATCATGAGGTCTCTGCATTGGTCAAATGACTCCCAAAGCAAATGTGATGTAGTGCTAGAGCTACAAAAAGATGTTTCTTTGTAGATCACAGATGCAAAGCAGTAAAGGTAACATGCTTCTTATATATACAATAAATCTGCTACATTCCAGGTACTCTTTTAATGGCAAAGGGGACTTTAAATGGTCATGATAAAGGTGGAGGGGAAAAGGTGCGAGTGCAGATTGGACCGGGATGAGACATCAAAACACGCTGAAGATGAGCCGTGGGAACTGAAATCAAAACTTGCGAGTTTATTTCAGTCATGTTTTTCAAAAATGAAGGGAGAAAAGCAGAGACTTGAGAGCCGCTGCGGTACACAGGGCCACCCCCAGGCACAGCGCCCAGTAAGGAGCCCCCTAAGGCACTCGGCCCGTTAGTGACCTCAGACAGTACAACATCAAAACATGGACAGACATCCACACACGGCTTCCCAACAAATAGACAGGGATATAATGCAGATACAGAACAATATCAACACTGACCATTTTCATACACTCCTGCCCTCCTGAAACTATCCGATTTAGATATCAGCACCGTTTTACATAAATTAAACAACCAGAAGGTAGGAGTAGGTTTTTAAGTTGGAATAAAATGGGCTATTGTAGGTATGAGGGTTAACTGACAGCTGGGAGGAAAAGACCTTGTGAATGTAATGCTTAGAGTTTATAGGCTTTTTACCCTTTCAGTTTGTAAAGACAATGAACCAGCTAGATGGAGCAACAGTTGTAAACTGGCTATAAACTGTGTTCATCTAAACTCACCCAGGAAGGCAAGTTGGAGTCTCTCTCAAATCAGGCCATGGCTCATTTGCTATTACATTTAGGGGTTTACATGCAAGATGAGACATCAAATAAGAACGAAATGTGTCAGAAACCGGCCAAAAAACCCAAATGAAGCAATCAATGACCAAGGCAAGCCAGAATCATTTGTACTCGCGTCAGTCACTAATCACTGTAATGGCGTAAGACTCTTTCTGAGAGCGAGGTGGAAAGCAGAGGTGACCATACTGGAGCAGAAAGGGCAGAGAGAGAGGGAAGCACAGAGCAGGGCAGTGAGGATTTGTTTATGGGTGAGAGCCTGGTGGAGAAAGGGTTACTTGCCATGGTGGAAATCCCAGTCAGCTGTTCCCCTCCACCTTCTGTGCAACCATGAAGACAAGTAACTCACGATACATTTATCATCACAGTGCCCTTGTATGGTGACCAAACCTTTTATATCAAAACGGAACATGACATCCATCAAACGGCTTAAAGCATTTTTTTTTTTTTTTTTTAAAGAACTGCACTAATACATTTCTATCTTGCAAAAAAAAGCGGTCAAATCTTCGCCGATCTTCAGAGTATTTTTTCACTTTTCCCATTTTTGCCGCTGCATTTTTACAGCTAGTGTCTTGAATGTCTTGTCATGGTTATCTACTGTAGCATTACACTCTCTTTCCTGGAGAGCCATTCCGGGAGCCTACGGCACCAAACCCGGATCCCAGACTGGTGGTACGGAGGATGCCAATGCAAAGACGACAAGCACAGCGAGAAAGCACCACTCCAGAGCAAAGAGGATGCGGCCACGGACTACCGGAACTCTCAAAACGACGAGGCAAGAAAACAAAGCTAAGCTAATAATTGAGCTTAATAAAAAATAGTGGTGTCAAGATCATTAATCAATATTTTCTGGGACTTCTATTCCACTCACAAAACGCAGTTGCATGGTTTAAATTAAGGCCGGCTGTCAAGTACGTCAGGAAAATGGTTAGCCCTGACTGGACAGTATAATAGCAGCTGATGAATTGGTAAATGGGGATTGTGGGAAGTTCTCTTGTCCTTCACCACATAAGGCCATCATTAAGCTGAAATTCTCCCGTAAGGTGTATTAGTGGTAGTTGGGGTGAACAGAGCAAGAATATGAATGTGTCAGCAAACAGATGAGGCCCTCGCACAACAATAAAACACCCCCTACTGGGCATTCCTGCCACTTCTCCTGCCTAGTAAGAATAAAAGGGCACAGAGTTGGTCACCTTACACCAGCTGCTGCCATAGTTCTGCTCCCAAGCTTCAGCTCAGGGTATTAAAAAAGGCAAACTTGTCCACATGGTGGAACAATCTCCAGAAAAACAAGTGGTTTCTATTAGAATGTGTGAAAATTCATTCACGCTCACCCAAAACAAAAATCAGAATTGTGCCAGCTGGTCGGGACATCTGACCCACTGACTTTTCAGAATCAGAAGGCATCTACTGCCAAAAACACAACTACAGCGTAAATAAATGTTCCTGAAATTAAGCAAGCTATCTGGGAACACTATTCTGGGTTTTCCCCATCTTCTGATTGTCCTACAGGGGACTCAGTGCCTTGATGTCTTCTTACAGAAGTAAACAGGCAGTAATACTGGGAACCAATGACTGTGCAGGACCTCGGAGGCATCGAGACTGAGACTGGGGTATTCTGCGTCAATGCTACATCTGAGAGAAGGACCATCTATGTAAACTTTTCACAGAAAGCGCAAGATGCAGGCAATTCTCACCAGTAAAAGCCAGCAGTTGAGCTACTGGTGCATTGAAGTGCTGTGTACAACTGTCTGAGCAAAGAGATATGCGTCCTATACCACTGACACAATGGGACTTCTTAAAAAATCAAGAACATCCTCAATAGGCATCGGTTGCTTGTAGGAGTTACTTTCTCTAAGTTTAGTGCCGCTGCCACAGAAGGATGTGACACGCTGATGGGGGACGCGCTCAAAGCCGAATGTGTGCTTTCACGATCCCTCACACAAATTGACAAACCACACCATCTGAGTGCAAAAGAAAAACAAAACAAGAATGAAGTCAGTGACCATGATGGCAGAAGTCCAGTTTGACACAGAGAGTCTGTCTGACAGGTCCCTGATCTCCTCTCGGGCGGGAGCCCGGGGCCTCAGACGCCCAGTCTCCTCTCGGGCGGGAGCCCGGGGCCTCAGACGGGAGTTTCCCGGCCGGCCTTCAGGTTGGGTGCTGACAGCTGCCGCCTCATGCGTGGGAGCGGCAGTGGGTCGCTTTGGTGCTGCAGGCTGGGCTGCTCGGTGGGTCTCTGCAGGGAACCGGCACCCTTGGAATCGGCGTGACATGGCTGAGGCGGGGACGCGGCGTGGAGGTCGGGCCGGGGCGCGCCGTCACACTGTGAGACTTCTGCCGGGTTGGCGCATTTCTGGCTGCTGTTGAATGAACTGCTCCGGGCTCGCCCCGGTTGGCCCCTGAAGCCGTTACGGGGCCCATGTCCCCTGTGTTCCGACTCCCTGCCCTTCCGCAGCAAGGAGGGGCTAGGGAGAGGGGGGGGCATGAGGATGGCCCCCTCTGGGCCCTGCTCCTCAGGCAGAACCTCCTTGGGCACCTTGAGCTCGATGACCTGCTCGTCGGTGATGATGATGTGAGTGCCAGGGCTCCAGGAGCTGCGGTGCTTGGGGTTGCTGCGGAAGGGGAAGCGCAGCTTGCGGTCCTCGGGGGGGATGAAGCGGTGCGGGCCCGACTGCCGGCGCAGCTGGCGGGAAATCTCCTGCTGCTGCATGGTTTTCAGCCGCGTCTGCTCCTGCCGCATCCAGCGCACGCGGCCACGCCGGAAGGAGTCGTCGTCACCCATCAGCTTGGACACCCGCTCCTCTTGGTCCTCAGAGTCGCCCCACTCCGTGGGAGCCCTGCTGCTGGCCGGCGCCTCCTTGGCCTCTGGGGCGCTGCTGAGGAGCGGCAGCACCTTCTCCATCTTCACCATCTTGTTGCGGAGCGCCCGGATCTCCTCGTCTTTCGTGTTGTTCTGCATCTTCACTTCCTGCAGGATGTCCTCCAGCTTGTCGATGTGCACCTTCAGGTCGTCCACGTCGGGCAGGCCACGCCCCCCGCCCCCGCTGGCTGCGCTCAGCGTGTCCTCGATGCGCTCGTCGCCCACGCCCACCGTGTCCCACACGTCCCTGGCCACCGCCCGCCACGAGTCCCTTTCGTTGGGGTCCTTCTTGCTGTAGGTGGCGCACAGCTCCTTCATCTTGACGATGGCCAGCGCCTCGATCTCCTGCCGCGAGTGGCGGAAGTCGTTGAGCGCCACCTCGTAGCAGATCTCCTTCACCGCCTGGATCTTCAGGTCTGAGACGGTGACCCAGCGCGAGTCCTTGGTGATGCGTCGCCGCTGCGGGATCTGGTACATTTTGATTGGCTCGCGCCTTTTCCCGCTGCTGGGCAGGCCGCACTTTTTGACAATGGTTTGCAACTTGCTGGCGGGCAGCTTCTCCCTCAAGGAGGTGATCAGTCTCCAGCTCTCCTCGCAAGACCTCTTATCTGAGTCATCCCCACTATCAGAGTCGCCGTCCTTGGGAAAACAAAACAGGAAACAAACCCGAAGATTCCCAACAAAAATGGAAAATTAAAACCGGAAATTAAAAGAATAAGATGGAAAAAAAAAACAGAAGGAATCAATGTGCAAAACAGGAACTGCTGTGAACTCGGATTAGCCAGGTTTTTAGGCAGCTTAAAAGCAGAATGGCAAAGAACTTGATCAAATGATGTGAAATGTCACAGCCTTCAAAATTTAAAACACAACTGACTAGTTTACCTCAACATTAACACTCTACTTTATTCAAGCCAAAGATCAACCTCATCAGTATTTTGTGTGTCTCAAGTAAAAATATAGCATGGCTGGTGTGCCATCATTATAATAAAAAACCTTTTTAACAAAGATTATAGTAGCCTCAGACAGCCACTTACACAGGCACATGATTCAAAGGTGTTAAAATAGCAAAATTTAAAAAAAGCTTTTATAAAAGCTTTTGTAATCAATATCAGTAGGAGATGGTGCCAGGAGGGTTTCCGTTAGTAAGGCATGCAGGGCGTCCTGCTGAAAGACGCCCTGCAGACTGCAAAGGGCTTTGCGCCCTAGCAGCACAACATGCAGAGTGTGTCTCAGGTCAGGCTGATACACACAGAACTTAACTTATTTTATGAATCTGACCCTGAATATATGAATCTTTTCAACAATCTGCTTAGTTCTTGCTTATCCAAGCTGCATCATTATTTCCAGGGCCAAGGACTAAAAATAAACATATGTGAGGATTTCTCAGTCTGAAGAAAGCATTTTAGTCACAAGGTTAAAACAGTTCCAAGTTTTACACATTGATTGCATAAGCAAAACACTGCTGTAATGATTTTAAACCATAAAAAAAATTCAGCAAAGAGGGGACGCCACACACTCAGTTTCCTCCCAGTATTTTATCGTGTCGGCTTGGCTTTGGTTAAACAGCGCTCACCCCCAGGCATGCTCAAGAAGACATGCGTCAGAGCAGTCGGCCAGGTTAAGACCCCCGCCCGGCTGAGGTCCATGACGGCATCGGGTTTGAGTGTCTAAGAGCGTGAGAAAGTGCGTTAAGGGGGACTACAAGAGCTATCTGGCGTTAAGAGCACGCGGTCAGGCACAGACAGAGAGAAGAGAGAGCCACGAGAGGCTGGGCAGGAGTGACGTTAATCCAGTCGCTACCAGCAAGCAGTTAGTTCAGAAAGATGCAGCTTCCCCATTGTTCTGCCAACCCCCCTCCCAACCAGTACCACTGAATTAATAAAGAAAAAGAATTCACACGACAGTACACATGACCACAGAGTACAGGAGTCGCCACAGAAGTAAAGATAATGACCACGACTGGTGAGGTGACGGGCTGGCTCGCGTTATTACTGGCCGAGGGATGCGGCCCGAAGGCGACACGCAAGAGCAGCGTCGCTAGAACACGACCAGAAACGAATAAATAAACCAAGCGAAAGTGGCGGCTGGCTCCTAGGCGGAGACCGCAGGGAATCACAGAAGATTCACAAGAAAAACACACTATCAGAAGCCTTACTGGTAACGGCGGACAGAGGCGGAGGCTGCCAGCCACCGGGAGCCAGACGGCCCCATCGCCACATCGCGGGCCGAAGGCCGGCATGGCCACGACTAAAGTCTATGCAAGCTGACGGACGGCTCAATCCCAACACCACCCCCCCACGCACACACACGCATTTGCTGGTGTCAGAATCTACAGGTGCTCAAAAACAAGAGACCGTTAAGAACATGCTACAATATAGTACAGTAAAATGATGGTAAAACCCAAAGACATGCAAAAGCAGCAAACTGGAAGGGCTCTAACACTCGGGATAGCAAAGGGCACCAAAATCTAACACAATTAAACCAACTGGAACAGCTGGAGCAAGAATGCACTGCTAGCATCGATACTCAGGGGAGCTAGATATGAATACACTGCTAGCATCGATACTCAGTGGCGCTAGATATGAATACACTGCTAGCATCTATACTCAGTGGCGCTAGATATGAATACACTGCTAGCATCGATACTCAGTGGCGCTAGATATGAATACACTGCTAGCATCGATACTCAGGGGAGCTAGATATGAATACACTGCTAGCATTGCTGTTTTGTCACTGCCCAATTGGAAAACTGCCTCTCAGATGCTGTTTTGCAAGGGTTCGGTTCACAACTACTTGTGGGTATGATAGGAGGGGAGAGAAGGGGCACAGAGTGGAAAATATGGACTAAAAAGTGGAAAGAGGTTCAGAGTCAAAATCAGTGGCTGAGCCGAGCTGTACAGAGAGCTGCGGCCCCGGGCCCTTATCAGAAGGGGTTCCCCATGCAGTAAGTGTGCTGGTGCGTGCTCTGGGAGTGGGTGCAGCTGTCACACACCATCCAGTGCGTATCAGAGCTCAAGGGTGCAGAATTAGTGTTGGCCAGATGTCAACGCCCCAAGCAGAAATCTGCCACCTGGTTATATGCATACAAAGTAACTCCCCATAACAAAACCAAGGTTTTCCAAGTCCTCCCATAATCTAGGTGGCGCTGTCAGGAATGCATGCAGCAATTTGTTATTACAGCTGCTTTACCTAACAGTTGTGACACATGCTCCCAGTTGCTAAGCCAGGGAATCATAATTTAAAACTAAAAACACATTGCAATTAACCTTTTTTTTTTTTACTCAAAAACTGGCAGGATCTTACCAGTCTCTGTTGTTCGAGGAGCTGATCTGCCTCTTCCTTCTCTTTTTTGTACAAGATCTCCATTTCTGTCAGCCTGAGTAAAAAAAGAAAGTCAGTCAGTAAGAGAACTAGAGATGTGACATCTGCTTTCCTGGGAGAGCCTCGGCTCTGCTCCGTGAGACCCGCGCAGGCGGCTGCCACGCGGCACCTCACTCTGACAGAAGATTTACCCTCCAGACTGAAGCAGGCTTTCAAAACAAAACCTCAAATTAAATTGCTGGTTTTAAAAATAATATAGTTCATGTTAGCAGGTTTTTATTTTGTGGAAAAGATGATTTTCATTATGACTGTAGTGAGAGAATGGATTAACAAATATATCAAATATTAATTACAAGAAATGCTTGATTATGCATGGTTCATTAATGAGCCATTAGTTAACCTCAACATCTTAATAAATTATAAGTCTTCCTAAGCGTGGCGGCTCCCTGGCACTACCGAGTTTGTGGGGTACATGCTCACCACAGACACCCCACAGCTCTTAACTGGGGGGGCAGACTGCAGAGACCAAAATGTCACCATTACAAAAACATCCACCCATCCATCCACCCATCTTCCAAATGGAAAGCCATACAATACTGGGAGAGCAAGCAAACTGTGCATTCTCAGAGTGGGGGTGGGCTTTAAACCCCCAAACCTAGCAGTGTGACGCAGTGCTATCCAATGAGTAGACCTGCCACTGTCATGTGACTAGAGACTGCGGCGGATGGCGGAGCCAGCTCAGTGCGAGCGGGAATGGAGCCTCACCTCTTCTCCATCTCCTGCTTCATGTCGATGCCTTGCTTCTCCAGCAGCTCGCGCTGTGCAAAGGTCCAGTCCACGGGCTCCACGGGTGTCTCAGCCGTCGGCGTCTTCTCCCGCTCGGCACGGGCCTGCTCGGGGTGGGTGAAGCGGAACACATGGTTCTTCCCCATGATGATGCGGTTGCCTGAAATGGCAAATACACACACACACATTAAGAAATGGAACATGCCACAAAAAAGGTTATTTTCCTCCCCTAGCCTACTCCTATATAAAAATGACTTAATTTACTAGGTCCCAAAACAGTAGTACATATGCAACCATTCTGAAGAGCCCAGCCTGCCTGGAGTATCATACAGATATTCCGTGTACACCACCCACTGCTCTCTCTCTTTTGATGCGAGATTTCCCTCCCCAGACACATTCGGTGCACACACTTGCACCACTGTGGTGTTTCCACTGTGCCGGGGTGTGATTGGAGAGTATGGAGTAAAAGTGGATGGAGCCTGAAAGTGACAATCTCTGGCCGGGCTGATCAGAGCAGTGCAGTGCAGTGCGGTCCCAGCCTGCTCCCGACAGCATCTCTCATGTGGCCTCTATGCGGGCGAGCGCTCTAGGAGAGCCTGTCACCGCCATGCACAACCCACTACATCTACCGCTATAAATATCTATAACATCTGCTAAAGTTCGAAAGGCAGACTGCAGTTAGAAAAATGGTTATCCCAAAGCGCATTTACAATCAGCGAGCAGGACCCCCACTGCGTACCTGAGCGCAGCTGCACGGCCGACTCCACACGCTTGCCGTTGACGTAGGTCTCCGAGCCCTCACAGGGCACCAGCATGACGACCACTGCCGAGGGGGGGTTAGCTTGGTGAGTACAACACTGTATAGCGGCCTGTCCTACACATGGCCCAAACACCGAGCAGCTGAATTGAGCGGCTGATTCAAGGTGATGACACAAGGGTGAGAGAAACCGGGTGAGACAAAGGGCAATTCATCTGGATCTGCAGCATCGTGAAGAGCAACACTGGGCAGCAACACTGCCCAAGCAACACTATTCAGAAAGGTGCCCTGTCTATCATCACCCTAATTTGTTAAAATGACCACTAATTAACAGTGAAACAAGTGGAAACGTGGCGGGAAGACACCAAAGAATTTATATAACACCCCCCCGCCTATTTGTGAATTATTACAAATAAAAAAGCAGCAATACTGTACAGTGCAGGTCAAAAGGGGCTGGTTATGCCCATTACAGCTCAAAACCTGTCTACATTATATCAGGCAACTGGGCAGACTACGCACACACAAAGGCTGCATTTACTTTCTGTCCTGACATTTAAATTAATCCTAAATTGACGGCATTTCAGGTAAGGGCATTTATAGAATTTACAAAAGGCAACATTACTGGAAAGAAGCCCCATAATGGTATTTCCCTTTCCATGGAATGTTTTGAATTATATCATTAATGAATGCTCTGGGCCATCTAGCTGTTAATAATACACCTGACCGCAAACTCTCAGCAGAATGAAGGTATGGAAGTACAGCGCTGTGCAAGTGCGAGGGACTCCAGACAGCAGGGGGCGCTGTGCAGACTCACCATCCCCGTTGAGGTTTCTCTCGCTGCGGAAGACGCAGTGCTCCTCCTTGATGTGCGCGCCACTCAGGACGATATCCTGGCGCCGCTCTGCGTCCGCCTGGCCAACCCTGCGGGACAGGTAGCCGTGTCAGGGCCCAGCCAGAGGGAATGCAGCAGAGGCCATCCAAAATAGCCATCTAAAATGCTCAGCCTTCCCCAAAAACAGGGAAAACGAAGGGAATCTGAGACTCCTTCACAGCTATTGGGTCTTTGGGGATGAGCTACGCTTGAGCCACAGTCCCCATTACTGCGACATCGACAGTGGGCTAGTGTTTCTCGACCAATCAAAAGCAGAAGCTTATCGCGCACAACGGATCCCAATTCTGGTCTGTGGCTCCGCCCCACTGCAGCTTCTCTACTGCTGGAATGTGGTATATCGTCTTGAGGTAATTAGCAGAAGACGAATCTAAACTGGCAGGCAGCCCATTACAAAAGTCACACTTCGTGCCACAAACAACACAAAGCAACTGTGTGCCTCCAGTGGGCTGGCGGCAGGCGGGGGCTGGAGAATTCTCGGGTGGCACATTAGATACTCATTACCAACTCATCGTGGAAGCAGCCGGAAAGCCTGCCGAGTCTGATGAACAAAACCCAAGAACCAAATGTACCTGGTGATCCCGTCTTTGATGTAATACAGCAGGCACTCTGACATCAGGGGGTCTTCGTTCAGATTGACCAGGTGGGGTGTCTGTTGACAGGTACACAGCGTGAGGACAGTCCATGGGGCGGTCCAGACCGACTGTGTAAAGTGATACGTTTGGGCGGCGATGTACTACCAAGATTTATTCAGCACCGGGGAGGTCTATAACCTACAATCAACACCTATGTTTTGGTCATGAAAAAGGGTCTCTGTGTACTGCAACCCTACTAAAAGAACCTACCACTATGGCACCAACCTTTTTTGGAGAAAATACCCCATTAAAGTCAGCAAAGAGATCACAGGCCCTGTCTATAAAGAGCTAAGGCGGTAGGGAGAGAACAGGAAAGACGGGGAGAGCAACGGATTAGACAGAGGAATGTTAAACAGAACAAACAGAGGACATGAAACAAAAGAAGAATGTTAAATTCATGAGCAGAGGTCTGCCTAAACCATCTTCTCAAAGATTAAAGAGCTTTGAACAGATCTTATTTGTAAACTGTGTTCTAGATGAAATTTCTGTTGTCAGCAAAGATGAGGGTTTTCAGATGGGTCCCTGGGGGCCCAGAAACTGACAAAACTGACAAAAAGTAGTCAGAAAAATCATCTGCTATATACAAAAGTGCATTTGTGGGGGGTCCTCAGCTGTGGTTTGTCATTTAGGGGTCCCTGGTCCAGGAAACCTCAACCTACTATGTGTGACAAACACAATAAAATACATTTGAATTATGATTGCAGCTGCCCATACCTGCACTGTCCCGAGCACGTAACTCTGTCACCGGGAGGAGCCCCTACAGTAAGCTGCTTTGCCGAGCCATGAGTGTTGAGTAATCTCCCATGATGCCTTGCTGTGGCAGTCTGCCGTCCCACAGCATGTAGGAGCCCCTAGTCATACCCTGACATGTGCATGCTGACGCGCAGACACACAGATTTCTATTCATATCTTTGTGGGGACTGTCCATTCATGTCTACGGGCATAACCCTAATCCAAACAATGACAACCTTAATCCCTACACCCAGCCCTAACCTTAACCGTAAGTAACCAAATTAAATACAAGACTTCTGACATTTTTAATTTTCTGATCGCCTTCACACATTTTTATAAAACGGAGATTCCTGATGTGGGCACTGGAATAAACTACTACACTTGAGAATTATTCACTCAGACGTACGTAACGTAGGAAACCATGTACACTAGAATCGGCTGATAAAACAGGAGCACTGCTAAGGAAGCCTCATCATTAAATCTAAAACCCCATTTGCTGACCTAGAGTATTTAAATGAAAACCTCTGTCCGTAAATGCTACACAGTACGATGCAGGGTAGCGGTACAATCTTCCGCCGGCAGGCGGTGACTCTGAGCACAAAAGCTTATTACTCCTACTGGGCATGACAGAAGACTATACCAGTGTCAGTCCGTATGTCTGCCACTAAGTATTCAGGGTTCCTTGGGGTGTTGCTTTTGGCTGAAGCTGGAATTTGGCTCTGACAAACAAAAGGAATGTAAGGGGCGAAAGAAAAAAATACAGGGAAGCAAGACGAGAAGAAAGCATAAAGCAAACAGGATGGGGCCTGGGTGCAGACTAAAGGACAACAGAAACAGGCTTCTGGGCTGCAGGAAGTCTGCCTATTTCTGTGTGCGGAAGAGGGATCGCTTTTCAGCAAAATGTCTGGCACCCAAGTTCAGAGAATGAATTGGTACGGCTCAGTACACCTCCCACGGCGTGTAGGGCAGAAGCAGTCACATACGCTTCACAAGCAGGCAGTTTGTGAAAACACCCCCCATACCTTTTTTGGTGAGAAGACACCCAGAGTGCCCCCGTCCTCACGAATGGCAACGCCCATCTCTGCCAGGAGCGCCTCTCTGGGTGGGGGGTGGCAAGAGAGCGGTGTTTATACCGTTAAGCTTTTAGACAACAGATTTTGGTATGCTAGCATTCACATTTGATGCAGGTTTAGCGAAGCAGCTAATTTATTTTGTAAAAGCTTTACCAAAAGACAGGATGCACAAAAAGTACACATAGCTGACACATACAGGCCATCTTTCCCGGAAATACAGGACATAGGGAAATGTACTGTGACTCTCCCAGGAAAGGAAGATTATCGTTAGATACCATAATCTGGGCCTGGAGCCCAGCTGCCTCTTTGAAAAAACCCCAACATCACATGACAGGTCATGCAGAGATCTGCCAAAGGCTGACACTGTCTGGATGCTGGGCTGGGGACCCGGTAAATAGGGTCACGCCCACTCTGACCGTTGCCACCCGATATGGCCGACATGCCCAGCGCACGCTGGCCAGCCCGGTCCACTCACCTTTCCATGCGAATTGCCTCAGTCTTCCGAAGTTTCTCCTCCCAGGTCTCATTAAGCTCTGCGATGATCTTCTCTGATTCCTGTGAGTACACGAGGTATAGCGAAGTCGTTACCATGCACTAACATACCACCATAACGATAAGTATTCTGTAGTACTAACACAGCGGATAACAACAGAGAACGCCAATACCACACAGCAAGTGAAGTCATCAGCCAACTGATAACGACTCATTAAATCCCGTCATACTGACAGATGGATGATCACGTTTTCCTAATATTGCTGATAACAGACACCATCAAGCCCCTGAGAGCTAGCCAGCCTCGTGGAGGGTCATGGAGATCCGTCCCGTTTTTGAGGGTGTTAATCCCCTTCCAAAATCCTGCCAAGGCACCGTTTCACATCGCACTGGAGCTCTCCAGGCGGAGCGCTCTGACACTGGGCACCTCAAACAGCATGAGGCGCCAACAGCCTTAAGGACCACTGATCAGGCCGCTGGAGAAGTGGGAGATTGCTGCCATCATGACACACTACCCAGTCACCAGCTTTAAATGGAACCATTTTAAAATCAATATCATTCCACACAACTGAAACCCTACCCCTAAAGGCCTGAAAGCCCTCAAAGAAATTATTCTAAATTCTAAGGGATTTAGCCTTCGATGAGTGCTAGGAAGGCTCTCTATTATGAAAGACAGCTGCAATTGAAGGAAGTACAGAGACGCAGAGGAATGCCACAATTGGGAAGACATCCAGGGTTTATTGGCATAACCTGGGGAGGGCAGAGCTGGGCCCCGAGGGTCCCCACATGGATGGACCTCTTTGTTCTCCCGGGAGGCAGGTCACATAACCTGGGGAGGGCAGAGCTGGGCCCTGAGGGTCCCCTCATGGATGGACCTCTTTGTTCTCCCGGGAGGCAGGTCACAGGCTATCTGGCCCCGGGTCCAGCACGTCCTCCATCTGCTCTGGGGCCGGCATTCTCACCCGCCCAGCACCCCGGAGTGTCAGGGGCCGGACCGGGACATGGACTGGGATGGCCGAGCATTTCGCAGAGCACTCGGCCCTCTGCAGCACAGCCCAAGCCTTTTGGCAGCCGTGGGGCAGGGAAAGTCTTACTGAGAAGTTTTCATGCATGTTAAATTTCCTTATCATATGTTATGTTATGTAAGGTAACCAAATGTTACCTTATCATAAGCAATGACAACAAAACACTTTAGGAACTGAGACACGGAAAACTTACTTTTCAAGAATGTATACTGGGTCCGTTAAAAGATTCTCTAAAATTTAGGAGCCCTTAATAGACCACGTCAAGTCCCTTCAGCTAGAGACCGTCCCTACTGACTAAGCTACTTACACCCTGTTTCAGCTGGTCACCGTCTGTGCTCCCCATGTCAGCAGCACACAGCATATTCTGTTGTTAACTACTTATTTTACTTATTTAACTTACTTACGCATTTACTTATTTACTCTATTTTATTTCTTTATTATTAAATTTATTTATTTTTTGATACCTTATCTTGGATGATGCCTACTCCTATTACAGGGCCATCTGTTGCATCTATATTTGTGAGGATGTATGTATTTTTTCTTTTTTTGTTTGTTTCCTGTTTGTACTGGAAATTTTTATAAATAAATCATTAAAAAAAGAAGGTATACTGAACAACTTCAGTAGAGTACAATATTCCACCGATGTTTGGTTCCAGGAGGCTGGCGTTTGCCAGTCGCTCCTGGTTTGTCGTTGTACACCACCCCACCTTTCGCTCTGTTGCCCCCCCCATACACCTATCCTCTCCTCTGCAAGTGTAGTACAAGAATTTCACGAACATGTGACAAATCTTGAGACCTGTCTGACAGAAGTCAGTGAGGCGCCTAACAGAAGTAATTGGGGAATTCGGAGAGGCTATAACTGCCAGCTATGCTGACACACCGGCTTTGGGTCAGGTGGGACGCGCCATCCGACAGACTAACCTCAGCTGGCATGAGCCCAGAGGCAGCAAGCCACGAGAAAGCACTTGCCCACTTTACCGGCAAAGCCTGCCCGGCAAAATGAAGCATGCCAAAGAGACGCGATCCAGAGACGGGGTCCACATTCCCATCCACGGCAGTCAATGGCCTTCAAGCGTTCGCCGTTTTACTGATGGACATTGAGCACACGGTACTGGAAAATGGCTGCGAGGTATCAGAGAACAACCTCAAATGTTTGTTTCTGACTCTCTGGCCAAGGCGACATTTTCAGAGGCAGAAGCCTATTTTTTTTTCACTCCGCCGACGTTTGTTTGTCACACAGATTAGTGGCGAAACTGTTTTTCCAAAACCCACAAAGCACACCATGTACTTTAATGAGTAAAGGCCCCTTTCTATTTCAGTCTTGACACTAGGTGTGACGCCATGTGCTGCCGTCAGCGGCTGACAGCCATGGGCCGGCCGGTGGCGGTGGTGGTTGGGGGGGGGTTAGGTTTCCATGGAAACGGCAGCTCCTGACGGCCGCCCTGTGTGGATTCACTTAGGAGTGAGCAGAGAGAGAGAGAGAAAATGCACCAGGAAAGAGAGAGAGAGGCGCTGTGGGATGGATAGGGGCCATTTCTACGTTATTGTAAACCGAGACTGGGGCTGGGGGCTGGTGGCGGCTAGGTTCGCAGCTAGCTCCCTGCTCCCAGCCCTGGCAATAAAGGGAGTGCTTTCAGCGCAAAAGGCTCCATCTCGGCTCAGCGCATTACAGAGTGCGTGGGGCTGGGCCCAGCGGTCCGGACAATGGCTCGTTGTCCTGCCTGATGTAACGTGCTGGGGAAGGATTTTTCCCCCCACGTGACCATCTATCTTATCAGTCTAGGAAAAAGTCACAGCAATTGCCATAAAGCCTACAAAGTACTGAAAAAATACAAGGTATTTTTAGCTGATATATGTGCAAAAGTGAATAAGTAATTTCATGTAGATCTTACGCTTGGCAATAGCAATCCTCTGGACTGAGCAGAACAGAACATAAAACGCAACAATGAGAATGTGAAAATATCAGAGGGGTTTCCATGGAAACACTTCTTGTGCGTGTGTGTTTGAACTTGGACGCGTGCTCGTAGCACCTCCCCAAAAGTATGGCACTATGACTAATCTCAACAAAAAAAAAGTGTGAAGATGATCACGCAGCAATTGCCACAGAAATGCCCGTTTTAAGAAAATTTTCGCCAATTCAACGAAATTAGAGACATTCTAACCAAACATCAGATAATACAAGGAAAGTAACAATATGAGGCATGGGGAAATCCAACAGTGCCTGTCGCCTGAAATCCACAAGCCGAAAGCTGCTGATTGTTTAATGGTCAGACGGGCATCATGTCCCAGTACTGGCATTATACCCTCTTCAAGAAAAAAGGCTTCTCTGGCCACTCCCTTTCATCTGAAAGCATGTCCGAATTAAATAAGAATACCATACAATACAAATGCTCTAAATGCACTTATAACTCAAGACTGTGAAGACCATAGACAGAGACTACACACGATGAGACCATCCGGCTGTCGGCAGCAGTATTAGAAGACGAAGGCCTACTCTGGATATCGGAAATGGGGGGGGCTTTTCTGGGGTCAAAGAAACAATCAGGGAAGGGGCGGGGGTTTGGGGAAGTGACCAATAAGGCCTGCCTACGGATCCGAGCCACACCCTCACAGCCATGTTTCTGAGCAGACGTCTCCTGGCGATCGGCTGCTGCCGTGCCTGCCTGGGAGCGGGGCACTAAGGAAGGTGCAGTGTGCGTTGCGGTTGGGCCTGTACCTTGAGTCGCTCTATGGCTTCCTCTCCACCCGGCGTGGACATGATGCGCTCCTGGATGCTGGTGACAGAGGGCAAACCCCCCAGGCCAGCCAGTGAGCCAGGGGGCGAGCCCCCCGCCAGGGCACTGATGGGGGCTGTGGAGAGATGGCCAGGCCGTTGGTTCTCTGAGGCTAGCAAGTACCTATGCTTATTGTTGTGTATGTCTTTCAGGTCTGAGCAACAGGGCAAAGATCGGAGGGAGGGAGGCCATTTCAGGGTGGAGGGGGCGGGACAAAAAGAAAGACAGAGCGAGAGAAAGAAAGACAGGAGAAAAAAGGAGGAGAGACCAGCGTGAGACAAACAGGGAACACTGAGGATTCCAAACACCACAGAAAACAGGTTAGTCAACAACGAGGAGGCCGAGCTTTCACGCCAGAGCAGTCACCTTGGCAGCCAGCAGGGGGCACCGCGGTTAAGGAGCTGGACCAAAATGCTAAAAGTCAGGCGAGGCCCTGCAATTGTGTCACCTAGTTTGATTAAAAAAAAAACCTAAGCTTTATATATAAACATTTAAAGAGCAAGTTATTCCTGTAGCCAGTTCAGAAACATGCTAATATATTCACGGCCAGAATGAACTGGGCATGATATTTTTGGCCTCGATGTAGAGACGAGTAACTCTGCTGCTAAAATTCGCTGCCATTCTTGAGTGTGACCCAAGAACAAACAGCCTGCAGATATGTCTGAGGGTTTGCAGGCTGCAGTCTGGATCCTCAGCTCTAAGCATAAAAGGACGCAGCGGAGCTGCGCCGGAAAACGATGCGCTGTCATTAGATCAGCGGCAATGCTTCGACCCGCCCGGCAGAAAGTCCGATTTCAGCTCGCTCTCCGGAAACAGACGGGTGGAGCGGAACATGACGCGCGCAAAACGCATCACAGCAAAATCATCTGCTTTTGGGAAACTTATCCTGTTGGCATACAGCTACAGGGCCAGGACCAACTGCCACTGAACGAATAGGCGTCAAAACACAGCAGTTAGCAAAGGGCCGCTAAGGGCTGTAATTAATACTCGCTCACTATGAGATTATGTAATGTCTTGTGCGTGCGGTGACAATCTGGGTGAAAGCTGCCTTTTCCACAACAACTGCTGAACAGACGGTTTCGGGCGGGGACGGGTGCGGTGAGGGAATTCGGAAAGGCGGAGTCAGAGCCAAAGTGAGGCAGGAGGGTCGCCCTCAAAGCACATGCAGCCACATCGGATCACCCGGCTTCAGGCTAAGGCGGCAACAGTGAAGTTTCGTCACCCTTAGGCCCCCGCACACCACACCTGAAATGTTAGCCGGGCTGCTGGCTGGGTCAGACAGATCCCCAGCGATACCCAGAGCCCTCTTAATAAATGCCAGTATAATGGCCGTCCATTTGACGGCAGAGCAGGGCTAAAGGAGCGGGCGGGGCATTCACAGGACATTTGTGTGTCATTCCCATGCAACTAGCCCCTTAACGGGTATAAAGAAAAACGATAAAGGCTTCAAGCGTTTCTCTGACGCAGCCATATATACTTTGCACCATTTTGTGTCAAGAACTCCCAGACAGCTTCAGACACAGAGTAAGAGAGACTGATTAAATCCCGCAGCTCTGCGGTGCATGCCTAAGTGCACTGCCATCTCTCAGCTTTAAATATAAATTCTGCCGCTCAGAAGAGAGACGTGCCTTTCCTTTCAAAGCTCACAGCCCGAAAATGGCGGACTCTGAATCTTTTTAGTATCATGACTTTTCACACTAAATAGGGGTACGGGGAATAAACACCTAGATTCCTACAGGAATGGGGTAAAGCTGTAGGAGAAAATGGAAGAAACCAAAACAGAGAAAAGGGGACCACGTGCTAATGCTGCACAGAAAAGTTCAGCCAGTATTCCCCATAGCTTTAAACATGGTTTCTTCTATTCCTACCTAGGCACTTAAGGGGGGGGTCATGCAGCTAATAGAAAGTAAAGCTATTGTTTGTCTGGGACTGCTTGCGTTGGACGTAAGCATCAGCATTAGCATTAGCCCTGACACATGCAAAAGCTGTGAAGAATTAGCGCATAAGTGGGTGTTGGGTGTGGGAGGCAGTGTTTAGCAATCTGTATGGGGGGGGGGGGGGGGGGGGGCGGCATT
>JAODKL010000022.1:0-15743 GCA_026780765.1 Petrocephalus schoutedeni | reverse complement strand
CTAAACGAGATCAATCTGTTGTGACTTGTGACTGAGTCTGCAATGTAACCAATCAGATGGTGGGTTATGTTTAGAGCATCAAATTCAGATCATTTAAATTATTGCTGTAATCATTGAATTTATCACTTAACACAATCATTTAAATCTAAACGATTATTCAAATAATCGTTTAAATAAAATGCATAAAAAATCATTTGAATGACATTAATGTATTGTATATCGTCACAAAGCACCGTCCATATTGGCATAGGCTTATAAGTAATATGCTGAGTAATATGAGAGAATGTTTAGGCGAATTATCATTTCACTGTCCAAAAATCGTTAATTTCAGTCATTCTACCTACTATTAGTGATCATGCAAGTCTACCATTTCGCCACACGATGGCAGAATATTACAATTTTATGATATGAGTATTTTGGTCCCACACCAGTTTCAAGACTGCGCTTAAGACTATCATACAGCAATTAAATTACTTAATTCAGAAGGCAAGTATTTTCTTTAAACGGAAGAAAAGGCTCAAAACTGTAAAATAGACGATGTAGACTTAAAAATAAATAATGCAAACTGCTGCACATGTGATCAGAGTCTTTTGTGGGAATTATTCCAAATCTTGTCATGGAAGCATAGCAGCAGTTGGAGCTTCGGGATGCGGGACCACCATACAGAAGCATTTCTGTTCCAGTTCAACTGAGAAGACGCACAGACAGCGCTTTCAGAGCTTGGTCCCACACTGACTCTCAGCAGAGTGGGGGTTGGGTGGGCAGCACATTTAAATCGTGCACGTTCTTGTTCACAGAGAATCCTTGCAGTTCTTAGAAGTCACCTCAGACTAAAAACACCACAGCTGCGGGGGGGAAGGGGGGGGGGGTGCGAGGGACAAAGAAGCAATTGACGTCGTCACACAATGTAGAAGAGAACAGAGATTATCACTCCTGGAGTAGAACACCCACCTCCCGCCACAGCAGGTCTCTGCACTGCTCACGCGCTCTGGGTGAAACTCTCACAGGTCTGAGGGAGCTTGCTCCCAGACTGCTGCTCACATTCACAAAATCAGCCCAGTCTTGTAGGAAACAGGTATTTAATTCAACCTGATAAAGTCATCCGTAACAATGAAGTTTACACAGCAGCCAGATTAAATCTGTATCTTCTGCAGTCACGTCCACAAGATAGTGTGCCGGTCCCGCAGTGACAATGCTGCCAGTGTTCGCCACCAGTGCTACTTACATCTTTGTTTGCATTCCAGCATGTTGGTGTAGCTGGGAGGTGGGAGGCTGCTGCCTGCAGTACTGATGGATCCAATGTTTGGGGCATGAGAGTGCAGAGCACAGGCATGTACTACATAAACTAGACCCTCATCTTAAAGAGAACCCGCGGACTACAGATGCAAACTAGCCTTTTGGCTAGCTGGCATATTTACAGCAATGTCAGGTGAGAGTTGTGGTATAAATAAACTCTTTATTCAGGTTTCTGCTCGAACCAGTCACACAAAAGGTGTGCACGGGTACCGCCATAGGAACAGTGCTGTGTAGAACATACATGAACGAAATATGATGTGGGTGCCGAATGTAAGGTCCCTCCCCACCCCTGAGTCAGCACTGGGTAGGGAAAGCAGCTCTCCCCACACAGGCTGTGCAAAGTGTTGTGTTTTCGCCTTTCACTGGGTAGCAGTGCAAGTACTCGGTGAATACCATGCATAAACCATGCCAACAAAACTAGAACAACAGTTCCATGAAATACAGAAAGCACATTTTATACCAATGTGGAAAAAAATACACAAGAAAGAACAACAGAAAGATAAAAATGGCAGAGCAGTCTGGCGTGGCAGTGTCAGGCCACCCCGTCTTCAGGGTCCAAGAGCGCCGCCCTGCTGGAGAAGACGTCTGCCAGCATGTGCTTGGGGATCTCGGAGCCACGCACGCGCAGCGCGTAGCAGGCGTCCTCCACCTTGCCCAGGCTCTGCTTGAGTGTGTGCAGCTTCTTGGAGACCTCATAGGGCCCCGTGTTGCCGATGAAGGAGAAGCCGTCGTGGATCTGTCGCAGGAACTGGCTCACCTGGAAGGGCGTGTCGATGTCACCGTTGCCCACGCTGCTGATGCACATACGCATCAGCTCGCCCGTCAGGTCGGCCACGCCCAGCAAGTAGTCAGTTGGCGTCACCTGGAAGGTCTCAGACGGGACGCCCTACATTCGAGAGAACCGTTTTCTGTTATTTACCTCCATGTAGTGCGGAAATGACACCCCCAGAAGCTCACTTTGGTTATAAATATAAACAAAAACAAGACAAAACCAAACAGAAATCATTATCATCATATGTGAGCTTCAGAGCCACTTCATCTAGAACATTCCATGCACGAGGCACTCACATCTACCCTGCCAGCCGCGCAATGTGACGGTTCTCCTCTACAATTTAAAAAAAAAATAAAAAATGAGGGGAGGAGAGGCATCTGATAAAAATGATCACAGGGCAGGAGCTAAAAACAGAACTTGGCTTACAGATGGCCGTTTTTTCGTTAATGTAAAATACTGCCGCTTATCTCTGGCTAAAAATGGAAGCAGAAAAAAATGTAGCCTCCGATAAGCCCTGTGTGAGTGCAGCACTGAACGTAGCCACTCGCTGATGCCAGGAAGTGGGCAGAGCCAGCGGGCCGCGGAATCTCAGAGGGGTTCAGTCAGAAGCACCGGGGCACCGCGACTGATTCCCACACAGCAGGCAGTGATGGAGGTCAAATGTAGGTACCAAACAGTGAGGGTGAACATCGGCAGGTGCTGGGGTTGCAGCCCACTATTCTGCTGGTGCTCTCACCTTGTCCTCAGACTCGTCATTGACGAACACCAGCCGGGAGTTGACCTCCTCCAAGTTGATCAGGGAGCGGTGTTTGATGAAATGCTGAAACGACACGGCCTCCACGTACTCCTGGATCCCTGGAGGAGGGATGGGGAGTGTCACATGACTAGAGTCACATGGGAGAGGACAAGGCACCAGCTCCAGAAGCCCCAAGCCAGTGCAAGGACGCTGTAAACATCGCTGTGTATACAGAGTGCTTTCTAAGTACCAATTAATATCAAAGATGGTCTTATCACTGTTATTCTTCACCACAGTTCTTGTTCAGCTGAGATAAATCTGGTCAGCAATTGTTTGTTCCCCTTGCTGCCCTCTAGTGTATCGATTTTTTACCACTCGGCTCGTTTGCCTCCCATAAACAAATTGCAGGTCCGATCTGATCTCCAATGGATGGATTTACGAGCTAAAGGTCAAACCTGCATCCATTGTTGACTGCAAAATAGCTAACGAGCTTATCAAATATGAAACAACAGGAGAGTGCCTGAGAAAAATTCCTTTGCAGGATAATATGACAGATCCAGTAGATTTTTGTGTGCAATAATGCCTAACAGGCCAGACAGACAAAGAGTCAAAGGTGAAACCACAGGGTCAAATTCGGGTTGATAACCTTAGAGCTCCCACAATGCACCAGGAATTAGCTAGCGGCAGCACCAGCTCGTCACATTACGCTGCCAACCATACCCCCATCTCCCTTTCCAATCACTCAGACAGCCTCCACCTCCAAATAGTCAGCGTCTAACAGGGACAAAAACACCCTGTACTGATCAGTAGTGATGGACAAAATGACGCTCCCTGAACCATTTGCAGTATTTTTTAAGCCCACTAGATGGTGCTCTTGGCTTGCTTTGGGGCATGATTTGCGCACCATCTATTGGGGTCAAAACATTTTGCGAATGGTTCATGAGGCATCAATTTGTCCATCACTACTGATCAGGGATTTGATTTGGACTATCGAAAGATACAGAAATGGACACCCCCTGCAGGCCAGCAAGGACTTACTATGGGGAAAGCCTCCAGGGCCTTGCACAAGCCAAATTCACCCATTCATTAAACTG
This sequence comes from Petrocephalus schoutedeni, assembly GCA_026780765.1. Taxonomy (NCBI): domain Eukaryota; kingdom Metazoa; phylum Chordata; class Actinopteri; order Osteoglossiformes; family Mormyridae; genus Petrocephalus; species Petrocephalus schoutedeni. The sequence continues at coordinate 11,845 of JAODKL010000022.1, read as the reverse complement.
CAAGTACCCTATTCAGCTTTTCCCACAGATGTAATGTTAAATGGGTCTCAAACTTTCAACCTTCTGCCTATAAAAAGCCCTGCGTGCTACCATGACGACCAGAGAATCTTTGATAGAACATAGGCCGTCAGTCACATATGGGGAGGAGAAATGGCTCTATTCTGGATTAAAGTCTCCTTGGCTTTTCGGGATCCGACAAAGTTCCCACAAGCCCAGCGAAGACCAGAGGGAGAGTCAGCCCATGGCCTCGGATTGACCCCAGACCGACCCAACACATCCCAGACCTATCAGTGAGAATTACGGGCAAATGTATTTTAGTGTGCTTTTAAACCAAAACAAACTTGTTAAACGTGACTTGTGAACACAGAAACAGAACGTTTGTTTATTTTTTAAATCAGCCAAGGGCAATATCCCTGGTATTGCTGTGCACGTATAGGGCAATCTAATAATGATGATAAAATTTAAAAGAAAAGTCCATAATTGCTGGAAACTGCCACCGGTCACGTCAATCGGCTCGTGCTGGTAATTCCTTGTTGACCGTAATCTAAAAATGACTTCCACGGTTCTCAGATAACCGCTAAAGCAAAAAAAACTATGTTTACTTTAAAACTTGGCAGACAAGGAGTCTGCCCCCAAAGAGAAACTACCTCTCAGGCGGCAGTGGGAAAATTTCAATTTGGCCCGTTTTAGTCACATCAAAGAGCACATAATAATTACAGCCCGCGATGCACGTCGATTTCACACGACTGACTCAACTCACTGCCGCAATCTGATCGGAAGTCAATCCCAGAAATGAACTGGAAGCGAGAAGCCGGCAGAGCTCTGAAGTTGAGAAACCCACGCTGTGAGCCGTCCAGGTGAAACCACGGCTGGCTGCAGAACCGCACCCCACTTAATTCCAACCGACCTCACACCACAAGTCACGCACTTAGCAAACATCTTGCTGGATCTTGTCATGTACACGGATCACAGCAGCGAGCAGAGTCGCAAATGAAAACAAACAAAACGGTCCTTTATTTGCCATACGCACAAATACGAGTACAGGTACCTCAGAATGCTTCTTTTCATATCTCAGCTTTGAGACACACACACACACACACACACACAACTACTATGGCGAGCAAAGCCTGGGGCCACTAAGCCACGTGCCATCATATTTTCACCCTCCCACCCTCATTTTCTTTAAATTTGCAGTTTGAACTCACTTTCACCAAAGATGCCTATTCTGCAGGCTGAGGGAATGCCACTGCATTTACAAGTGAAACCACCAAAAATAACTTAATTTTCCAATCATTTAGCAGGTGACTAAATGGTAATTATTTTTGATTGAAGCAAAATCAACAAATTATGATATACTAAAAAATCATTATTGTAATAAGAAAAAAAAGACAGGGTGATGCCACACCCCTAATCGTATAGTCTTGGATAAAGCAACAAGCACTACAAAACACTACTAACCTCAATTCTTATTTAACAGTACAATGTCCTCTTCTTCTCCTTCCCAAATAATCAGAAATATGTAACTCCTAATGCTTTTCGAAGTTACGTACGTTTGACATTGCTGCTCTAATTGTGTACAGGAAACTGGGACACAGCAGACAGCATAGGATAGCATAGTAAAAAATAATTTAAAATCCTTTATTGATGGAGCCTACTGCCGGTCACATTCAATGGAACACGTTGACAAGTTTACTGCAACCGCAATCTAAAAATGACATCCACAGTCCTCAGATGACGATGACAAAAATAAACCCTAACATTACCTTTAAATCTTGGCAACCAACACGCCTGCCATAAAGAAAAAGCAAACTCTCAGACCACAATAGGAAAGTTCGATCTGGGGTCGTTTCAGGCAAATCTAAGGGTCGCATAACTTGAAATACCCATGATGCATTTCACTTTTGCACAAACAGCAACAGGGACGGCTGCAGATAAGACCCCCAGCTGATGACTTCTTACCCAGAGTAAAGGCCTTGTGGAACTGGTACAGATCCTCCCCTCTCAGCTCCTCGGCAATCTGCCTGATCTTCTGCTTCACCCCGTCCAGCTTCAAATCTGACTCGGCAAGCAAATCCTCCATGGAGGGGACGCTGTGAGAGAAAAAGCATGTTCTGAAGCCTCACCAAGCAGACAGTGACACACTGAGCATTACATGACCATGGGCACTGTTACTGTATGTGCAGTATACATTTTTTCACTGCTCAGTGGCTTTAGATATTCTGATCCAGAGATAAGCTAAAGAGCATTAAGCCACTTCAATTAATGTTTTTTATTCACATTTCAAAAAGGTGGGAAAACCGCTTCATTACTACAGGATGGGACTCAACTGGCCCATGCAAGCCTCACTCATGGTTTGGTTTTTAATCCAGCTCACATTCACAAGAGTGACAAGTCAGCATTAGAGAGGAATCCACTGGATGGCAGGACATTCTCAGCAGCCTAAAGCACCACACGGAGTGATCCATGCATACCTGGTTACTCTGTGGAGCAAGAAAATTGTCCTCTTGCTCTCAATGGTGATGTCGCGGCTTATTTTGACCAGACGCTCATATTTGTCGTGTTTGGTGTCCAGCTCCAGCTGAAATGCTACATCAGGGATAAGAATTCTGGTCATAAGAATGGTTCATCCATAATACAAATGTCAGAATGAAAGCCTGAGTATAGTTCAGGCATCATTTAAGTATAATGTACACTAGGAGTTTCCCTAGGTCTTCAGAGGGTTTAGGGTTTATATGATTTGTAAATCATTGCAGTCTGTCTTTATTTACATTTTACACATGTCCCAACTTTTTTGGAAATGGGGTTGTAATAACAATAACAACAACAATAATAATGGCATTGTTTTCATTATTATTATTATAATTATTATTATTAAACACACTGTACACAAGTAAAAAAAGTAATTATAACATCTTTTCATTAGCATCGGCTTTGAGTGTCACTCTATAAAATAATTTTAACAAGCATGTAAATTAACAACAGGGAAATACAGGTAAAAGTCAGTAATATATGGCGTGCAAATAATGCTTAAAACAATCCCATTATAATTCAGTTTTACTATTACTATCATCATTTGATTTAGGCGTTTTATTTATTAAAATAATTAGTTAGTATAAAGTCTTACTTTTGAAGGCTGATATCACTGGGGACGACGTGATGGCATCACAGTCATGACCTTCAGTTTTCTGGCTCTGTGCTGAGTCTTGTTTCCCTTTGCGGGAGCCTCCATCTACTTGTGGAAATATTTATTGCATTTATGCTAAGCATTTCTGACCAAAACACGTTTATATAAACTCTCAAAAAAAACATACGAAACTGGTATCGCCGTGTACATTTCATAAAAACATTAAATCTAGTCTCTAGTTACGTACTTAAAGCCATTTGGCCAAGTAGCTAAATAGAAACTGTTTTGTACACCGGTAGCATTTTAACCTCACAAGCATCCAACTAGCACAATACCTTAGAACATGTTTTGTTTGTTACAGAGTTATAATTATACTTCACGTCTATGCATCGCATGTCTTTCTGGCAATAAAGGCAATCAACAATCTTTTTGTTTCCAAAATGCATTCAATGCTATAGCAACAGTAGCAAATTTAGTAAACCATGCTTCTCAAAATGGTACGTTGGTTTCAAATTTTAATTTTTAATAATATGTTACCTTTCGCATTCATGACTTAAACACACTTTCTATCAATCTCATGTAGTATATTCACGAGGTATTGACGAGATTCCTATCTCTGCAACAAGGACTACTCGTAAGTTGAGTGCGATCCAGATACATCCATGTTTCACATGGACGCTGTCTTTTTAAATGCCTCATTTATTTTGTGCCTTGATTAAAGATAAGACATCTATTCTATGTATAACGATACATTTCTATAAGAATGATAATGCAAAATAATGACAATTAATAAATCATTACAGCTTTTATCTGGGAACTATAATTAATCTACGTAAGGTTTTCGTGCAGGCCCATACATTGCTTCTCTTTCCAGTGTGGGCCTTGCGCTGCACAAATACGTAAAAGCACGGGGTATTGTGGGAAATGTATTTTGCGAGTTCAAGCGTTACACGTTCGCTTGCGCGTTCTTCTATTTTGAAACTCTTATTAAGGCATTTATAATCCAGCTGAACGTTGCTTCTGTTTGGACTTATTTTAATGGGATTCTCAACTATTGCTGTAGATTTTATATATCTATAATTAGTCAGTAAATATTACATTTAATTATTACGAAGAAAACGGATATACACCCGTTTAACCACATGAAACAGCTTTTTGAATAGTTAGTAATATGTGCCGTTATCAACATTAAAACGCGTTGCACGAATGAGCAAAACAAGTGTTTGTAAAATACGACGCTCACGACAACCAGGGGGCAATATTGCAACGTTTTCACATAGTCAGTGTATAGATTTGCGTTCTACATCAAAACTTAGAAAAAAAAATATTTGCACCGTACAACCGGCATGCTTAAAGTAACCGTGAAGTGTCGCTTAATTGCCGTATTAATATATTTCGTGCCGCTCCGTTACCGATGATCGCGGCTGCACAGCCGCTCCTGCTTGCGAATGAGCCGCCACTCGGGGCGAGGAGGGTCCTGCCCTCCGGGGGGCTGGGTCTGCACCGCCTACGTGCTCAGTGAAGAGCTCCACAGTCCAGCGGCGCTCCAGAGTCCGGGCGGCGCATGCGACGCTCCCATCTGCTCGCTGGCTCCCTCCGCAGATCCCCGTGCGCCGCCCCCGCGATCAGCGCTCACGTGTGATGCGCTTTCGTGCTCCTGAGGCGCAGCAGAGCGGCTTTCTTCCCCCCCCGTTAGCCTGTCGCGCCGGGGCAGGCGACTCGGGAGGAGCGACACGCGTGCAGATCGGCGAGTGTGAACGGGCCGGGGCGGGGGGGCAGCGCCCGACTCCGCAGCCATGCAGAAGGAGAGAGCGCCGGAGCCGGACCGGGACCCGGACCGCCAGTATTGCGAGCTTTGCGGGAAGATGGAGAACCTGCTGAAATGCGGTCGCTGCCGCAGCTCCTTCTACTGCAGCAAGGAGCATCAGAAGGAGGACTGGAAAAACCACCGGCGCAACTGCAAGGAGTCCGACAGAAGTAGGGCTTCACCCAAGCCCGAGGAGGAGAAAGCGGCGCCGCAGGTTTCTCAGAAGCCCCGAGCGCGGCAGGACAGCCCGGCTGGCCCCAGCGCTGTGGGCGGTGAGAAGCCCGGGGAGTACATCACCTGTGTCGGGGGTGCATGTGACAAGCAAAGCGGGGACGGCACCACTAACAACAATGCCACTAAGGCGAACGGGCGGACCAAATCCCCTCCGCAGAAACTGGCTGCGGAATATATAATCCCGTGCATGAACAAGCACGGCATATGCGTGCTGGACAACTTTCTCGGAGAAGAGACCGGGGTGTCCATCCTGCAGGACGTGATAGCGCTGCACAAGACGGGCAGGTTCAGCGACGGCCAGCTGGTCAGCCAGAGGAGTGACTCCTCCAAAGACATCCGCGGCGACAAAATAACCTGGATCGAGGGCAAGGAGCCCGGTTGCGAGAGGATAAGCCTCCTGATGAGTCGCATGGACGATCTGGTCCGGCACTGTAACGGCAAATTGGGAAACTACAAAATAAACGGTAGGACCAAAGTAAGTAAGGCGCAGCCGGCAGGTAAACTTTGTTTCCGCGACTGTCACTCGTTCCTTTCGCTGTATCGGCGCTCCTAACATTTACTTCATTTACTTTTTCCCTTACTGGCCAGAAAACGTGAGATTCCTCGTAGATTCGAGGTGCCCATTTCCCCCTGGTTGTGCGTGTGACGACTTCTGGGTTTAAAAAAAAAAAACGTCCAATAGTAAAGTGGTTGAGTTGCAGGAATGCGCGGCGGAATATGACATATTTATTTATATTTGGGTGCGTGTGATTTCCACCGCAACTGGCAGGAAGCCGCTTCCGCGCTGTATTCTCTCCTAATGTTTTCATGTCAGCGTAGTCTGTTTATTATGTCTGAAAATGCATTATTTAAACAGTATTTATTTGCAAAACATCAATGCTGGAGGAAATCGGAAATGTCTGCTTTTATGTTTCGACACAAAATCCTGATTTTACCCCACAATACGATCCCCCGGGAAAAAAGACGGTATTTTTGGAGATTTAACATATCTGAATAACGTGCAGCATTTACTGCAATGTGGATTTTAAACTAACATCCACATTAATTAGAATCCTATCCTATATTTGCGCCTGGAGAATTGAACACTGTTTGGGTTTGCGTTTTATTCTTACCTTTTGTGCGCATTTTATGAGTGACTAAATTCTTAAATTCTAAAATATATTCCCCTTTTGTTCTTTAAAATTATTATCGCCCCCTGCAGTATGTACTATACACGTGGGCCAATGCAAAGCGACGGCTTAACGTAACCGTGGTACATTCTGACGGACTTTGCGATCAAAATGCAATTCATACCACGGGCATGGTATTTAAAAGGCGGTCTGCGTAGTTTTGGCCCCGGACAGGTTGACGATCCCTGCATATGTAAATACTGGTGAAAGCTGGCTTTTGGGGTGCAGTACTAGCGTTCGGATATCAAGCGTTATGAAGTTTGTCTGTATCGCTTGAAATAAAGGTGGAGTTTAACCCCTTTTTTGTACTGTGCCCCTTTTACACAGCGGGTTTCGGTTTGCTTTCGCGGCTTTGTTTCCCTGCAGGATTGCCACCGGCTGCGATGGTGTCGTGCGCTCAGGCTGCAGTCGTGCTCTTAGCCTGGCACCTGGCCAGTCTGTCCCCTCTGTCACCCCGATCACATCAGAAAGGAGACGAATGTTAATGTACATAGCAGGAGGTTCTGACTTGACAGTCAAAGCAGTCATTAATTTAGTGCGTTGACTTTACCTGGCCACCCCCCAGTGTATTCTTGTGAAATTCAGGCTCAGGGTATATATTGCCCACCTGGGCTTGATTTGGACCCCAAGTGGTACGTTGGTTGACATTAGATTGTGGGCTTTATCAACTGCATGGCCTCCACGTGTGCTGTTACTGCAGGGGTGGGCCAGTTGGGGGGGGGGCATGTTGGGAACTGGGACGACCACGTCCTTCGCAGATAGGGCCCACACTGACGGCTGGATAAGGGCTGGGGGGGGGGCACTGTGACTTGCACAAATGGAAGAACCCGGCCCACATGACGGCTGCTCTGTGCCAGCCGTGACTCTTGGGCAGATCGCTCGTACTCTCCCCCCATCTCTCTGTCTATCCATTCATCCATCCGTCATAGGTGGCCAAAGAACAGCAAAGTCGAGGGGGGGGGGGGGGTGCACCACGATGCAGAACAAGACAATTCACTGATTTCTGTCCTTTCAAATGTGGTGGGATTACCACGGTGACCTCCTTCTCTCAAGCCATCACGTCTGCTTTCCCGCGAGGCGGGCAGGTCTCCTGTTCTGTCTTGCAGGCTGACGTAGTGCCATAGTGTAGTGGCTCTGCAGTGTGAACAGCGGCTGATGGATGCTTGGAAGCCAGCCTGCCTGTCCTGCATGCCTGCCTGCCTGTCCTGCATGCCTGCCTGCCTGTCCCGCATGCCTGTCCTGCCTGTCCCGCATGCCTGCCTGCCTGTCCCGCATGCCTGCCTGCCTGTCCTGTCCCGTCTGTCCTGCTTGTCTGTCTGAGTCTGTGATGCTCTGGGTTTTCGTCTGAGTCTCTTGCCTCACATGCTGATCATTAATCCCTAAAATGAACTGCAGGCTTTTTCTGAGGCCTTGGTTTTAAATTCCGCCCCTGCTCTGTTCCTGTTGCTGCCCCCTGCCCCCCCTTTAATGCATGCCAAGCCCTGGCTGCCCTCTTGCTTTCCCATGGCCGTCTGTGTCCCAGGTCAGCGTGGATTTGGGAGGAAACGGCCGGCCACCATCTTAAGTTTTTGTTCCAAATCCTTAGCGAGCTTTAGAGGATGACACACTCATTGCTTCCCACTGCTGTGCCTGTGCCTCCACCCCGCCCCTCCAGATTTCTGTGGATCAGACTCTGTAATGAGTGACTCATATATAAAAACACCCAAGTAGCCTTCTGACTGTCATGCACTGCCATGTGTGCCTCAGGTGGCCAGTGCGCCATGTGTGCCTCGAGTGGCCAGTGCGCCATGTGTGCCTCAGGTGGCCAGTGCGCCATGTGTGCCTCGAGTGGCCAGTGCGCCATGTGTGCCTCGAGTGGCCAGTGCGCCATGTGTGCCTCGAGTGGCCAGTGTGCCATGTGTGCCTCGAGTGGCCAGTGTGCCATGTGTGCCTCGAGTGGCCAGTGCACCATGTGTGCCTCGAATCGCCAGCGGGTGTGGATTTTGAGGAGCCCCAGGTTTTAGCCAGCTCTCCTGGCCTCTCAAGTTACGGCATTCAGATTTCCCAGACAGTTCTTTTTCTTTGTCCCGCCTTGCGTTCTGGTTGCGGTTTTAGGTAACGGGGTGGAGGAGCTCCTCTTTTTGGAATGCCCATGGCGTTGGATGTAACATACATCATGCTTAAATACCTGACTCACTTTGTGGCTGGCCCCTACGGGCCCCGTGAGACATTAGTCGGCTCTCGCCATACAGGGGGTAAGGAATTTGGGTGCAGGGGGGAGGGGGGGCTGGAAAGCCAACTGGTCACAGGTGTTCTTCCCTAAATGGCTTTACGGCAGCTTCTGCTGTCTAAGCCTGTCCTCCATGGTGCTCTGCACGGCCTAGCGTTTGCATAATTAAAGCCTGGTTGGTTCAAAATTATTACGCTCAGCTTTTCTTTTTTTACAAGGTCATCCTGCACCATCCTGCAGACCCTGCTAATGGCTACTGGTACCAACCAATCATATGTCTGTCCTAGATTAAGCAAAACATTTCATTGGTCCAGCAAGGGCCGCAAGGTCATTTGGCCAGAGTGGAGTTTGTGCACTTTGTGTCTGTTTCTATTGTTTTTGCTCCACTGTATTACAGTAGGAAAAAGTATGAGGCTTGTCTAAACAGCACCTTCCTGGGCTGCACCCAGGCACATTATCCATTAGCAGGGGGAGGGCTGCCCCCCCCCACCCCTCCCACCTTCAAGCCTAGTAGCCTTGGACCTAACGCAAGGATAAATGGATATTCTGTGTGTCTGCTCCAGTTGTTCCTGAATGCTCAATTGTCCAAATGTTTCTGTTAAGGCCATCAGACTGATATGCATTTGTTTGGGTGCGTGGCTTTTATGGGGGGGGGCTGTTTTGCATCTCCCGGCTGTTCTCCGTGGTCCCTCACAGCGCCTCCCCCTGGCCTACGCGTCACATTTTGAGTGCCTGAAAGGAGGCCAGTCGTGGTCACAGGTGGGAGGCTACAGCCGTTGCTGAACACAGACACTTTCTCTTTTGAAAAATTGTCACCTTGGAGATGACTTTCTGCTACTAATCACTATATAATAATTGTATTAATGTACTTAATGCCTTACTTATCTGTCTGACACAGCAATCAAGTTCCAGAAAAGAGGGAACAATGAGATTATCAACACTAGGGCTTCAGAACGAGGCTGAGTGGTTAATGCCCTAGATTCATAACCCAGAAGTCAGCGGGTCAAGGCCCTCAACGGGCGCGATGTATGAATGCTTGACTAAAACTCACAGGTGCCAAATCCTGTTCAAAAATCTGGAAGTTGTTATGTGAGGGGATACCGACTCTTTCCTCTCACAGAGAGGTCCGGAAAGGCCAGCTGTGCGGCCGGCTCTGGGCCCATGTCTCCGTAACAGGTCCTGTCGGCATCAGGTGAGCTTCCTGGGTGAAGCAAAAAGAAAAACCAAATGAAAGAACAATGAAAACAAAGGGGGTCAGTACACAAGCTGGGCTTTGTCTGCACACAAAGGCACTAGATTATTCACACGGGCTTCGTCAGACTTGATTGGTTCGATTGTCTTAGACAGGCAAATGCAAAGACCGGGGCTGGCTGCGTGATGCAATTCGATTTCATTTCAGACCCACGTCCATCAGTGAAACTGACAGTCGAAAGCAAGTTTTCTGAACCGCTGAAATGTACACACAGCTGAACATATGTCAACAGAGAGAGAGTCATACTTAAACATGCATTAAGCTGCCATGCGGTATACATATTGCTTTTGATGCAGGTTATTAGGAGGACAATATCTCAACATTCTGTTGCTCTTCTTCTGGTTATCTTCTTTAAGAATAATCTTACCGAGAACCACAATTCATATCAATACAATCACATTTTAGTCAACCTCCATATGAAGCATAAGACGGATCATTAATAAAGCAGGACCTGTAATAAAATACAGGATTCAAAGCATTACTTGGGATTGGTCTTTGAACAGTGCCCAATGATGTGCCATAGTAAAACTGTCAGCCAATCAGAACTGTTCTGAGCATGTTCTCTTTGACCAATGGCCTGATCCTGCACGTCTGGACCACTCCACGGGGAAAAGCAGTAGAAGCCGTCTTCACTCTTGCCGTTCTGCGGCTACCTCTGATATAGCCCTCATTACAGCCAGATTCAATTAGCATATTGCTATAACATTGTTGTTTATATTTACATAATTAATTGGCTTAACAGATCCACTCACAAAGCTTACAGATTCACACCCCCTCCGTGGTCCTGCTCAGACAGCTGGGTATTTACTGAAGCCATACAGAGGAAGAATCTTCTTCAAGTGTAGCCTAACACCCAACCAGCCCACTCTCACTTTTTTGGAATTTCTCGAGACTAGACACCCCCCCCCCCACCACACACACACACACACACACAGTTTATGGTTTTTTCCATCGCTGCTCTACAGTAACTCAATGAGGGAATCCCTCCTGTCCTGGACCGGTGCTGTGGCAGGTCTCTGGTACCATCAGATGTCAGAAGCCAGGAACCTACTAGGATCCTGCAAGGAACCAACCAAGAACTGGCCAGGGATCATCCAGAAACCTGCAGGGATCCGGCCAGGAACCTGCAAGGGGTCAGCCAGGAACCTGCAAGGAACTGGAGCAAGGAACTGGCAAGGAACCTGCAAGAAATCAGACACAAACTGGGAAGGAACCAGTCAGGAACCTGCAAAGAACCAGTCTTGAACCTTTATAAGCTTTCAAATGAGGTGATTCTGTCACTAGCAATCTGCCAAGGCCCTGCTCTTCAGAAAATACCTTTAGGTTCCAACTTTCAGGTTTCAGACATCGCACTGAACCAAGCACGCTCTCCATTGCCTTAAAGAGGCAGATGTAAAGTTCTGAACACAGAGAGAAAGCCAAAAAAAAAAAACAAGAACTTCTAAAGTGCTATTAAATAGAAAGCCGGAAGAGAGCCCATCACCTGGCGGCTAAATATAGAGCTATTTCCACATAGCAGTGCACTGGGGCGGCTCGGGGGAAATCGCACACGAGTGTGGGCGTCTGCTTTGTGACTTATCGCTTCCTGCCGCGCTCTTTGGGGAACGGGCCGCCTGCGACAGCGAGGTAGCGAAGGCGTCAAGCCGGGCCAGCGAGTGAGCGAGAGCACGAGCACCTGGGTGGCGGATGAAAGGCCGGAGCACCATTATTCGACAGCTATCTCCAAAGCCGCCGGAACGCGGAGGCCAGCAGCCGGAAAGGCCCCTGCGTATCTGGCACACCTACTTTCCGGGCGCCACACGGCCAAGCTTCTCAGAAGGCCCTCTCCTCTTCTTCCCGTTCCTCTCATTCGGGCCACGCGCCCCTGGTGTTGACTAAAGATCCTCTGTGTTTTTTCGCCCTCCCAGTCACCTCCAGACAGGAAAGGGGCTAAAAATAGTCGACAATGGCTTTGTGGTGAGCTGTGGCAGCCTGCCTCGCTGGGTCTCTCGCGCTCTCACAGAGACGCCCCCCCCCCCAACCCCCCACCCCACCGCCATCTTTGAGGCCG
>JAODKL010000021.1:23880782-23892388 GCA_026780765.1 Petrocephalus schoutedeni | reverse complement strand
TTTTTGGGGCTCCTTCTCATGCTACAGAAGTCCTTGATGCAGCACCCTGCACCTATCAGGAAGTCCCAGGGGACTGAGCCCGGTCCCTCATGCCAAGGGCCAACATCAGCCTCATGCAGGCCATGCACTGGGATCGAGTGTGCACCCAATCAGAGTGTAAAGTGACAAGCCCCACCCCCCCCCCACCCGAGTCCCATCTGCGGCCACCGCCATCACCCGGGCGCACAAGGACGCGGCACCCTGCCCGTCGGGGCCGAGATGGCACCCCCGCACGATAAATCCGGCACAGCGTCGCCCCGGCCAGCATGTCTGACACGGCCGTGGTCCAGCCCACCTGCACGAGAGCGCCCCCTGGCACCTGAATCGATCCCCTCAGCCCAGTGCGTGGCAGGCAGTGAGTCAGGGCTCCATTCACAAAGAGAGAAAGAAGGAGAGATAGACAGAGAGAGAGAGCGAGTAGGGGACAAACCTTGCTGGTGAGAAGGATCTCCTGTGGGCCATCCGACAGGCAAGGTGGGTGGAAAGAGAAGGCAGGGTGACAGTTAGTCAGCAGGTCGCGGACAACATGGCGGAGGGGGTGTGGCTGGGGGGCGGGGCAGCACCGACTATGGTGGGGAGCACTTATGGCGTCTCTCTTGACGCTGCAGCTGAGTCCAGGCCAGCAGGCCGGCAAACTCACGGTTAATGTGTGGGGTGGCGATGGGGGGGTGAGTGTGGGGGAGTTAACGAGGTACACAGTGATGGCGGATGATGGTGCGGATGAGGAGGGGATAAAGGACGTGGCGACTGAAAAGAGCCAGGAGAGGATGAGGACTGAGAGGGACAAGGTCACGCTGTGAGTCTGCTTGCCGGTGATTAGTGGGGTAATCAGGGCCTCCTCCTTCCTTGGGACACGGCGGTGCAGGGTGCCCCCACCCTGCCACAAAATCGCAGTAGACGTCCGGAGGCCCACGAGGGTTATGACTTTGCTCTGCTTGGCCCGTCGAGCCCATGTGCCCCCCCCCCCACACACACCCCCCAACTTTCCGAGTCTCCCTGGGATGCCAGAGTTCTTTTTCCAGCTTTGTTGTTCTCCTCTGAGCAGCTGAAGCCAGCGAGCGCAGGAGCCCCACTGCCGAGCCCCCAGCCCCCCCGTCAGAGACACCGTGGCTCAGGGGTGAGGGAGTGCAGAATGCATCCTGGAGCGGCTGGTAAACAGATTCTAAAATTAAAACCCAAACGCAGAGCAGACTGTAATTAAAAACACTGGTGGGACTGGTGCTCCGGCCCTGGGGGTGTCCTCACGACCACGGAGCGCCCGCGCCCCCTCCCCACCTGCCACCCCCCCTTCCCTCCTGCTATGCCTGGTCACCGCTGCCCTGTTTGCACCTCCTGCAATGCAACTGCCCCCCCCCCGAATTCAATCTCAACACAGACAAAAATAGGGAGACCACGGAGGCAGGAGCGATGGAGAGGAGGGCGGCTGATATCTGAGGCTCACTATAGTCACAGCGCTGAGCCCAGCATACTGACAGGTCCACTTGGGGTCCAGGTCCCACAGATGTCCCCCACAGGCGAAACACTACAGTGCTACGGAGGAGGCAGAGACCCAGACTGCAGTTACTCATTAAATGAAGGGCAGGCTGTGGCCCCGCCCAGAAAACAACTAGCCAATAGGAGTGTGGCCAATCTAAGCTAAGAACTTCCCTATTGGCTCTCCGTGTCATGTGGTTTGAGGAACCACATGAAACAATTTGCTTGATGTTTTAAGTGGATTTTTTCCCTGTAATTTATCTTTCTTACTGAACTCTAATAAATATAAGTACATTTCAGTCACCCCTGTCCGGTTAATCGGGTGTTTGATTTAACTGCCGGATACACCTTTTTCAGTGGAACCTGGCTAAAATGGAGATGGGAGGAGACTCTGAAGACTGGTAAAAGGCTATCTCAAAGCTTGCCCCCCCCCCCCCCACCGATCCGGTCCATTTTAAATAAGCCCATCTCTTGTTGGACCCCTCACAAGGCTCCTCTCTCTCCTGCCATTAGGACAGCATCTCCTCACCGGGCCTCATCGCCAGATGGGACAGTGCTAATTTCACACGCGCATACACACAAAGAACAGCACCAGGCCTCCACCTTACATCCTATAATGAATAATGGGCCACGGCTGCTTCGGCAGGGATTCCTGAAGCCCGTCGGCTCCGCTTTCATCTGGGATGAATTATACATTCCAGCACGCACGCATCCCGGAATGCTGGTTCACAGCAACACGCACACCTCCGCCTGGCACACATATCTGCTGGCCCCCAGCTAGGAGGGCGGCGGGGCCTCGGAACTCGACGTGAATATTCCACCTTATCGCCATTGGTCGGTGAGGTCACGGCTGACCAATCAGAGGGGGCGAGCTAATCAGCCAGTTGCCTGATGGAATGCATAGCACAAATATGTCACCGATAAAACATCATCTCACCAAACCCTTCCTAAAACAAATTTCACCAGTTGAGGAACGCAAAATCACCAAAAGTTGTTGGTAAACAGCAGGCAGGCACAAACTAGTCTAGCTGAAGCTCTGTACACAAGACAGAGTGTGGAGACTCCATCCAATCTCACACCTGAGTGAACAAAACCCACCTCCACTGACAAGGGGCTGGAAATCTGTCTCTGTCTTAAACCAACCCACTCCCCCAACAGCTGCCCCCACTGGATCATGAAGGGATTGAAGGTGACAAGCAGCGACTCCTTAAAGGACAGGCAGGGCTGAGTGTGCACTGGAAGGAGTGGGGGGGGGGGGGGGTTCGTGGCGGGGAACAGATGTTTCAGGATGTAAAGCGATTGAGACAAGGTGTCATCTCGGTGTTAATGATGAGCCAGAGACGAGGCTGAGGTGGTATCATCACACCTTGACAAACACCGGCGTGCAGCTGTGGCAGAGCGGCACGGCGACCCGGGCGTGCTACCTCACCGCCCGCTCCGTGACCGCGCCCGCCGCCGTCAGCGCCTGAGTCTCAACGTGCCGCTACGCGCGTGCCTGACACGGGGCTCTCCCGACTTTCCGTTGATGACTGAACACCAATGGCTCCAAAAACAAAGCCCAAAATATCAGAGGGGATACTGAATTAATACAGTATGAAACTCAGCGTGACACTAACCTAGGCATGTAGCATTGGGTTAAGCAAACAGGGGGGCAGTACTGTGATATCATGGAAACACTGCAGTCACCGTTATATACTCTCACAATGTCTGCCACAGGATTTCCACATTTTCTGGCACTTTAAGCCACTTATCCAAAGTGACTTGCAGAACAGGGGTTACAGGGCATCTTAATTCCCTGGGGGTCCTTCGCCTTGTTAGCGCAATGCTCTACTTGTTGAGCTACTGAAGCCATCAACGTTTCCATGAATCATTACCCAGTTCTCAATAAGAACCTGCAGCTTAACAAACACGAGTTGTTTTTTCTCTACAGAACGACTGGAACTCGTCAATCGGTCCCGACTAAGGCGCCAGTGGCGAATGAAGCGGGCTGTAGGTGACGTTTCTAAATACCACGTCCATGGTAAAAAATTGTATTTTGCTCAAAACAGCAGTCAGAGGTTACTACGGTGTTAACCACCGCTAATAACCTTAACCACTGATTTGATTTATTCAGTGAAAAATCAAGGAAAACATGGAAATGCATAAATACAAAGTACAAAGTTCACGTTTGAATGGAGGAGAAAAGGAAAAACGCTGCAAACTGGAATCGTAAGGAACGGAGGCATCGTGCAGGATGTATGGCTACACTGTACTGGGTCAGAACCATACTGCTGGACCCATTTATGGAATGCCTGGCTGACACAAAGCCCAGAACCTCCAAAAAGACTTTCACTTAATTCACTGTGTCGTGAGGGAGCAGGAGAGGACTTCGTTTTTTATATATATATGTAAAAGAAACCTTCACAAAACCGAGAATAAGCTTCGCAAGCCGAATATCAAAGCTGGGAGAGAGTACAGTGGTATAACTTTTTAATGACTGCTTGATAATCATGGGAAGGGGGGTAGTGGCGAGGTAGAGGCGAGGTAGAGGGGCAGCCCCGCGGCCCCTCTCTGATCTCCCTAATTTGGTTTTTTGCGAACGCGACCTCTGATAAAAGGTTAATACGCTGCTCTCTTACATTATTTAAAAGATGTCATCAATCTTTGAAGAGGGGGGAAAAAATAATGAAATAATAAGAGCACTTAAAATAATCTGCTTCCATTCCATAATTAATCTCCTCCAGCTTCCCGACAATTATGATGTTAATTAACCCAAAATTCCCTCCATAGCAGGGGGACGCCGGCCCACGCCCCCCCCCCCCACCCTCTGATATGCAGGACGCCGTTTCGCTCAGAGTAACAATGTTCTTAGGGGTGGGGGGTTCTGAGGAGGAGGAGGAGGAGGAGAGTGGGAGTGAAACTGTCACTTTAAGTAGAGCTGTAAATTGCGCAGAACATCATTATGAAATATGCCGGCACCCGGGCTATGTCCTACCAGCCCCCCACCCCATATTTACTGGATGTGTCACAATTATAGTATTATTGTTGTGGATGAATGTGGTCAGTCACAGTGTGGTCAGAGTGTCATTCGTATGGAAATTTAATTTAGAGACACACATCAGTCACAATGAGGCAACTCTTACTCCAGTGCTCCAAAGGGGGCTTGTATATTTTGCACGTGCGGTGCACAGTGTGAACCGCACACTTCATTCTCAAAGCTGGCTAAGCTGGTTTGGTCACTTCAGGACACTATAGTTGTAGTAGATAGATATAGAAATCTGTCAAGCAGACTTGAGAAGAACACAGGTGACGGTGCTGTAACTTACCGTGTTCTGAACAGAAAGTGTGATAATCATTCCCGTATTAACACCCACGCTCCGCTAATGTAACCTCTGAACCTTACAAATTAGGAATTTAAAAAGGCGAATGAAGAAAAGACAGGATATTATTCTAACAATCATTACCACCATCGCAGGAGTGTCACCGAGGGCAGGAACTGGGAAAATGTGTCAAAATGGAGTCACAGCAGCATAACAGCCTGCACCAGTGCTTCCCAATCCGCTCCTCGGGGACCCACACACAGTCCATGTTTTTGCTTTCTCCCAGCTCCCTGACAGACGTTCACATTTTTGCTCCCTACTGGGAGCTGGGAGGGAGCAGAAACATGTGGGTCCCCAAGGATCGGATTGGGAAGCACTGGTCCGTACAGACACCCTGCTCCAGAACAAAGCCACTCAATATTCCAGCAAACTATTCTTCATAAGAAATCTGTATATTGCCGCACAAACTGTTTCCCAAACGCCACAAATACTGCACCATTCCAACCTAAAAACAGCCACAAATCTTTTCGGAGCGACGGCTAGGGAACACATTGGTCCAAAGTGCCAGAATGCTTAGCCTGGATCACATTTTAGCTCCAGTACAACCGATGGATTACATTTAAACTAACAGCTGAGCCACAATTAGGGGACTCAAATTACCCCACCCTCCCACGACCCCCAATGCTGATCTGTAGCTGGAATAATTATTCCTCATATTAATAATGACCATGAGGGTACAGCACCGGTACCGGGGGCAGCATTTGCCAGCACCGCACACAGAAACGTGGCTCGCGGTCTCCGCTGTCCCAGAAGCCCGCTGCCATCCTCGGCTATGCGGCAGAGGGTTAGCGGAGACGGCCAACGCGCCGGTAACAGCTGAACAGCTGTTGAGGGCTTCTCCGCCGTTTCCAGAAATAGAGCTGTTCATTTCACCTGTCTGTCTCCACGGCCGCGTGGAGGAGAGCAGGCTGGGCCATGTGGCCCACCGCGGGGACGTCACACCAACACGCACGCATGCACCCCAACACACACGCACACACACACACACACGCACACAGGACGTGTCGACTCACCGATCATGTGGTTGGCAACGTGTATCTGAATCTCACGCTCGGTCTCGAAGGTCATCTGGCACTTGATGCACTGATAGGTTTTTTTCTGAAAAGACAACACAGGCATTAAGAACGGAGATCACAAGTTACTTATCACTATGGAAGTAATATGGCCCTGCCTCCAAATACGAGCCCCCTTCCCTCTCAGCTGTTGTGACTCAGGCATGACAGGCTGTGCTCCAGTGCCACGTCAGAATTAAAAGAAAATAAAAGAGGCTAGCGGGGGCTGGGCATGGCCAGGAATGTGGGGGTAGGGGGACTCTGGGTGGGACAGACAAGGCCGCGCGCTCAGTACAAGGCCTGTGGGAAGCGCAGCAGTGAAGGTTCACACATCATTAGATAAAATTCATTTACTGACGCAGTGCATGCTGGGAAGGCAGTAATGCAATACAATATGCCGGGGTTATTGGCAAGGCAGAGTATATTGAGTGGAAAAATGGCAAGAAACACATGGTGCAAGTATGAAGGAAAGCCAAAAAAAGGAGGGGGGAGGGGACAGAACATTTCCTACAGCAAGGACTGGGGTTCAAGCCCTGTGATGTCACATTAGCTGTCTGCGGCCAGAACAGCATAGGCATTGAGTTCCTCGCTCTGTATGTAACCGCTCTACAGTGACGTCTGCCACTGGTTAGGTGCCCCCAAGCCGGCAGGTGGAACAGAGCCTGCATCGAGTCCCCCACCCCCACGTCACCCCGTGTCAGTCGGCAGGGGCATCGCGTGTTAAGTGGGAGACATCATGGGAAATACTGGGCATCCTTTTATTTGTGCATTCCAAAAGTAGTGAAAAATGGGAGGGGTGGGGGGGGTTGCTTAAAATACGATGGGTAGCTAGTGTTCTGCACAGCACAGACATGAAATTATCAGGGAAGTCAGAAAAAACTACCCCGATATACGGTTTCCATCTACCGTTGTCCACAAATGAAATTTCAGGTTGTTTACAGTGACGTAACCGATGGCCGAGGATCGCTATGAGTAACAGACCAAATGGTCTTCAGCCCACGGCAAGCGCGCGCCAAAGCGAGCAGGGCCACCGACACGCAGCCATGACTCACACGCAAAAACCGGGGCCATCTCCAGGTCTTCTAGTCTTCTGTGATTTGAAACAAGGCTTGGATTTCTAAGCCTTGGTGTGGAAAGTGCCAATGTGTCGAATGAATTTTGGAAGGAATTTCATCGCTGAGGCAGAGTAGCGATCTGGTCTGAAGAAGAACAACAACCCCTGAGGATGAAATCACCTGTAATCAACAGCATCCCCAGTGACTGGACCTCAATCCGGCGGACAGGAGCAACACAAAACCCTGATCTTTCTTTCAAAGCTTTGATGGAACCCAAAACCAAGCCATGCTGTCACCAAGGCCTTCCCGATGCATGAGCACTGCCTAAGGAACACCACTGTCGTACACTGCATTTGTATCATAAATTTTGTTTTTTTTATTGTTTTAATTATTTTTTCCTTAGCAAATTCTAAGAAATCCGCTACAGCAGAGTTTCTCAATCCTGTCTTCGCGGACTCCCAGACAGTCCACATTTTTCTCCCTCCCAGCACACCTCAACCAAATCATCAAGAATGAACCAAACAATCAAGAACACTGAAACACCTGGTGCAACTGTGCTGGGAGCTGGGAAAGAGCAAAAATGCGGACTGTCTCGGGGTCCTCGTGGACTGGGTTGAGAAACACTGATTTGCACCATTACTGACAACACAATCCACCAGTCTTGCTAGTTAAAACTTGGGATAAACTTTTATTTACCTGGGGATCTTGTTAATGATCTACACTAAGGCGACACTGAGGGGAAGAGAATCCTTACAGGGACCCCTGCCTGAAATCTTTACAATTCTTCATTTTAAACTGGAAGTCACATACCCTCAACATGCCGTTTTGCCAGTGACCATGAGTCTGGACTACCTAGGATGAACACTTACTTTGGGGACAGGGGAGGCTCCAGTGACTTTCTTCGACCCACTTGTTTCAGGGGTCATCTCTGGATGGTCTACCTTCACATGGGTCTCAAGGTCCTCCAGAGTCTCAAACTTGACTGCACACTCAGGGCAGCGCAGCCCGGCCGGGAGCTTCTCACTGGACTCTTGAGGGGTGGCGGGTCCTGCGCCGCCATTGCTGGGTGACTGCCCATTGGTTCCCCGACTGATGCAGGCACCACAGAGGCCATAGGGCAGCCCGTTGACATCCAGCTTCACCAAGTCCTGCTTGCTCTTGAACTCCTTGAGGCACAGAGCACACTTGTAGAACTTGTGCCCCTGCAGCTGCCCGTTGGGTGAAGACGAGGCGGAACCGGGGCCGCCACCACCAGAGGACAACTTCTGCATGTGGAACGTGCCATGGATTTTCAGCTCTAGAGTAGAGGTGACCGTCTGCATGCAGACCACACAGCGGAAGCCTGTGAGGGAGTTCCTCAAGTCTGGGTGCATTTGGCAGTGCTCGATGAACTCCTCCTCACTCTGCAGGGGCATCTTGCAGATACGGCAGGTGCCCGTGTCCAGGCTCTTGCTGTGCGTGACCTTGTGCTCGGTGAGCGTGAGCAGGGAGGGGAAGCGCTCCCCGCAGATGGGGCACATGTAGTGCTTGGCGGGGCCTCGGTGAGTCTGCGCGTGTTCCCTCAGGCCATTCTCAGAGAAGAAGGTCCGGGAACACACATTGCACTTATGGTTGCCCTTGATGAAGTCGGCCTTCTTCTTGCGGGAGCAGGCGTCGTCCTCACCTGGCCGAATGTTGTGGTCGCGCAGCCGGTGGTTCTGCAGCAGGGCTTCCATGGTGTAGGCCGCCCCGCAGATGTCGCAGCCGTACATAGGCTCAGAGGCGTCCACGTCGTCCTCTCCGCTGGCTTCGTGACTGTTGGGCACATCCTGGCTGCCCTTGAGTAGCGCATTCTGCAGGTCGGCCGGCTCGGCGGGGGCGGAGCCTGAGCCACCGCTGCCGCTCCCTCCCCGCTTGGAGGCCTGCGACACCCCATTGGGCGTCCCGTTCTGGCTGCCACTGTTGCTGCTACCCACGTCGAAGACGCAGTGCTTCTCTCGGAGGTGCCTCTCCAGCAGGACAATCGCCTGGAAGGCCTTGCTGCAGAAGCGGCAGCTATACTTCTTGCTGTGAGTGGTAATGTGGCACTGCAGCTCCACCTCCGTGCCAAATGTCTCCCCACAGAAGATGCACTTGCGAGCCTTTCCTCCGGGAGTGCCGGTCGGGTGGCCGAGGTGGCTGTGCTTGACGTGCAGCTGAAGGTCACCCTCCTTTCGGAAGTCCCAGGCGCATGCCGTGCAGCGGTACATCTTCTTCTCGTTGCTGTGCTTGACCGCCAGGTGAACCTGGATGGATACCTTTGAATCAAACACCTCTTGACAGAGTGTGCAGTGGTAAAGCACAAAAGTGTGCATGTCCAGCAGGTGCTTCTGCAAGTCATCTACAGAGGAGAACTGCTTGTCGCAGCTTTCACAGACGTATTGAGTAGATGTGGTGGTGTAGTGAATCGTCAGGTGCTGCAAGAGGGATTCCTGCGACTCGAAATCTTCTTTGTTGCACTGAGGACAGGACTGCCTCCTCAGCAGCAGTTCAAGGTGCGACTTGAGGTGGGCTTGGAAGCCCTCAAAGCTGGAGAACCGGAGGTCGCACTGGTTGCAAGGGTACTCCCCATTGGCATTCATCGGTGCGGTGTCAGAAGCCAGTCTCTGGCGCTTAGGGGAGGATATCTCCACATCAGAAGATGCTGGACTGTGGTCTGCCACTTTAGCCTGGCGCTTGTTGTTAGCGAGAGGGATGTTTTTGTGGTTCTCCTTGATGTGCTTAGTAAGCTTGAGGAGAGAGCCAAAGATGGGGGAATTGGTGCAGTAAGGACAAGAGTAGACCTCCATGAAGGACTGAGATGGTTGCAGTACAGGGGATTCCAGCTTGGCTACAGCATTGTTGCAGTGTGTCTGCTGGATGTGCTCGGTGAGGGATGACTCTGTCAAGAAGCCCATAGAGCACTGGTTGCAAAAGAAGGCATGGTTGCCTTCAAGGGTTGTGGACCCAGAACCGGACAAGCAGTGGGAAACGCGGATGTGCTCCTGCAGGGTGTTGATGTCGCCAAACATGTCAGGGCAGTAGTTACAGTGGAAAGCGGAGACATTGCTGAACTGCAGAAGCGGGAAGGCGGATGTGGTGCTGCTGGCGCGGTGCGCCTTGCGCACATGCTCGTTGAGGTTGTACAGGGTAGGCAGCGTCTCCAGGCACAGCTGGCACGTGTGACTCTGTTGGGGCTTGTCAGCATGGATGGTCTTTAGGTGGATCTCCAGCACAGCAAGGCTGTTAAAGTCTCGCTTGGAGCAGTACGGGCAGCTGTACGTCACCTTGCCAGATGAAGACCAGCCCTGGCCGCCCTCGTCGCGGTCAGAGGAAGATGGGGCAAGCTTACGGCTACTGCGCGTGGGCTTCAGGGTAGAGTCCGGGGTTGAGCCGCGCTCCAGGGAAGCGCTCGAGTCTGGAGTGGCACTGCTCATGGAGGCCGCGCTACCCAGCACGGGGTCGGGGCTGGCGCTGTGGTTGCTGGAGTCGGGCTGCCGATGGCTGTCCAGGTGGCAGTAGACATCCTCGACGGAGGGGAACTGCTCGGCGCACACGGGGCACTTGTGCTTCCGGTTAGCGTGCGTCTGGCTGATGTGGGCAAGCAGCGTGCCCTCGTCGCAGAAGATCTCAGGGCAGTGGATACACTGCAGGTCCGCCCGGTCCGAGAGCTGCGGGTGGCGCGTCAGCACGTGCTTCTCCAGCTCGTCTGTCTGGCTGAAGGTCTCCTCGCAGTAGTCGCACATGTAGAGGTCCTGGTCGAGTTCGCCGCCGCTGCCGGCTCCGCGCCGGCCCGCTTCCTTGTCGGCTCGCGACGCCACGTGCTCCTTGTTCTTCCGGTGCGCCTGCATGTGGCTCTGCAGCGAGGAGGTGGAGGAGAAGCCACGCTTGCAGACGCTGCACTTGAAGGGCTTGCTGGAGCTGTGCGTCTTCAGGTGGATCTTGAGGTGGTCGCTGCGCGAGAAGGCCGCCTCGCACTCCTGGCAGCTGTACTTTTTGTCGCCCGTGTGCAGCTTGACGTGCCGGTCGCGGCTGCGCTTGTGCTTGAAGAGGCGGCTGCAGAAGGTGCATTTGAAGGGCAGCTTGTCGCTGTGGATCTGCTCATGCCTCTTCAGGTAGCTGAGCCGGCTGAAGGACTTGTCGCAGAACTGGCAGGGGTACGGAAGGCCCGAGCCTCCTTCCTCTTCCCCGGTGCCCATGCCCAGGTCACAGCAGCCCTCCCCTAGCATCTGCGAGGGCGATGCCACGTCTTTGCTGGAGGGGGAGGACGCCACCCAGGAGAGCCCGGGGTCGTCGTCGCCATCTGCAACGCACAACAGACAGAATTAGAATTTAAAAATGAAAAGAAGAGGAGAGCTAAAGACACCGGTTCCCACAGGGCTGGCAAAATAAGGACAAAATGTATTTTTCATCCCCTCGATTCTCCTGCTGCACCCCCCTCTCCCCCTGCAAACATCCTCTCTCCCCTGCAGAATAAAACCATTGTTTTATTTTTGTTATGGCAAACAGTTTCTCACATGGGCAAGAGAGCTTTTGAAACGCGATTTGCGGAAGCCGAAGCTGGGAAATATTTCCGTAAGTTAATGCTGGCAAAATAAAAGCGCTCGATTTGCGTGACGTCCCCCCCCCCC